>CM030860.1:852500-1257500 GCA_018105865.1 Metaphire vulgaris | reverse complement strand
ATTGAAAGGGGGTTTGGGCTTATTTGGATAATATCCGATATCGTGCCGTGAAGTTGGAACGTATAAGCAACTTGAGGCTTCGCTATCTTATAAGCTTTCCCAGTGGCGTCAATTCCGTGAGGATCCTTGGGTGGTCCGGATCCTCACAAAAATCTGAATAAATCTATCTTGTACCGTTGTACGATTGTTTAATAAATTGTTGCGTTTTGTAAATAATAGATATAATCAGCAAATGGTATTTTGGAACATTTATAAGTAATAAGAATTATTATGCTGAAATTATGCTGAATTATGCTGAAAGAGTACTTCAGCCATAGCACAACCTGGCACCACAACAGATGGACCCTCGCAACTTTTACTACAGATTGACGCCACTCAACTTACCCTAATTTCTTCGACTGGGGTCCCTCTCCAGACCCCATCTTATCCACACTCCCCAAGGCCCTAGAGTGTCGGATCTGGAGACGTCGGTCTGTAGGAACCTGGGTGCACCCTGTTCTGGGATCCTGGCCAGGTATACGTCCCCATTTGAAACCGAATCGAAGCTAACTTCTAAATGCATGTATAACGTTTGCCAAATGATTGACAGCTCCGAGCATCACGGAAGACATGATCGAGTCATTCCTAAAGGAGGGAATGGTAATGAGAAACTTCGATCATCGCAACGTCCTGTCTCTGATCGGCGTTGCCATTGGCGACGGCGGATTACCTCTCATTGTTCTTCCTTTCATGCAGAATGGAAACCTGAAGACGTACATCATGGACGCGTCGATTGTGGTAAGTGGCAAGTCTATGAACTATCTAATCTAATCTATCTAATCTAATCTATCTAATCTAATCTATCTAATCTAATCTATCTAATCTAATCTATCTAATCTAATCTATCTAATCTAATCTAATCTATCTAATCTAATCTATCTAATCTAATCTATCTAATCTAATCTAAGTCGATGGCCTTGAAAATGACGCCTGCTTACGCCGTTGCCAAGGGACACCGTTTCCGTGGAGACGGCCGCAATCGAAATTAGTTTCTTTTACGACACTGAGCAATTAAACAGGTCCAGGTTTGCGAGAAGTAGACCTAGTTGGCCCCATGCTTAGAAGTTGCCACCGCCCCCCCCACTTGCCTAATCCTGGAGCCGCCACTGCATATACAGTAGGTGACAACTGCATTATTAATCAAGTTTCGACAGGTCCATTAGTATTCGCCGTTTCCCTTTGACAATTCACTTAATTAACGAAAAGACTCGATTTACGATATCAAGCTAAGCGCCTAAGAATAATAATAATCATGCAGCAACAGCCGTAGGCCTACTACTCGCAAAAGCGCTATGCTAATCCCCGTATTTTACTCACTTACTTACTTACTTACAGACCAAAACAAATTGCCGATTGGGCGTCGAAAGTGGGGCTTAGTGGGGCTTATGGGTGGAGGGTCAGTCGGTAATCAGTGTTTTATCCAGACTCCAGGCCTGTGGGGGGAAATTGAGGCTTTCGGGGGGAGGAATCGAATTGGTTGGAGGGGAAATACACAGTTCAATGCAAAATTTGTGTAAGTGCTGGGATTTGGGGGGGGGGGATTTTGAGGTTGGTTTTTTTTTTTTTTTTTTGGGGGGAATCTCCTCCTAACAGGCCTGTATAAAACACTGGTCGGTAAGTAAGCAGCGACCAATACATTCCCCATTCCTCCCCGATAAATGTCACACTGGTTATACTGCATGTTATGTGTGCTTGGCAGTTTACGGTTCGAAACCTGCTGTCATTTGGCCACCAGGTGGCGAGCGGAATGAAATACCTGTCGGAAAAGAAATTTGTCCACAGAGATCTAGCAACTAGAAACTGCATGTAAGTTACTTAATTATTAGACCAATGGTATCCAATACGCATAGGCTACTCGAATGCATTGTATCTACGTACAGAGGCAACACATTCTGTACAATTAATGCAGCCAATGTTTATTCTAGCCACCTTGACATTGGGGGGATTTTGAAATGTTGGGGGGCAAGGTATGAGTCTCCACACTTTTGGGGGGAAATTTCCATCCCCAGCCAACATAAAATTTTTTTTGGGGGGGAGGATTTTAAAACTTGGGGGAAATTCTCCCCAGAGAAGGCCTAGAATAAACACTGAATGCAGCCATCTGTGCACTGCGCCAAGCTTTCGAGCAGCGCCATAGGCCTACTGTAGAAATTTCAGCTCTTACTTACTTATAAATTCGCGAGCTCTGACTTACTTACTTACTTATATCTGCCGTATTGTGCTATTGTAGGTTGGACGGGGAGCTCGTGGTGAAGGTGGCTGACTTCGGTCTGTCGAGGGACCTGTACTCGCGCGACTATTACGCCTGCGGCGACCGCTTCGTCAAGGTTCCGATGCGCTGGATGGCCCCCGAGAGCCTCTCTTCTGCCAGATACACCGTCAAGTCCGATGTGGTAGGCACTCCTAACTGTAACCATCCGCTTTCAGTTGCTGACAGGGATACTTTTACACCGCCCACCCCTAACACCCCTCCCAAGCCCCCTTCTGAGACCGACGTCCCCGCAGCACCTCCCCCCAATTTTAGCCTGGGGTGACCTTTTTTGCTTATCAGACTTTTTGGCAGGGACCCCGAAAATATACCAACACCCCCAAATGGATAATCCTAAAAATAACCCTGGTTGCCGATCATGTAACGTGACAGAGTATATCGAGCATAGCTCCTCTCAGGGTCGCCGAGAGAAATTCCGGGCCCCTGGGGGACAGGACAGTCGCGCGGAGCCCCTAAAATGGTGACAACCTTCTATCGCTTGTCAGTCTTTTCAGGAGGCAGTTCAAACATAAAGATTGTCTTGCGCCTTGTTGACCCTAACCTAACCATAACTATGGACCAGCCTAGGTCTGGGCACTTGCTCCCGTGCCCCCCCTCCCTACCCATCGGCGGGCCTGGCGCCTCTTCTCAAGAACCAATCAGAAACGCTCTCACTGCGGGTTCTGCATATCATGTTACCGATCAATAGCGTGGTCTCACCCTGACAATAACCATAACTCTAAGAATAACAGAATGCGAAGACAGAGTTTTGTGATAATTGGGGACAATTGGCAACAATTAATGCCACTAAATTAATGCAATACTAACTCTAATGATGACCGTGTCTTTAGGATTTATCAGCTGTGAGCTGTGAGATAAACACATAAACGTCTGCATGCATTGTCAATGTTTCTCAATTCCATCATCATCATCATCATCATCATCATCATCATCATCGTCATCGTCATCATCATCATCGTCATCGTCATCATCAACGTCATCGTCATCACCATCATCATAATCATCATCACCACCACCATCATCATCATCGTCATCATCATCATCATCATCATCACCATCATCATCACCATCATCATCATCGTCATCGTCGTCATTACTATCATCATCATTGTCATCATCAACGTCATCGTCATCATCATCATCATCATCATCATCATCGTCATCATCAACGTCATCGTCATCACCATCATCATAATCATCATCACCACCACCATCATCATCATCGTCATCGTCATCGTCGTCATTACTATCATCATCATCGTCACCATCAACGTCATCGTCAAACTTCTTTTTTGCTCGGCAAACAGTTTTTTATCGACTTGAGGGCGGCACTTTCAATTTTCGCACATGGTGGTACTTTGCCTCGCTACGCCGCTGCCTGGAAGGTGCGCACTAACCAAAAGGCTTATTAGTTTGGTGTTTTGTGACCAGAGGCGTAACCAGGAATTTGATTGGGGGGATATAAATTTTGGAATATATATATATATATATATATATATATATATATATATATATATATATATATATATATATATACAGTATATATATTATCTTTAGCTCTAATCAGGCCTGAGGAGAGGGGAGTGCAGCCGGTACATTGTTCCGGGGCCCATGGAGCTCGAAGGGGCCCGGGTCCGGTGATGATGATGTATTAACAATAGTCTGAACCCTGAAAAAGACTTTTACAACGGAAAAGAGGTCATCTTCGTCATGAGCTCAGGGGCCCTGGCGAATGCCTGTCAGAGGGCGCGGGCCGATCATGTTAAGTAGGCTAATGCCATACAAAGACCGAGAAACATAAACAGGTCATCAACTTTTTCACACCCTTGTCAGGTCAGGGGCCCGTGACTATTTTTGGCACCAGGGACGGAAAATTCTCTCGGCGACCCTGTGTATATATATATATATATATATATATATATATATATATATAATATGTGTTTTATATACATGTATGTGTATGTATATGTTCTAAGTATTGTATTATATATTATATATACTGATTTGGGGGGGTATATATATACTGATATACCCCCTCGTCGCTACGTCCCTGTTTGTGACTTGTCAGTGGTCGTTCGGAGTGTTGGTGTGGGAGTTGCTTACGCGTGGCTCTGTTCCGTACACGGACATCGACAACTGGGACGTACAGCGTTACATTCTCAGCGGCCGACGGCTGACGCAACCTCGTCTATGTCCGGACCAAGTGTAAGTGGCGTCTCTATTCGTCGTCTTGTGCTCGTGCAGCTCACGAGTTGCTCTGCATACTCCGAAGTATACAGATCGACTTCTTAATTTCTATATAATTTAGAATTCAATGGGCTTCTGAACCTTGGCTACCAGGAGCCAGGTATATTTTTACACCCCACAACTCAACTGCCCTATACCCCGCCTCTATTATTTTGAGACCGACATCCCACAACTCCCCTAATTTCAGCTATGGGATTACCTTTTTTGCTTGTCAGACTTTTAACTTTAAAAGCATTCGGGTATAATGAAATAGCAGAGAAGGGGATTGATCCAGGAATGGTGCGTAACAGTGCCATCGGTATAGGATTGTAGCAGCAGCGGTGTTGATTCAAGTCATCTATCACTTGGTATTCCCGTCTGCCCATATTTGTTTGTTTATTCACGGTGACAGGCGAATAATACGTGTAAATAGCGGAACACTGTGAAATGATTCAGGAGCCAGCAGCGGTATAAGGCTAACCGTCCATTCCCGCTAGTCGGCGCTTTTGCGTTGCGCAATCGTAAAGTGCATTGATGTCTTTCCGCTTTCATCTCTGCCGTTCATTACAAGTGTCATGTGAATTTCATGAATTTATAATTAATACACAATAATTTCTGCCGTTGCTTGCAAGATTCTGGACGCCTGCAAATATATGCTGACCATTGACAGAGGAATGAAAGAGGGCATTGAATTGGAGGGTTGAATATGATTGCGACTAAGAACTTTAAACGATGATGATGATGATGATGATGATGATAATAATAATAATAATAATAATAATAATAATAATAATAATAATAATAATAATAATAATAGGGTTTAGAGTTGTTCATTAGGATCTGCTTTGTGCATAGACGGATTTAGAGTTTAATATTTGGGTAGGCTAGCATAGGGGTCTGGGGGTGCCATCCAGCACGCGATAGACCTGGTGTTGATTGAAAAATTTTTTTTTGTTTTGGTGGGCTTAGTTGGGTAGGCTTAAGCCTACCCAAGCCTTTAATAAAATCCGCCTATGGCTTTGTGTGAGACCACTATGTTCCACACAACCATTCATCCGCATTATGGTCTTGCTGTGTAATCTCATTCTTTGCCCTTCTATCCTCTTGTAGGTTTGTTCATGCATTCTTCTTCGTTGTCTTCTTGCCTTTGGGTCTACGAATAACATCGACATCTTGTAATATGCAGTTCAGTGTCATAAATGCCTCATTCTGTTACAGTGTTCACTACATCTACAATATGAAACAATGTAACTGTACTTTGCAATTATGTAAACGAAACATACCAGATTAGTTTTACCCCTTAACTGGGGACCCCGGAAATATCCATCTATTTTACATTGAGTTACAGTTAAATACACGTTTAAGGGGTTAACGGTCGCAGCAGTTTTGTGCAGCGCCTACGGTGGATGGGTCAAATCCTGATTTAAATCAATATTTTAAGCGATTCTCAATATTGCATCGTCGAAAAGAGCTGTATACAGACAGAAAAATATTATGTCTACTGGCTAGGACACACACACAACCATAATCATAATAGAAACGTAGAAAATAATGACTGGGAAAGTAGATACGTCATACGAGAGATTCTTGACATTATAGTAGGCTACACTTTAGCAGCACAAGATACAACAAATACAAATTGTTGTAGCAGAGGGTGCGACCGTAGGACCAAGGAAATAGTTTTTAAGCTTTTGTGCTGGGGTAGTAGATTTATGGAACAATTTTGACGAAAAAAACAGTAATGGCTGGAACAACAAGCTGATTCAAATGTTACGAGTATATAATATTAAGAGCTTATTAAATGTTAAGGGTAATTTTGGTGGTTTTCACACAGGCTTACATAGCCTCACAAACCACTCGAAATTACGTTATTTTTGCAACCAAGCGTTCCATGTTTCAGATACAGACATATGCTGACCTGCTGGTCACTCAACCCCAAAGACCGCCCGACCTTCGCGGAAATATGTGAATTCTATCGAAAGACACTGCTGTCCGTCGTCACCAACATCGCATCCGACAACGATTACGTCAACTTGACCACGAACGTCGAAAGGCATCATTCTGAAAACGCCACGCTGCTAAATAGATAAATAGTTCCTACGTGGTTCAGTCAGAGGCGCAGCGTCCCAATGGCTACTATATGGCTTTAGCCATGGGCGGGCGGCACACATGATGGGGACGGCAAATTTTGGAAGCGACCCTTTTTGCCTGTCAGGTTGTCGAGGAGTTTTGTCGAAGGGGCGGAAAATTATTTTGAAGGGGTGGCAAATTTACAGATTTAGCGGCGACGACCTTTTTTGCTTGTCAGGTGTAATAAGAGTGAAATTGGGGTGGCATTTTTGCCAGGACCCATGGGCGGCACGAGTGCACGCTACGCCACTGGGTTTAGTAGGTTGGTTTTATCCGGTGTTGAAAACCACTGTCGGTCATACAGCCTTTCCGTTATCCCGGACGCCATCCAGCAGTGTGCCCTGGTAGAAAACGTAGTATCATGTAGCCTACATGGATATCTCGATTCTTTTCTATGTTTATGTTATAGGAATACGCTTTATATAATAGAAAAATACAATTATCAACAAAAGACGCACCCTCATTCGGGTAAGTCGTGGGTTTTGCACAAAGGAGGAGTAGGGTAATATATTAGACAGAATCGATTATTATGTAGCTGCCCTACATCAGGGGTACTAAAACTTGCTCGAAACCGGTCCACTTGCATTCCGTCTTCTATTGTTCGTGAAGGTCCATTAGTTATAAGGGATGTCCTATTAATTCTATGCCTACCACGGCATAGTAGGCAACTACGAGTAACTACGGGTCCTCTTAATTATTAGACTGTTAGAAGTGATCCAAGGCCAAAGATACAAATGACGAATCCAAAAAGCAAATAATAAATTTTAGATTTTATGATAGCATATTGAAATCTCCGATCTTCTGAAAAACTGCTTTCAAGGTCATTAGTTTTTTCTAGCGGGATCTGGGGCAGAGACCCAGCCGCAGAAATCTGTAATAATATTAGAAATAGACGGCGAGCAGCTCTGGTTCATATTTTATAAACTTTACCGGTAGCTATTAGACCTTTTTGCATAGACGTAACTCTCATTATAATCGACGTTTGCGGATTAAGGAGCGCGGTGGAGTAGTGGTTAGCGCACTGGTCTGCCAATCTTGAGGTCCGTGGTTCAACTCCCGGCCGCGGCAGAAACTTTTCGGTTGTTTCTGTCCCAAGCGCCCCCAGTCGACTCAGCTGTGAATGAGTGCATCGGGTGTTAACTCGGTTGAAAGAAAGGCGGCGAGGGAAAGGCTGGCAACCGCCCTCATTCAGCCGTTGCTATGTAAAGCTGAAGGCGCTAACCCTTCGGTTCTCCGTACGGGCGCTGAGCCTATGGAGTGCACCTTTTGCGGATTAAAGATGTGAGATTTTCAAGTCTCTTTGACGTCGCTACATAACACGATACAAGTGTAATGATACGTAATCGGCCGACTTGGCGTTCTGATGGCATGCATTGAAAAAACTTGCATCAGCGACTCTACGAAAACTATTGAATGTGCTCTATCAAAACTGAGCTGAAGTTCAACATAACGTGATTGCAATCGAATATTAGACTAATGAATACATGACTACTGCAAAGGCGTATTAGAGAACTCCACGGTCTTACGTTTTATATAACACCATAATCACTGATCAGCATGATCGTTATGATCATGGTCAGTGTTTAATGTAGACTCCTGGACTCCGGGGGGGGGGACTGGCAAAGCTGGGGAGAATTCTGCTAGGAGGCTGCTGTTAGTTTATGTAGTATGCCAACAGTTCCGGGATAATTTGAAATTTCCTGGGGAAAAAGGGCAATCCATCCGGAAACGGTCTAGATTAAACCCTGATCATGGTATCATGATAAAGCAATCGATAAAGATCATTGGAAAGATTGCACAAATGAGTTTAAACCGCTACCTAAAAGGTATTCAATGTCTAAAACGAAATAGAAAATAGACTCGAAGCATCAGCCAGATAAATCACCTATGCACACTTTATCCCAATTCTGACGACAAAATTTACGAAAGCTATTTAAATGAGAAATATTTAAAGCAGAAAGTGAATTAATTTTTCAAGAAATCTAGATTTGAGTGCGCTTCATGTTGCGTTTTATTCGTCAGTACGGCGTCTGCAAAAGACATGCATCAAAACATTTCATAAACTTTGCGAGAAATATCATAGGCTACATTTAAAGTCCATTTGATATATCCACGCTCAAGAATTTCTTAATGACAATCATGCTCAATATTAATAATTACTGTAATATACTTCAAAGCAGTAGCGAAGAATCGAGCGAACAGCACTGCAGATTTATCAGAATAACTGATATACTGTAATGGACCTCAAGTCAAGTGAACTGTAAACCAGCGTTATTACTTTTTGCCGAATATGTTCGGTGATGTTCACACTATGTTGTCATTTAAAGATGAACAATGCTAATGGGTAGACAATAGTGTATGTCGTTCGAATGTGTCTGGACACGCACTCAGAAGAAACAAATAGAATAGAGGGGAAGATTCATAAAAAAGTGATCAGTGCTAGTGATCAGTGGCATAACCACAAACTTTGAAATGTACTGCTCCTGCATATCCCAATATACGACGAGATATCGCCTGATGCCCGTAAAGATTGCTGCCGTTGTCTATAGATCGTCGTCAATTTTGCTTCTCTGGATGTGAAAGCGCTGTATTAAAGGAATCCTATTATCAACACTGTATGCTCATATATGAGAATTGGAATGACGGTTCGGGGGAATTGATAACAATCAGTTCGTTAGCTAAAGGAAGATCAGATCTCGCGTTAATTTGAATAATTCACTATGAAACATTTCCGGAGAATAGAAAAACTTACCTTTTAGCCGATAATGTGAGGAGGCGGAGCCAAAAAGTCTAAAGGAAACAACACATTTAGGGATGAAGTCAGAACTGTTAATTAATTGTTAAAGAAACTGCTCATAATGTATTTTCATCGTCAAAGTCTACAGAATAGCTTCATATGCTCTCGAGATCATTATCCACTCTTCATCGCCAAGTTTGAGCAGTAATTGTCTTACTTAAGTAGCAGTAAAAAGTACCTTGAAAAATAGTTACTCAAGTAAGAGTAAAGAAGTACTACCAAAACAGCAATATGCAAGGCACTTTTCCTGATCTCCGCAGTCCTGGTCACTTGAGCATTTTCCTAAATCACAAAATTGTAAATCTATTAATTATTGTCTGGAGAATAGAGAACTAGTTGCATGGAAATTCAGCAAATGAAACATTGGGGAATGCGAACAACTCAGAAGAAACGATTGGATACAGAGCATGCTAGACACATAGACTCTGATCTGGTCTTCAACTGACAAAATTCAACGACCAGATTAATTAAACGACTTTCATCTGAAGTAAAAGTTCAAAAAGAATTTTGTAATGATATTTCATATAATTATATCCATCATTGTAATATTTTCGTCAAAATCAGGAGGAAAATCGCAAAACAGATAGCCTATTGCAAACCATCAATCTTTCTGTCTTATATAAAACCTGATTAGATGACCAGGAAACTCAGATATAAATTAAGGTTCGTCTGAATTCTGTATGTAAATTCTTGTCTACTTTTTACCACAATTACGATAGTTTTCTAAAAATCTGAAAGCGCTAACAGATATTACATTTGATTATAGGAAATCTACAATTTGCGCTTTCGGTGCAAACGTTCAATCTAATTAATTAATGGGTGTTTTTAAATGTTAGCTGCGAGGATCGTGACTATTGGCTGTCATTATCACCATGAACATAATAACAAAGACTATCATTTCAAACCGAAATAACATTAGCACAGCATAGGCCTACTATAGTATAGTATAGGCCGACTTTCTGTTGCCATTTTCCTCAAAACTCTCATATAACATTTTAAAGATCTGACAGGAGAAAAATTGTCGTGGGTATATTTCCTTAACAATTATGTGAAACTCCATTAATTTCGGAACATAGCTGTGACACACACACACACATCTGATATCAATTTGAATTGCCGATAGCAAACGAATGCAAAGTTGGCACCGCGAGAAAAATACTTCAAGGGAAACCGCATTTTGAATTGCTACAGTGTAAGGTTTATTGATAAAACGTGACATGCAAAAGAACCAAAAATGTCTAATATTCCGCTAAGGATGCTTCGTGATATTAATTATGTAATAGAGATTCAAATATATAGCATTAAGAAATAATAATTATTAGACCGATATTTTCAACTAGTAGACACGCTTGATTTTTTGTACGGATCGGGCGTGAGATAGCTTATCACTAGCTTAATGCTAATCTAAGTTTAAAGCTTTCAGTTTTCCATAAGATAGAAAGTTTGATTTTGAAACTTACGTCTACACATTTCGATCAGCTGAAACAGAAGAATCATGACAAAGAGAATCTTCAGAAACTGAAGAACGGTGATTCTTGCATCCATTGCAGTTTGTAGTCACCGAGACCAGATGATGAGTTGTCGATTCACAGCTCAATACACCAGTAATGGAATTGCTAGCTGCTTTTATACCATAAAATGCTATCTGCGAATCTGAATATTGAATCAACAGAACGTTAACCTCCCTCGGAGTTTTCAGTAAACAAGAATAATATAGAACTGTGCAGGTGCAGATGAAAACTCATTAACAACAACGCCTAATGTGATGTTTATCTTGATTCATTAAATAAAAGAAGGAAAAGGAAATTCATAAGTAAGAACTTTTTGTTATTTGAAAAATGTATTAACACTCACTTAAATGCACAATCAGGGCCGGAGCTAGGCATTCCGGCGCCCCCCTGCAACTTCGAATTTGGCGCCCTCGGCGACTTATTTTTCTCCGCGGACACAAAACAATTAGGCCTGACACGGATACTGATATCAGGGCCTACAGTTGCGAGTCAAAGGGGTGATTGGGGTTGGCTCTGGCTGCCGAAAAAAATATTTTTAATGAGTTTCTATGCAATTTTTAATTTTTTGACGCGATTTTGGGGGTCAAACCCCCTTGGCTATAGAATTTAACGGTTTAAGAGATGATGACCTATTTTTTGCTTGTCAAGTAAAAATAGAGGAGATAACCTTTTTTGATTGTCAAGATTTTTCCAAGTTTAAATACGGTCAAATTAAAAACCTCTTTTTTTCAGGAAATCCTGCCTGTTGACCGGGTTTGTACGCTGAATATAGTATAAATATTTAAAACTAATAACTATGTACAAACAGAAACGGGTTTCTTCATTATATTATTGCGCATCACTAATCTAGACTTTGGAAGCTGATATGGACATGGGCGCCAACACATAGGGCAGAGTGGCAATATGCAAACACATCTTTTTTCAACTACAGTGTAATTATGTATTTTGGATTTAACCAATATGTTCACAGACTAAAACGCTACCTAAATAATTCATAACACTAATAACAGCACCTGATTTTGTTATAGTTTGCCTGGCATTCTGGCAATCTTTTAAAATTGTCAAGTTTTAAGCTGAACATTTAAAAACCTTGCCAAAACACTAACCGTGACCATTGTGTTTCGCCCCTTGGAAAATTTTTCTGTGGACACCCATGCCTATAGACACTTCAATTACTGTGCTTTGTCTTGACTTTCTTTAGGTCTATAGTTAAAGCCCTGAGCCACCGACGGCAGGAAGCCTGAATGATGGACACTATATGTAGTATGCCAGCCGCATTGCTGAACTTTTAACTGCTTTGAAAAATGGGTCGCTCCGGCCCTGTGCACAATAGAGGGTCAAACGTATATTTCTTATTATTGTTATTAGAAAATATTATTGTGGCCGAAATAGAATATTGAACTGCAACCATTTGACTTTCAGATCAAAGAAGAGGCCGATCGTGCAGGAACTTCACGTGTGGTCAAAACAAACCATGCATAGGCCTACTAATAGATTGCTATGCAAATGCACTTCCAGTGATCATACATTTTAATGAAAACATTAATAAATCACAGCGATTCGAAGCCTTTGGACCTGACAAGATATCTTGGAATTACATGTTATAAATCAACGCTTCCTTATTTGCAGTAGCCTAATCTTGTTACGTCGCCAAATAGAACAAATCAGACCAATGAAGTTTACGTTAGGAGTGTTCACCAATGATTCCCATATTTAAGTAAGCCATTCCGTCAGACGCAATGTTACGTGGAAGTCACGAACTGTAAGATTATTTCATCAGCACAGTTAGGATAATAATCCAGTAAGTCAGTAGGGGAAGAGAGATTTTCCCCCACTGCCAAACTGCATCCCCCTACTGCTACATTCCTTCACCGCTACATCCCCTTCACTGCAACATTTCTCCAACAACTACACCCCCAACTCTTTTTCCCAAATATTTCTCCCACTGCTCCAGTCACAAATCGCACCCTGGGAATGACAACTCCGATCGTCTTTTGCAGGAGGTCTTCATAATTAAAATTAGACGTATGCTTGTTCTTCGCCCATTTGTATCACCATAAAACATCTATGTTCGTGTATCGGGAAAAACTTGATTTCTTTGTCATTTTTGCATGTTTTAGTCCGAATGGATATTTTATTTGAATGTCTTGTGGTGAAAATTCTCATAAAATGGATGACTCCACGCACTGCATTTTAACACGTGAGGTTAGGAGTGTGTCTTTGAAGCAGTCCGGTTATTTTCTCATCAGGCATAATAAACTGAATGTAAATAGAGATAGATCGGAACAGAACAGAAGCCATGTATTACCTATGGATCTACCAGATCTCTCTCTCTCTAGGCTCCTTTCCCTTTTTCCAACGGCATCGAGATTTATCTTTAGAGGGGCATACCAGCCCCGTGGGAACCGCTTTCGCGGTGGATTCAGTTGGGGGCGGCAAATTTATAGAAACTAGCGACGACCTTTCTTGCTTGTCTGGCGGCCATCTCCAGATACGGATTTGTTGTGACGACCTTTTTTTGCTTGTCAGTAAATTTTCGAATGCCGACTTGTTGTGAGGATTTTTTAAGGGGTGCGCGCCATCACTATCTTTTCCTATCTTTTCTTTTGTTCATGGGGGGCGGCGGTACTGAATATAATACCAATGAATGATGCAGTGTATAGAACGTAGATCGATATAGTTATTATATAAGAACATAAATGCATCATTATACAAAAAACTGTTATCTCTCTGTATTCTTTCAGCATAAATCAGTTTGAGACTGAGAGTCTACAGTAGCAAAGTCTCTGAACTTCGTAAGCATAGGCCTACTGCAGTACTATTAAACAGTAAACTAAGAGTCAACTAGTCAAGTCAAGAGTAAACTCAGAGAATACAAGTAGACCCTAGTATCGCCTACTTTCCGAATAGATGTGCGCGTTGAACACTGTTATTAATAAAAGTCTCGATAATGGCGTCAAAGTTAATTGCATCAAGCAATACTTTATGGACGTGGCAAACAGCAACTGCGTTAAGCCGAACACGAGTCATCGTCAGGGACGTCATTTGGGGGGGCAGGGGGGGCATTTCCCCCCTGATTTTGAGGGGAAAAATTTTTTTCTTGTGTTATTTAGTATTTAGTTTTTTACATGTTCTAAAGGAGGGCCTATGATGTATATGATATGATGTGGAGTAGTCTGAAAAGTAACTAACCGTTATAAACACGGCTGACGAGCAAAAAAAAAGGTCGTCAACTTTTTCGCAAACTTGTAACTTGTCAGGTCAAAAGTGTTTTGCCCCCCCCCCCTGAAAAACAGTGAAATGACGTCTCTGGTCATCGTACTTCGCAGCCGACACTTAAATATTCGTTATGCTGTTGCCGATGAGGCTAGGGATACCATAAGTAAGGGGACCAATTTTTAGATTTCCATATAGTCTCCTCTGACTTTAGGTGCCATCTCCGTAAGATACAGTAGCCTGATAGAGAAAAAGAAGTAGCACACACACACACGCACGCACGCTCATCGTCTTCGACACGGACGCGTCTTTAAATAAACACAAAACACGCTTCAATTTCAGTTTGAGTAAAATTACTTTCCCGCGGAATTGCCGTGATATTGCCGTGAATTCAAGGCAATTTTTAACAATACTCCGAACATTGAGAGTTTTTACGTGAATTTCCATTGGCCCTAGTCACGCTGCACGCCTTGGAGACCCGCACACCAAATACTTCACCTTCATGGGATTCTGTTATCTGATCGTCTTATGACTCCTGCTGTAAACGTATATGACGTCGGCGAAGGATATTAGAATTTAACTGCAACCTCTGGAGCATACCTTTTAATGTGGCTTGTTGTTGAGTAACCAAATAAGTAATGTAACTAAGTGCATCGATTTTGTCGACCATCATCCTACCTTCCCTTCTCCAAGAAGTCTGTCGCCGGTTTGCTACAAATCCCACCCACGACTAGACCCAGTCCGAACATTGGGACCCGACCGCTTTTCTCCCTCATTGGTTATGCTACTGTCAAACTCGATCAAAAGTTCAGATCAGGCCCATAGTACGGAACGAACCTTTTTATTTGCCCTAATGATATACCACGCAATTAACCATGGTATGCTCTCATGATGAAGCAAGTGAGTTAAAACAGCTACCAAAAAAGTAGTCAATGTCTAAAACGAAATAGAAAATAGACTCGAAGCATCAAACAGATAAATCACCTGTGCACATTGTATCCCAATTCTGACGACAAAATTTACGAAAGCTATTTACATGAGAAATATTTAAAGCAGAAACTGAATTAATTTTTCAAGAAATCTAGATTTGAGTGCGCTTCATGTTGCGTTTTATTCGTCATTACGGCATCTGCAAAAGATATGCATCAAAAGATTTCATAAACTTTGTGAGAAATATCATAGGCTACATTTAAAGTCCATTTATTATATCCACGCTCAAGAATTTCTTAATGACAATCATGCTCAATATTAATAATTACTGTAATATACTTCGTAGCAGTAGCGAACAGCTTGGTATGAAAATTTTGCATGGAAAACCACGATTGTAGAGTTAGCAGAATGGATGATATACTGTAATGGACCTCAAGTGAATTGTAAACCAGCGTTATTACTTTCTGCCCAATATGTTCGGCGATGTTCACACTATGATGTCATTTGAAGATGAACAATACTAATGGGCAGAAAGTAGTGTATGTGTCTGGACATGTCATCAGAAGAAACAGATAAAATAGAGGGGAGGATTCATGAAAAGTGATCAGTGCTAGTGATCAGTGGCATAACCACAAACTTTGAAATGAACTACTGCTGCATATTCCAAAAGACGACGAGATATCGCCCGATGCCCGTAAAGATCGCTACCGTCGTAGCATAGATCGTTGTCTAATTCTGCATCTCTGGATATGAAAGCGATGTATTAAATGAAATCGTAGTATCGAAACTGTATGTGCAATGGTTCATATATGAGAATATGACGATTCTAAAGAATTGATATAATTTCTTTAGCTAAATGAGGATCAGATCTCGCGTTAATTTGAAAAATTCATTATGAAACATTTCCAGAGAATAGAACAACTCACCTTTTAGCCGATAATCCGGTTATGGAAAATTCCTAAAAGAAACAACATGCCTCTTAATGAAGTCAGAGCTGCTACTAAATCGAATAAGAAATTGCTTACATTGGAATCTCATGGCAAAGTCAATAAGATAGCTTAAGACGTTCTAAAGGTAATTATCAACTATTCATCGTCAGGTTTGAGGAATCAGCAAATAGTATGCGGAATACATGGCTTTTATTGAAGCAAGTGTTATTATTATTATTATTATTATTATTATTATTATTATTATTATTATTATTATTATTATTATTCCTAGATGATTTATTAAACACTATAACATAGCTAGAGCTAAAATCAAGAGCGATTTACAGATGTTCATAAGATGCGCGAAATAAGTGCGTCTTGAGGGCGGTCGCAAACGCCTCGAAGGTTGTGATGGATGTCACTGAGGCGGGAAGAGAGTTCCAGAGAAGAGGGTTGCCGCGTGTCACGGATCTTTCCCCCAGCATCACCGTCCTGGACGGAGGAGGGACATAAAGGCGGATTCGCTTGTTTGATCGCAGCTGTTTACGACAGTCTGTCGGCATCGGCCGCTGTATGAGCGCAGAAATGTACTCCGCCGGGCAGAGAGGATCGTTCAGTGCTCGGAATGTCAGCGCTGTAGCGTTTATAAGCTATACGCTCCGAGATCTTCAGCCAGTGTAGCCTTTCCTTTAGCAATGGAGTCACATGATCCCTCCACATTGTATTAAACGCCAAATCACATTTTAACAATGTACCAAAGGAAAGTACTAATATTTACATAAAAACTTGCTTCGTCACAAGTAAAAAGTACTGTGTAACTTGGGTGCTTCGTTACAGTACGAAGTACTCAGAATAATGTACTTAAATATAATTATTGTAACGCGTTGCTTCTACTTCGTTACCGCCTAACACTGTTGAAGCAAATTCTGTGCTATTCAGTGGCGTAGTAAAGGGGCAGCGGGGACGAACCGCTCGAAGCAGCACTTGCTCTAGAGGCGAAATTTTCGGGTATTTCTTCACGCATGTGCTGACATACACGGTGATCTCGGGGTTTGATAAAAATGCGACGAACTTTTTTTGCTCGTCAAGATTTTTGGGAGTTGGATGAAGGTGGCAGAATAGTGTCAGAGGCACCATTTTCGGGATTGCTAAAAACATCATAATTTTTACTAAAAAATGCGACCACCTTTTTTTGTCAAGATGTTTTTCGGAAGTTGTGTGTTGTGTTTTTTCGCCGCGAAAAAGCAGTACTATTTATTTTCGCGCCAGGCGGCACTTTGCCTCGCTACTCCACTGGTGCTATTGCATTATTGTTATATCTAATGCGGCTCGAATAAAGAGAGAATCAACTGTTTCAAACAATATTATGATAAAGTCAATCGAATGAGAGGAGGATGTCACATAATTGCAACAGCATGCATATCGTCAATTGAAATACATACGTGCAACAGTTATCATGGCAGTATTGCCACGCATCACAGTCTTCGTCGCTTTTACATTTTTCTAAATCACGAAATTGTAAATATCTTAGTAGTTCTATGGAGAGTAGAGGACTAGTTGCATGCAAATTTGGAAAATGAAAAATTGGGAGAATATTGACCGAACAGGAAGGTTTTACTAAGTTCCGCTTCATATTTTCTGTTTAACAATCTTCAAAAGATCGGATTTCCACAGTAAAACCATGTTTGATATTTTTACAGCATACATAAACAACTCAGAAGAAATGATTGTTCACTGAGCATGCTAGTCATATAAACTCTGATCTGGTCTTCAACTGACAAAATTCAACTACTTCACAGAAAACTCAATTAAAATGACTGTCATCTCATGTTTAAGAAGAAAAAGGACTTTTGAATTGATAATTATTTATATAAGTGTATCCATAATTGCAATAGTTTCGACAAAATCAGATGGAAATCGCAAAATAGATATCGTAAACTTTCAATCTCTTATTTCTTGTAAAAGAAGTTGATTAGGTGACTTTAGACGAGGAAACTCAAATAAAAATAAAGGTTCAGTCAGAATTCTATATGTAAATTCTTATTTAACCCTCACCACAATTACAACAGTTTCCTAAAAATCTGCAAGCGCTTATGGTTATTGCATTTGATTAGAAAGTCTACAATTTTCGCATTCGGTACAAACATTCAATCTAATTGAATAATGCGCGTTTTTTAAAATTGTAGACGCGGGTACCATGAATATTGACTATTGTCATCGTTATCGTTACAACGAAGAATATCATTTCGAACAGAAGTAATACTGACACAGTATACTATCAGAGCCATTTCTGTAGCAATTTTTCACAAAACTGTAATATCACATTAAAATGTCTTGACAGGAGAGCAGTTGTCGTTGGTGTATTTCAGGGGTCTCCAACTCAAATCAGATGGTGGGCGCATTGGACCACAAACCCAACGTCGGAGGCCGCACATGATTAAATTAGGGGCCTACCGGTATTATCTTGGTCTAAGACTAAGCCTGTAAGTCTAAGACTCTAAGTAATTAACAGTGTAAATTGTAAATGTAGGTAAAGAACAAAATGAAACATTGCATTACACATTACTATTTATTCTTGTTCTTTGTTCTTGTAGATATGGAAGCAATTTGGTAACTTTCTAGTCCACAAGGGGCGGGAAGTTAGCAGAGTGGTAACAACGTTGGACGATGGAGCAGGAGGTCGCGGGTTCGAGTCCCGCGGGAGCCCTAAAAAGTCGACTCAGCTTTTTTCGCGGCGGTAAAATGAGGAGCAGTGGTAAAAATCTCTGCGATAAGTCAAACAGGTACGCTATGCGGGTATCCGTGGCATTGCACGCCTGGCTGAGGGCTATAGAAACGGAGATCAGCGCCGCCTTATGAGCCCGTGAGGCTCGGGGAAAGACTTTGACTTTTTGACTAGTCCACAAACGGTAACAACCTGTCCAGTAGCAAAAATTGTCATTTTCCCAAACTCGGTGGCGGGCCGGATCCGGCCCGCGGGCCGCCAGTTGGACAATCCTGGTGTATTTCCTTAACAATTATGTGAAATTTTGTTATTTTTGAACATATCTGTGACTCACTTGATAGCAGTCAAATGCAAAGGTGTCGCTGTGCGAGAAAAAGATTTCAAGGGAAACTGGATTTTGAATATCTACAGCGTAAGGTTCTTTGATGAAACGTGATATTCAGAAGAGCTAAAATTCAGTCAGTAATATCCCGCTAAAAAGTTGACTCGATAGGCCTGCCTTGTCCCGTCGGATGTGTAATTGGCGTGAGTGAGTTTATCTAAAAATCATGTGAAACTTCATTAATTCTGGCAAATAACTGTAACACTATTGTATATCTATGCGCGATTGAAAGGTTGCGTTTAAAACTTACGTTTACACATTTCAATCAGTTGAAAGAGAAGAATCATGGCAAAGAGAACTTTCAGCCATTGACGTACGATGAATCCTGCCTCCATTGCAGTTTGTAGTCACCGAATCCAGATGATAAGCCTTCGATTCACAGCGCAATACACCTACAACACAAAATCTAGCAGCTTTTATACACAATAATAGCTTCACGTGAATTTGAATATCAAATCAACTAAACGCTAACCTCCTCCGGTGTTTCCGGTAAACAAGAATAATACAGAACGGTGCAGGTGTAGATGAAACTCATTAGCCTAATTACAGCGCCTAATGTGATGTTTATCTTGACTCCTTATAGTGAAGACGGAGAAGGAAATTCATCAATAAGAACTGACAAATTTATTGAAAAATTTATTAAAACTCGCTTAAATGCACGATAGAGGTTCAAACGTATATTTCTGTATTATTATTGTTATTCGAAAATATTATTGTGGCTGAAGTTGAAAAATGAACTGCAACCATTTGACTTTTCGATCAAAGAAGAGGCCGATCGTCCAGGAACTCCGCGTATGGTCAAAACAAACCATGAATACTAATAGATTGCTATGCAAATGCATTTCCAGTGATCATAAATTTCAACGAAAACATTAATAAATCACAGCGATTCGGAGCCTTTGGACCTGAGAATAATATATCGTAGAATTACGTGTAATAAATTACTTTCCTACATAGTCTGACAGTTGTTGACAGGGGATTAGGTCATTAGGATCTTGGGTTATGTAACACCAGCATCATGTTGACGATGTTTAATGCCTAATGATCAACAATTTCACTTTTTTCAAATAATCAAAAAGCAGGAGGTTTCATAGAATACTACTTATTACAATGGAAAAAAAGCATTAGAAAAAAGGTCATCACCACCACATTTTGACACTCGATGAGGAAAGAAGGGAAAAAATGGTCATTACCACAAAAATAATAACCTTGTTATTGGGACCTGTCATTGATCTTGGGGAGTCAAGAGTTGTTGACGTAATTATGGGGGGTTAAGTGAAAGTTGACAGTTGTTGACAAGGGGAGGGGTCAAAAATTGTCCAAAAATTGATGACATAATTAATGGACAGTCCCTTAATCCCTCCCAAAAATCCAGTGCAGTCCTTGATTAAATTACATTCATTACTTCGATGATTCTCTGTGTCTGGCATTTCGCATTAACCTTCAGCTTCGTCGTTTTACACAATATCTGTACATGCACTGTATTTAGAAATATTCACAGGGTCTACGCAATGTACGCTGTGCAATGTATTTGCGTTTTCAGACACGTGGTTAACCGTCTGCCATGTTGTTAGTCTAATAGACGTTGAGTTTCCACACGATCGACAGGCTTTTCAGTGAGGACCCCTGTAGATGTTAAGGCGGAGGCGTGGTCTGAGGAATAGAGGGGAGGGTATTGGTGGACATTTTGGAATTCCTTTTTGAATGAGAGCTATTCAGGGGCGTAGCCAGGAATTTGATTGGGGTATAATGTGATGAGGGTATAAATCTTTAAAAACCTTGAAATTGTTAAAAAGCACATTAAAAATTCTAAGGTAGTCTGATTTTTTGGAGGTGGAGGGTTTAATGTTCTACAGAGGGTAGATCGACTTTTTAGTCCAAAAGCCGGAATGCGCAACGGACACTATTGGCAAAGTATTTTCATTACAGAAAACGTTATTTCATTGCCATTTAGAAGTTTAAATAAATATTTCTCAGAATAGCAATTTTCATGAAATTCAAAAAAGCGTCTGGTTTTCAGAAGCCAATCTTTTTATGCAGATTTTCGTCTAGTTTAAACTCTAGCGCCAGAACTTCCCAGTTGTCTGTCGTCTATCGTAAGCTTCGTGAAAGTCGTCAGTTGTTCGCATGCGCTGCATGGGCGTAGCCAGGAATATGTTATAGTCTATATATTGTATTATATATACATATATACTGATTTTGCATTACAGTTTTTTAAACAATGACTTATTTTCTGACCCAACCCACCATTAATATGGAAAAGTCTGACCCAACCCGTGTGTTAACCCAACCCATGGACAACTCTGGGTTAATCATTAAAGCATCAACGACTTCCATAGGTTTTTCACGCACACAATAACTCGACTGTGCATGCTTTAGTCAATACCCTCTTGCCGCATTACATAAGCATAAAATCTCTGATACTTGAGTAGCGAAGAGCTTTTGCCACAAGACTAGTAGCAGCATCTAGAACAGGTAGTAGAGTAGAAACCAGGCTTTTGGACAGATCGAAATAAAGAGAATTGCAATAGTCTAAACTATTAGCGACAAAAGCATGAACCAGAGATGCCAAATCTGCAGCCAATGCAGACAGAGAAAGCGAATAAAGAATTGTCCTCTTTGAAGGAAAAAACGTATAGTTAACGCAATATCAAGGTTCTCGACACAAATTTTCGAGAGGTAAGAAAGCAAAGAGTTTTCAATGCATTGTGATTAAATGTAGAGTGCAGATTTTTAATACCAAGCCAGATAAGTAGAGCTTTGCTGTGTTTTACAGTTCAGGGGCGGCGCTAGGCGGGTGGGTCCGCGGGTCCGGACCCACCCAGTCTCGGGCAGGGACACCCGAGCAAATCGTGCAAATCTGCAGAGCAATTTTGATTTGGGGTGGGGGTGATAGGGAGGGGTAGTATGACCCGGGTCCTGATTGTGTAGATTGCATTAGACCCACCCAGCCAACAAAACCTAGCGCCGTCCCTGTAGGCATTCCGCAAGATATTCGGCAGGTTTTTCATTTAATTTATGTCCCTCGTTCTCGCACAGTCAATGGCGTCAGTGTGTAGCATAAAATGGCTGCTGTGTGCTCTGCTTCGAACACTTTAGATCGAAATTGAGAACGATATTGTTGGCTCTTCTAGCAAAGGTTAAAGCATTGAATTTGGGGCAAGTGGAAAATGTGGATTATGCGGGAGAATTTCTTCAAATCGTTTAGAGTTTTGCATATCTAGGTCCTATGCACCCTCTATTCAACAGGCCTTGAATTGGCTTCTCTCACATAGCGAATTCATTATAAAATTGTTTTGATAGCTATAAAACCTGTTGTAGGCTCATAATGAACCAAGCAAATATTTTAATACGCGGCTCTTCCCTCGATCGCCCACTAGGCATTCCGTTAGATATTCGCCATGTCTTTCGTTTATTTGATGTACCTCGTTCTCGCACAGTCAATGGCGTTAGTGTGTAGTATGAAATGGCTGGGTGTGCTCTATTTCGAATTCTGTAGATAAAAATTGATAATGATGTTATTGATTATTCTTGAAAGGTTAAGTCACTGAAGATGGAACAAGAGGAAAATGTGGATTTTGTCTGAGAATTTCTTCAAACCGATTAGATTTTTACATATCTAAGGCCTATATACCTTCTATTCAGCAGGCCTTCAATTGCCTTCTCTCACAGAGCGAATTAATTATAAAACTTGTTTTTTATGTCTATAAAATCTGTTGTAGACCCATAATGAATCAGATATCTTAATACGCGGCTCTTCCCTCGATCGCCCTACTAGGCATTCAGGGGTTGCGCTAGAGGGTGGTTCCGCGGGTCCGGACCCACCCAGTCTCTGGCAGGGACACCCGGGCAAATCGTGGAAATCTGCAGAGAAATTTTGATTTGGGGTGGGGGTGATGGGGAGAGGGAGTCTGAGCCGGGCCCTGGTTGTGTAGATTGCCTTAGACCCACCCACCCAACAAGACCAGCACCGCCCCTGGTTTTACTACGTTATATGATTAATCTAAGTCTATTAGAGAACATCCAAGCTCGAAGAGTGGTAATTAAATTGTCAACTGATTCACAGATAAGCAGTCCGAACATGGGACCCGACCGCCTTTCTACCTCAATGGTTATGCTACAGTCAAACTCGATCAAAAGCTCAGCTCAGGCCTATAGTACGGAACGAACCTCTTTATTTGCTCTAATGGTATACCACACTTAACTATGGTATGCTACCATGATGAAGCAAATGAGTTAAAACAGCTACATAAAACAGTGTTTATTCTAGGCATTCTCTAGAGGGGAATTTCCCCTTCCCCAAGTTTTAAAATTCCCATTTTTTTTAAAGTGTTGGCTGGGGGATGAAAATTTCCCCTCCAAAAGTGTGGAGACTCAGACCTTGTCCCCCAACACTTCAAAATCCCCCCAATGTCAAGGTGGCTAGAATAAACACTGATCTAAAAGGTATTCAATGTCTAAAACGAAATAGAAAATAGACTCGAAGCATCAAACAGATAAATCACCTATTCACACTTTATCCCAATTCTGACGACAAAATTTACAAAAGCTATTTAAATGAGAAATATTTAAAGCAGAAAGTGAATTAATTTTTCAAGAAATCTAGATTTGAGTGCGCTTCATGTTGCGTTTTCTTCGTCAGTACGGCGTCTGCAAAAGATATGCATCAAAACATTTCATAAACTTTGAGAGAAATATCATAGGCTACATTTAAAGTCTACTTGATATATCCACCCAACAAAACCAGCACCGCCCCTGGTTTTACTACGTTTTATGATTAAGAATTTCTTAATGACAATCATGCTCGATATTAATAATTCCTGTAATATACTTCGTAGCAGTAGCGAAGAGTTTGTTATGAAAATTTTGCATGGAAAACCACGATTGCAGATTTAGCAGATGACTAATATACTGTAATGAACACCGATTGAACCGTGAACCAGCGTTATTACTTTTTGCCGAATATGTTCGGTGATGTCCCCACAATATTTTGTCATTCGAAGAGGACAGTTTCCAATGGGCAGAAAGTAGTGTATGTGTCTGGACATGCCATCAGAAGATACAGATAAGACAGAGGAGAGGATTCATAAAAAGTGATCAGTGCTAGTGATCAGTGGCATCACCACAAACTTTGAAATGAACTACTACTGCATATCCCAATAGACGACGAGATATCGCCCGATGCCCGTAAAGATCGCTGCCGTTGTTCAATGGATCGTTGTCTAAATCTGCATCTCTGGATGTGAAAGCGATGTATTAAATGAAATCGTAATATCGACAGAATGTATTTTCATATATGAGAATATGAGGATTCTAAAGAATTGATATAATTTCTTTAGCTAAATGAGGATCAGATCTCGCGTTAATTTGAAAAATTCATTATGAAACATTTCCGGAGAATAGAACAACTCACCTTTTAGCCGATAATCCGGTTAGGTCGGATCCCTAAAGGAAACAGCATGTCTCCTAGTGAAGTAAGAGCAGTGCTACTAAATCGAATAAGAAACTGCTTACATTGGAATCTCATGGCAAAGTCAATAAGATAGCTTAAGATGTTCTAAAGGTCATTATCAACTATTCATCGTCAGGTTTGAGGAGTCAGCAAATAGTTTGTGAAATACATGACTTTTATTGAAGCACAGTGTTGTATGAAGTACAGAGTTTGAGTACTGAAGTAAAAGTACAAGTACTATTAAATTATTTTACTTGAGTAAAAATTAAAAGTGCCTATAAAAATATTTACTCAAATAATAGGAAAAATTACTCCCCAAAATTACTTTTAAAGTAGAAAGTTTAAAGTTCCGAGATGGGAAGAATTGTCAGCAACTCCACATTGTATTAAACGCCAATTTACATTTTAACAATGTACCAAAGGAAAGTACTAATATTTACATAAAAACTTGCTTCGTCACAAGTAAAAAGTACTGTGTAACTTAGGTACTTCGTTACAGTACGAAGTACTCAGAATTGTACTTAACTGTAATTATTGTAACGCGTTGCTTCTACTTCGTAACCGCTTAACACTGTTAAAGCAAATTCTGTGCTATTCAGTGGCGTAGTGAAGGGGCAGCGGGGACGAACCGCTCTAAGCAGCACTTGCTCTAGAGGCGAAAGTTTCGGGTATTTCTTCACGCATGTGCTGACATGCACGGTGATCTCGGGGTTTGATAAAAATGCGACGAACTTTTTACGTTTTAAACTTTTTTGCTCGCCAAGATGTTTGGGGAGTTGGATGAAGGCGGCAGAATAGTGTCAGAGGCGGCATTTTTGGGTTTGATAAAAACATCATAAGTTTTACTAAAAATGCGACGACCTTTTTTCTTGTCAAGAGACTTTTTGGAAGTTGTGTTTTTTTGGCTGCGAAAAAGCAGTAGGCCTACTATTTTTTTCGCTCGCTACTCCACTGGTGCTATTGCATTGTTGTTATATCTAATGCGGCTCGAATAAAGAGAGAATCAACTGTTTCAAACAATATTATGATAAAGTCAATCGAATGAGAGGAGGATGTCATATAATTGCAACAGCATGCATATCGTCAATTGAAATACATACGTGCAACATTTATCATCGCAGTATTCCCAGATTTCGCAGTCTTCGTCGAATGAACATTTTTCTAAATCACGAAATTGTAGATATTTTGGTAGTTCTATGGAGAGTAGAGGACTAGTTGCATGCAAATTCGGAAAATGAAAAATTGGGAGAATATTGACCGAACAGGAAGGTTTTACTAAGTTCTGCTTCATATTTTCTGTTCAAAAATCTTCAAAAGATCGGATTTTCATAGCAAAAACGTGTTTGCTATCTTTTACAGCATACATAAACAACTCAGAAGAAACGATTGGTCATTGAACATGCTAGTCATATAAACTCCGATCTGGTCTTCAACTGACAAAATTCAACTACTTCACAGAAAACTCAATTAAAACGACTGTCATCTCATGTTTAAGAAGAAAAAGGACTTTTGTATTGATAATTATTTATATAAGTGTATCCATAATTGCAATAATTTCGACAAAATCAGGTGGAAATCGCAAAATAGATATCGTAAACTTTCAATCTCTTCTTTCATGTAAAAGAAGTTGATTAGGTGACTTTAGACGAGGAAACTCAAATAAATATAAAGGTTCCGTAAAAATTCTATGTGTAAGTTCTTATTTAACCCTCACCACAATTACGACAGTTTCGGTGCGAGAGGTGCGCGCACTGAGAGCTAGGCGCGGTAGGAGAAAAGCGGTGCGTGGAAAGGGAAGGGCATTGCAAGATAAGTGCGGTAGATTGAACGTCGAGCATAGGAAAGGTGCGGTGCGCTAAGGAAACGGTCCATAGATAGATTGCGTAGTCTATGTGAGAGCCTACGATTCTTAGCCAGACAGCTTAGACGAACGGACACGTGCCTTAGAGTGAGTCCTAACCTGTGTAGCAGACCGGGTCGAGCCATCTTGAGTTTTGGAAGCCTAGGGACCTCGAGCGCCCGGTTCGCCACAGTAGCTTTTGGGTCAGACCCAATTTTGGCCGCGCATGTTTTCACATCTAATACATTTGACTTCCATCGCTTGCTAATTACGATAAAGTCTGTTAAATTTGTTTTGTGGAGGAGAAATTACAAGTGATGGAAGACACGAACATGATATTAAAGAGAGCAGCAAAGAGACTACGGACAATGGGAAAACTTGAGCGCATTTGGAATGCAAAAGAAATAAAGATAGGCACCAAAATTCAAATATTTAACACTATCATTGCACCAAAAATAGGCCTACTACAGTGTATATGAACCTTAAGACGAGCAGATGACAACAGACTGCTAGCAACAGAAATGAGCTGCTTGCGAAAGATCTTGGGAGTAAGCAGACTACAAAGATTATAAAATGAAGACATCGGAAAAAGGCTGGCGATGCAAGAGACAATAATAGATAAAATCAGAAGATAAGTTACTCTAGATGATAAGGACACGTAAATAGAATGGAAGAGAACAGATTTCCATATAAAGCACCCTAAACATACACAGAAGGCAAGATAGGGACAGGATGGCCCAGGAAAAGTGGATGTGTATTGTGTAACATCAAAGAAGACTTTGAAAGTACCACTTGTCAGTAATCGATGGAAGAAGATTAACAACAGAAAAAGATAAATGGAAAGGTTTCGTGTCTAGCTATTGCCGCTAATGAGCTGGCAGTAACCAACTATGACGATGATGATGATGAATATTGTAGAACCTATTTTTTTCAACCAGCAGACACGTTAAATTCTTCTGGTATCGAAGGCGTGAGATAGGCCTAAATTATCATTCACTGGCAATTTAAACCTGATCTAAGTCTAAAGCTTTCAGCATTCCTTAGAATAGAAAGTTTGATTTTGAAATTTACTTGTGCACATCTCAATCATCTGAAAGAGAAGAATCATAGCAAAGAGAACTTTCAGCCATTGACGCACGATGAGTCCTGCCTCCATTGCAGTTTGTATTCACCGAGACCAGATGCTGAGCCGTCGATTCACAAGACATCTGCTGTGCAAAAACTAGCAGCTTTTATACACAATAATAGCTTCACGTAAATTTGAATATCAAATCGACTAAACGCTAACCTCCCCCGGTGTTATCAGTACACGAGAATAATATAGAACTGTGCAGGTGTGGATGAAACTCATTAATTACAACGCCTAATGTGATGTCTATCTTGACTCATTAAAGTGAAGACGGAAGAAGCAAATTCCGCAGCAAAAACTGACAAATTTATTGAACAAATTATTTGCACCCACTTAAGTGCGCTATAAACGGTCAAACGTACATTTCTTTACTATTAGGCTACCCAAAGGTATCAATCGATGGTACTTCAAATCCGTCCGCAAAAGACCAGGTCATTCCAGAGGGAAACAACAAGACAGACAATGGAGGAAATGCTAATTAGAAGATGCCGGAAGCCGGCACCCCACCGGTCCCCCTCTGCACCCTACTGCTCAAAAGCCTGGATCCAGGTCAAATCCAGGATATCCGGTCGGACAACCAGATGAAATGGAAGCGAACTATGAACATAGAAGAGGAAAAGAGATTGCAATTCCTTATTCACAGGGGCCTAATCTATATTCGAAATTTTGATAATGAATAAATTACGAAGATTCGAAGCGTTTCTCATGACGCATCTGGTGATCTGTCCTCCGATATCATTGTCAACGAGATGGATTTATTATACGCGTTCTTTGAATTGTTCTGAAAACATTTACAATGCTAATGACTTTGATTGATGACAGTCGGCGATTTCCTACTAAATGTTAACCATTTATCTATCCAAATGAAAATTTAATAGATTTTCAATTCTTGAGATCTTGTGGCTCCTTGTAAATTGTAAGTGAACTAAAAGGCTTGTTACAGTGTATATCTTATTGTGTTTATAAACCGTATATTGTAAAGGTTCTAGTCTTTTTCGTATTACGTATCGGTAAGCTTATATTCTATCATATCACACACTTTTCAGTCTTCTATTTATTGCCAACTTGTACACATGTAAGGTGTCGGTGTCTTGCAGAGCACTGTCAATATTTGATCAGTAGGCAGTATTTGTCTCTAGAGTTAGATTTGCTAGAGTCGATGCGTGTGAAGACACCTGTGCGTTTTATCGATCATCTGACTTCACTTAGAGACATGCGATACTTTTTGTATGTGAATACACTAAAACCGTCGTTTGGTCTAATACATGTATATAACAACTATGGACTACGGTTGAACTTTCAGATGCTCCTCTTCTTGTAGCCGAATCATTACGAGGCTTCGAGTTCACTTCGATTCGACCTCTGAGAAGTTCCAGTTCCTGGCACGAAACGGTTTCTTAAGATTAAGTTCAGTTCTTGTCATCACGCAACAATTATCGAAGCACGTCCAGAAATCATTTGGAGACTGACAAACTATTGCATTATGACAATTTACTAAAATCAAGCAATATTCGTTAAAAGGGAAGTTGTTGCATGACAGAAAAAAATAATGGGGGACAGCGTCCTTATTTTAAAAAGTAAAGGGAAAGGAAAATGATACCAAAATGAAAAATCATGACTTTCGGTGCAGTAGGGTGCATTGACCATTTAGTTTTAAGTAAGCAAATACGTAATTGTCTCGATGATGATGATGATGATGATGATGATGATGATGATGATGATGATGATGATGATGATGATAATCATAATGAACTCCTTCTGGTTTCTTGACAGCTGATCAAAGACTGTTATAATTTATTTTCAAGTAAAGCAAAATTCGTCAAGTATCAAGAAAATCCTCATTTAACCCCTTAACTGTGGATCCCGGATATATCCGTCCATTTTACATTGAATTACAGTTAAATACACGGTTAAGGGGTTAATAAATAGATCGTCACTTTCCATAATTGCAGATCCTTAGATCTAGTGCGCATTCGCTTTGTTGATCCAGAAGTTCTTACTAAAGTTTTTGAGAAGTAATTTCAACATAACAATAATTTAGTGTGAGGCAATGTAGCATTTGTATGGCGCCTCTTGTATTTCTACTCAGAGGTGCTCGCGGCAATCAGTAGCGTAGCCACGTGGTTGTTTGAACAACCCCATTAAAAAAATATGACCAACACAGTTTATGTAAATCCGTTGACTTTGGATTGAAGGAGGTGTAGCGGGAGGGGGTCGACCGCGGCTTCAGTGTTCTGTGCCTCCAGTTAACAACCCCACTTTGCATAAGCTGGCTACGCCACTGGCGGCAATGGAGTCGATTGGCAAGAAAGTGAGACTATACAGCATTTGTCTTGAACAGAGTGGGGTGTAAAATGTGAGGCCCGAATGGATGGGGTCAGCGCATTGTAGAGATTGAGTCCAGTGACTGTGAATGCTCGACGATGAGTAAAACAAGGGCGTGATCTGGGGACGAGAACATCTTTCCGATCAAAGCAGAGCCGTAGCTAGAGGGGGGCAAGCCGCCCGGGCGCCGACCGGTGGGAGCGCATTTTGGATGTGAAAAAATAGCTCTGCGGAATAAATTTAAAAAACAAAAAGGAGGTCATCAGCGCGAAAATTGGATAAGTAAACTAGAAAAAAGGTCGTCAGCCCGAAAAGTGGGTAGGTAAACTGTGTGGGGACTAAAAAAACGGTCATCACCGAAATTTGTAGGGGCGCAAAATACGAATCTTGCCTCGGGGGCGCCGAAAACCTTAGCTACGGCTGGCTCTGGATCGAAGGAGCAGAGCAGGCGATATGAAGTAGTCAAATAGGACGCTGTAAATATTTCAGTAATCTAGGAAGGCGCCTAACCTCGATGTGCTCAAAAGCAAAAGTTATTTGACTGAGTTTAATGCGGTCATAAATTGAAAACCAATGGATGGTGATATGCATACAATTTTTGATGTTAGAGTAACGAGGAGCTTTTACCACCAAACGAGTAACAGCAATTAAAACAGATTGCAGAGTATAAAGCAGGCTTTTTGACAGATCAAGATGAATTGAATTGCAACAGTCTAAACTATTAGCAACAAAAGCATGAACCAGAGAAGCCAAGCCAATACAAAAAGTGAAAGTGAATAAAGAATTTCCTTTTTTAAAGAAAAAACGTGCTGTTAACGCAATATCAAGGTTCTTGACACAAATTTTCAAAAGTTAGAGTAGAAAAGAGAGTCCGATTCATCGTAATTAAATTTACAGTGCATAAAGAAGATGAGCCGAGTTTTGCTGCGCTTCATGATAAATCTAAGTCTTCTGAAGAAAATCCAAACCATAACGAGTGAATTAGACTGTCATCTGATTCACTGACCAATTAAAATTAAATAAATTCGTGATAAGCAGAACTAAATATGAAAATGTTTTCGTTGCAAAGCAATTTGCAGAGCGATCGAATGTCAGAAAATCCGCCCCATAAGGAGTGCTCCTAGACCGTTTTCGTCTTCACCGAGCATGTAGTCTTCTCCAGCGTCGCATAGTTCGTCCTTACTGATTCCTCCGTCTTTATCGGCGTTAATCATGTCAAAAGCGGTAGGCGTGATGTCCGGATCAACTCGTAGGCAGTAGTGAAATGCAAAGAACGCGTCGACGGTTATAGTGGTGTTGCTGGAATAACATCTAAGAAAATCAAATATAAGTTCATAAGTGGCTCGAACACCGTATCTAAAGATTGGATTGTATTTACCCATTCCTAATATGTTGAGCAATGTGTTTGTGTGAAATGAATTTCCACTCTCCGCTTGATCAAATCCAAACAACTTCCATCCCTACGAAATAGCAAAAGAAAAGGAACAGTGTTAGAACACACGAATAATTGAAATATTCTTATTAATTACATTATTTCTTATCTAAGGTCCTTGAGAAGGTTGTCACTCTTCAGCTGCTTCCATATCTTGAGGCTAATGATTTGCTGCCGAAATACCAGTCTGGTTTCCGTGCCTCACACTCCACTGAAACGCTTCTCTTGCATCTTCTCTCAGATCTCTATAGGGCCATCGATCGGTCAGAAGTCACTCTTCTTGCCCTATTTGATGTCAGTGCTGCTTTCGACACTGTTGACCATGATATTCTTCTACAGCGCCTCTCTGTCTCATTTGGTGTCTCTGGTCTTCCTCTGGCCTGGTTAAAATCCTATCTCTCTGAACGCCGCATGATTGCATCACTTGGTTCTTCCTACTCCCGTGAAGTGCCAGTCACTTGTGGAGTCCATCAGGGTTCGGTTCTTGGGCCGCTTCTGTATATACTTTATACTGCTGATGTTGCACGCTTGTTTGCACCATATAATTAAAAAAAAACATATGTACGCTGATGATATTCAGGCCTATTCACATTCCAGCCCCACTAATGCGCTGCAGATCACTCGTGAATTTGTTGAAGCCTCTGACTTACTTCATTCATGGATGCACTCAAATCGTCTTTTACTTAATCCAGCTAAAACTCAGCTCATCTGGTTTGGTACTCGAGGTCAGCTCTTAAAAATTGATCATATGTCTGTGCAGGCTGCCTTCCCCGGCCTCTCTTTCTCCTCCTCTGTCCGTGATCTTGGTATAATTCTTGACTCTGAGTTAACCTTTATGGATCATATTAACTCACTTTGTCGCAGTTGCTTCTATCATCTCCGCCAGCTTAGAGTGATTCGACGTACACTAGACATGCCATCTGCTTCTACTTTGATTCATGCATTTATTTGCTCAAGGCTTGACTACTGTGGTTCACTTTTTGCTGGTCTTCCATCGGTGCGACTTGATAAACTCCAGATGGTTCTTCGTTCAGCAGCCAGGGTGATTGCTGGTGTCACAAGACGTGATCACATTAGTGATTATATGACGTCTATTTTACACTGGCTGCCTTATCCTGCTCGAGTTGAGTTTCGTATGTTGAGAGTGGTTGCACTCTCTCTTTATGGTGCCACTCCATCTTACCTTTCAGAGCTACTCCATCCCCTTAGCTCTATCCCTGGTCGGCCATGTCTTCGGTCCACAACCAATGGTCTTCTCAGTGTGCCCCAAGCACGAACTTCCATGTTCCTGAAGCGAGGTTTTGAATCAGTTGGCCCTATCCTTTGGAAAGCTCTTGACGCCAGTATGCGTGGCTTAGCAACTCCTAATTCTATGGCCCTTTTTTTGAAACGACTTAAAACTTATCTCTTTGTTAATATACAGTAATTTGGTGTGGAAGCGCTTCTGAGTGATCTTTCAGAAGAGGCGCTATACAAATATCTTGTTACATTACATTATCTTGTTACATTACATTAAATGAAGGACGGAAATTATACTTTATAGATGGAGCAACGGTGAAATATAACTTGCAAACATATCTATATATATAAATCTCGATGTCTGTCCGTCTGTCCGTCCGCAACACGGCGGGTATTGCAAGACGCTGTTGTCATTGACAACCAAATATTGTTTAATCAAACCGGAGCGTTTAACGAAGCGTCTTAATTGCAGCAAACCCCCGTCCCCCTTCCCTCACCCCATACCTCTCCTAATTTGCCCAGGCCCAACCCATTCCCGCCGGCCCCAAACCCCTTTTCCTTCCCTATCCCATCTCTTTCCCTCTCCCCATCCCCTCCCAATCGCCCCCGCCCCAAAACCCCGTTCCCCTTCCGTCTCCCCAACCCTTTTCCCTCTCTCCATCCCTCTCCCAGTCGCCCCCAAAACCCCGTTCTCCTTCCGTCTCCTCAACCCTTTCCCCTCTCCCCATCCCTCTCCCAATCGGAGAAGCCCCAACCCATTTCAGGCCCAGGCCCCAAACCCCCGTTCCCCTTTCCTCTCCCCATCTCTTTTCCCTCTCCTCATCCCTCTCCAAATCACCCCAGCCCCAACACATTCCGGCCCCGGCCCCAAACCCCGTTTCCCTTCCCTCTCCCCATCCCTTTTCCCCTCCCCATCCCTCTTCCAATCGCCTCGGGCCCAACCCATTCCAGCCCCAACCCATTCTCGCCCCGGCCCTAAACCCCGTTCCCCTTCCCTCTCCTTATCCCCTTCCAACTACCCATCCCTCTCCCAATCGCTCCAGGCCCCAACCCATCAGCGCTCCGCCCTACCCCACCGGCCCCAAACCCCGTTTCCAAACCTACACAACGCTGCTCCGAAAGTTGATGTACAACCCACTTTCCTCCTCCCAAATCTCCCTTCCCTCTCCCAATGCCCTGCCCCCCCGTTATTATATATATTTACTCTTTCCTAACCTCAAACCCTATTTTTTTTAATGTTACCCATCAAGGGTGGATTAAATTTTCAGACGCTGTCACCGTACTGGGATTTAATTTTTGGAAAAACGTTCTTCAGAAATGATTGCTGTAACGTTTTAAATTTGCTATATCTCAGGCTATATAGGAGCTAAAAAGATGAGGTTTGCACCATTGTTTAGATTGTTTATTTCTCTTTCTAACCGTCCGTGCAAAACAAAAAAATATGAAGGTAGAGTCCACTTTACGGCCTAAAATATCACCCTCTCCCCAAAATTTTTTTTAAAGCCCGCTAGCAAAATATTTTCTGCGGTAACCCCACTTTGGTCAGCGGCAAAGTTGTAAAGGGATGTCAGAGGAACAAAATAAACCAAAAATTTTGAAAATCGGTTGACATTTGGCAAAGATCTATCCGTTCTAACCCGATGACCCCGATGTTTGAACATAAGTATTATCGGTGAATTTCGTGAAAGTTTTGAATTCTGAGAAAGTTTCCAATTTTTTTAAATTTGCTATATCTCAGGCTATATAAGAGCTAAGAAGATGAGGTTTGATGGAAATCTCAAAAAATATATATGATGATATTATAATAAAACAATATTTTTAATACTCAAGAGTTTTCCCATCAGAGGTTAGGCGGTTCCTTTTCGGATAGAACCAAACTTTATTAGGCCTAGGTGCCGATATAGTGGACATTTATATTTTGACTCGCTTGACAACTTCAAAAAGAGAGGCTTTAAACCAGCGACATTCACTGAGCACAGAATTATGCAACAGACTCTCAAATGTTGTTTTGATAGTCAGGCAATCTAAGCGAGACAACGGTCATGAAATATGATTTATGCGAAATGGCAGTTTTAATGAATTATAAAATTGTTTTTTCGGCTATTGAGAATTTTATGACTCAAAGAACTCGTTCTACATTTTATTTACCTTAGGTATATCGTTTTCAAGTACTCTTTTCTTCCCTTCTTCGTCGATGTTCAGTTTCTTGATAACACAATCGGCAATCGAGGCCAACTCTTTCATTTCCACGATGCCATCGCGGTTGACGTCCATTACGGAGAAGAACTTGCTCGATTTCTTTCCGATCAAACTGGAGACGATTCCAGTTACGGTATTCAATGGGCCTAATAATAGGCCAAAGCAAGCGTTGAAACAAGCAAAGGCAATCATCAGACCAATTACTCGAATCGCGATCATGTTTCCTCGGCTCGCTTTCTTAGCAATAGCTGGGACTTTCTTAACAGGAGATGCACGACTACTAATGCAACTGATGTGCTCCCCATTCTCCCATTCAACAGACCTATATCCTGGAAACGAAGACAAAGAGAATCGATTGACGAAAACATGGTGTATTAAAATGCGAACAAAGAAAGTTAATCTTCTGATGCGTTTATGACTTTTCCCTGGTCTAGTCGATGACAACACGATAAAATTATATTGATTTTATAAAGTCATCTTATGAATAACTCTATCTAGGTTCCCATACAGACTTCATTTTACGATCACGTTAGCAAACATTTTTCCACAGCGCTGTTTCCCAGCAATAGCTAGAATTTTCTTAGCAGTAGATGCTCGACTACTAATGCAACTAGTGTGCTGCCTGTTCGCCCTCTCAACAGACCTCCAGTAGGCCTATATGACGGAAACAAAGACAAAGAAAAGCGAAAATTGTGTTGATGCGAACAAGGAAAGTTAATCTTCTGATGCGTTTATTACTTTTCCCTGGTCTAGTCGATGACAACACGATAAAATTATATTGATTTTATAAAGTCATCTTATGAATAACTCTATCTAGGTTCCCATACCGACTTCATTTTACGATCACGTTTTGTGTATAGGCATAAGTCTATCTAGGCAGCCAGGGTTTAAGCATTAAACTGACAAGGGATAAATCGCTAGACTTCTTAGAATCTAGTTACTGTCGTAACAATCTGGAAACAGAAATTCATGAGAAGAAGAAGGAGGAGGAGGAGGAGAGGTAGGGTGGAATTGTTAAATTAGTGTATAGACCGCATTTCTTTGTTCAGGATGTGGCGATTCATTTCTAGACTTAAATTCGTGGGTATAGAGATCACGTGACATGAACTTAGCAAATCAAATGCATGCTACTCAACTCTAACTTCTAGCTATCTGCTCCGACTCCAATGACACGTGCACTGATTTTCTGCTCGGAAGGATGTCTTCCACTTTTGTCGACTGACAAGTATTCGTTTCAGTGCTAGGGATGAATGATGTTCAATTCTTTCCTATGCCGAACATTGAAAGTTGCCTTTTGCTTATTTCTGCTTAAAGAGCAGTGACATGTCCAGTTGTCCACAGACATTAGAATGCTTTGCGCAATGTGTCGGGTCAAGGTGTCCTAGATAATGGATATGTTAGATGTGATTGGTATACTTTGACCTTGAAAAGGCACTGATGTTTGTTTTCCTAGATCGGTATTTATCAACCTTTGTACTTTCGCGACACACGTATCTTAAAGTTTCATCTAAGACGAATAGGATGACATTAGTACTCGTGCTTCGTCAACACTCCTACGTCTATAAATCAATTATTACGAATTTAAACAAGAGCGAATCCAAAATTAAATTTGCATTCTAAAACTTCCGTAAGTGACATCGCACTTGAGACATTAGCTGCGCCTACAATCGCCAACAGTTCACTCAAAATTGGACTCACGACAATACCAACACATGGTCTAAATTTGGAAATTCTCATAATTAAAGACATGAAATGTCAGAACGCTCTGCACATCAAACCGAGAAAACGTTTGGCCAAACAAGCCTTTGGGAGAGCAACTAAAACTAAGAAAGAGAGTCATCGAAAAGGACCTAAAGAATCTTATGGTTAAATTCATTATATAGCGAGTGGAGGCCCATACGCATCAGAAGATCGGACAGAAAGAACAGCAGACAAGGATCAAGTTAAGAGGTATAGGATGCAGATGTAGGCATAGAGACAGAGGATACAGTTGGACTGAAATCTAATCTAATCTATATCGTAACCTTCTTTAGCGTCCTCCGGAGGCTAAAGTATAATGCACAGAAGCATCAGATGATGGCACGCCAAAATCAAAATCGCCCAAGATCCGGAGCGTGCAAATTACAATGGTGTAGTTAGCTTTCCGGAATAGCGGAGGCACATCGACCATCGAAATGTTCAGGCTTTTTCTTTTCATTTGTAAAAAGTCTTGACGAATATTAAATGTCGAATAAATAATAATAATAATAATAATAATAATAATAATAATAATAATAATAATAATAATGCGCTTCTATAGCACAATTTCTACTAGGCTACCCAAGGGTATCAATCGATGGTACTTCAAATCCATCCGCAAAAGACCAGGTCATCCCAGAGGGAAACAGCAAGATAGACAATGGAGGAAATGCTAATTGGAAGATGCTCGGATCCGGCACTCCACCGGTCTCCCTCTGCACGCTACTGCTCAAAAGCCTAGATCCAGGTCAAATCCAGGATATCCGGTCGGACAACCAGATGAAATGGAAGCGAACTATGAACATAGAAGAGGAAAAGAGATTGTATTTCTTTATTCACAGGGGCCTAATCTATATTCGAAATTTTGATATGGAATAAATTACAAAGATTCGAAACGTTTCTCATGTCGCATCTGGTGATCTGTCCTCCGATATTATTGTCAATTAGATGGACTTATTATACGCGTTCTTTGAATTGTTCTTAAAACATTTATAGTGCTAATGATTTTGATTGATGACAGTCGGCGATTTCCTACTAAATGTTAACCATTTATCTATCCAAATGAAAATTTAATAGATTTTCAATTCTTGAGATCGTGTGGCTCCTTGTAAATTGTAAGTGAACTAAAAGGCTTGCTACAGTGTATTTCTTATTGTGTTTATAAACCGTATATTTTAAAAGTTTTAGTATTTTTCGTATTATTTATCGCTAAGCTTATATTCTATCATATCGCACACTTTTCAGTCTTCTATTTATTGCCAAATTGTACACATGTAAGGCGTCCGTGTCTTGCAGAGCACTGTCAATATTTGATCAGTAGGCAGTATTTGTCTCTGGAGTTAGATTTGCTAGAGTCGATGCGTGTGAAGACACCTGTGCGTTTTATCGATCATCTGACTTCACTTAGAGACATGCGATACTTTTTGTATGTGAATACACTAAAACCGTCGTTTGGTCTAATACATGTAAATAACAACTATGGACTACGGTTGAACTTTCAGATGTTCCTCTTCTTGTAGCCTAATCATTACGAGGCTTCGAGTTCACTTTGAGTCGGCCTCTGAGAAGTTCCAGTTCCTGTCATGAACTGATTTCTTAAGTACACAAGTAGTACTCACAACAATGGTAATTTGTTTGGTGAATAACCTACAGTAACAGGTTACAGTATTACTGATCAATGTGATCAAGCAGATAACTAGTGACAGTGCGTTCAGATTATAACATTCGCCAGACTAACTTTTAATCCGTTTCATCACTCTTCTGAATTTTTGCATATCTATAGCCTACTGTAGCACTAGCATTGTCCAATTTCAAACAGGGTATCAATTTTATAATATTTCTGTGGTCTATAAAACCTGTATTAGAAAGAAATCAGTTCTTATAAGCGCCATCTTATCTCTCGATTGATTTTTTAGACATTTGACAGAGAATAGATTTCTGAAAGGCTTTGTATAGTGTCGTTTCAAACAGCTCATTATTTTTTGTTGCATTTCGTAAGCTCTAGAGAAAAATTGAAACAGAATATAATGACAATTCTAGTACGGTTTGACACAACAAAGATGGGGGCACAAGAATATGTGGTCTTAATTCGTTTCATCACTCTTCTGAATATTTCCCTATCTACAGCCTACTGTAGTACAAACAGGGTATCAATTTCATAATATTTCTGTGGCCTATAAAACCTGTAATAGAAGAAACCAGCTCTTAAGCATTAAACTGACAATGGATCAATCGTTAGATAATGGGTGACAGCGTACCTATTTAAAACAGTAAAGAGAAAACGAAAATGATAGCAAAATCAACTGATTCACTGATTAATTAAATTCGTGATAAGCAGAACCAAATATGAAAATGTTTTCGTTGCAGAGCAATTTACAGAGCGATCAAATGTCAGAAAATCTGTCCCAGAAGGAGTGCTCCTAGACCGTTTTCCTCTTCACCGAGCATGTAGTCTTCTCCAGCGTCGCATAGTTCGTCCTTACTGATTCCTCCGTCTTTATCGGCGTTAATCGTGTCAAAAGCTGTAGGCGTGATGTCCAGATCAACTCGTATGCAGTAGTGAAATGCAAGGAACGCGTCGACGGTTATAGTGCTGTTGCTGGAATAGCATCTCAGAACATCAAATAGAATTTCAAAAACGCCGTGAACGCCATATCTAAAACTTGGAATGTGTTTACCCATTGATAATATGTTGAACAATGTGTTTGGATGAAATGCATTTCCACTCTCCGCGTGATCAAATCCTAACAACTTCCATGCCTACGAAATAGCAAAAGAAAATGAACAGTGTTAAAACACTCGAATAATTGAAATATTGTTATTAATTGCATTAAAGGAAGGACGGAAATTATACTTTATAGATGGAGCAACGGTGAAAAATATCTTGCAAACATATTCTAGAATAGTTTGATGGAAATCCCAAAAATATAAATGATGACATTATAATAAAAGCATATTTTTAATACTCAAAAGTTTTCCCATCAGAGGTTAGGCGGTTCCTTTTCGGATAGAACCAAACTTTATTAGGTGCCGATATAGTGGACATTTATATTTTGACTCGCTTGACAACTTCAAAAAGAGATGCTTTAAACCAGTGACATTCACTGAGCACAGAATTATGCAACAGACTCTCAAATGTTGTTTTGATAGGCAATCTAAGCGTGACAACGATCATGGCACATGCTTTATATGTAATGGCAATTCTAATGAATTATAAAATCGTTTTATCGACTATTGAGAATTTTATGACTCAAAGAACTCGTTCTACATTTTATTTACCTTAGGTACACCGTTTTCATATAATCTTTTTTTCCCTTCTTCGTCGATGTTCAGTTTCTTGATAACACAATCGGCAATCGAGGCCAACTCTTTCATTTCCACGATGCCATCGCGGTTGACGTCCATTACGGAGAACAAATTGCTCGATTTCTTTCCGATCAAACTGGAGACGATTCCAGTTACGGTATTCAATGGGCCTAATAATAGGCCAATGCAAGCGTTGAAACAAGCAAAGGCAATCATCAATTACTCGAATTGCGATCATGTTTCTTCGGCTCGCTTTCTTAGCAATAGCTGGGACTTTCTTAACAGGAGATGCACGACAACTAATGCAACTGATGTACTACCCATTCTCCCATTCAACAGACTATATCCTGTAAACGAAGACAAAGAGAATCGATTGGCGAAAACATTGCGTATTAAAATGCGAACAAAGAAAGTTAATCTTCTGATGCGTTTATGACTTTTCCCTGGTCTAGTCGATGACAACACGATAAAATTATATTGATTTTATAAAGTCATCTTATGAATAACTCGATCTAGGTTTCCATACAGACTTCATTTTACGATCACGTTTTATGTATCAGTCTATCTAGGCAGCCAGGGTTTAAGCATTTAACTGACAATGGATAAATCGTTAGACGTCTTAGAATTTAGTTACCGTCGTAACAATCTGGAAACAGAAATTCATGAGAAGAAGAAGGAGGAGGAGGAGGAGAGGTAGGGTGGAATTGTTAAATTAGTGTATAGACCGCATTTCTTTGTTCAGGATGTGGAGATTCATTTCTAGACTTAAATTCGTGGGTATAGAGATCACGTGACATGAACTTAGCAAATCAAATGCATGCTACTCAACTCTAACTTCTAGCTATCTGCTCCGACTCCAATGACACGTGCACTGATTGTCTGCTCGGAAGCAGAGGCGGTTCTAGGCCTAGGCCGGGTAGGCCATGGCCTACCCAAAACGTTGTCTGGCCTACCCTAAACAATTACGTGGCCTACGCTGTGGCTGGCCAACCCGAAAAAATACGTGGCCTACCTATAGCTGGCCTAGCCCCCAAAATGCGTTGTGTGGCTGGGTAATTAATGCGCATGTCCTACGGTACAAGGCTGTCGAGTGTAGTGTAAGGCCAATTTGAATCCCCAGCCTCTCATCAGATACCTTCTTTTCCATTCGGTTTCCAGAAGTCAAGAATCTTTATCTAATTGATCAACCACCACTGACTGATCAATGGTCGTTCAAAGGTCTTCGCACAAAATTTTCTTCCCACTCCCACCCTCCTCAGTGTCTAATTTGTTAGATGTACCTACTGTTACTGGTAGTACTTACCCTCCCCTCCTCATCCCCCGTATCCCCACAGAATTAGCAGACTTCCAGGCGAGTGTTGCAGAGTTTAGGGGCTACTTTTAGGCGTTTTCGCCATGGGAGTAGTTCCTCTTGTTGATCATAATTAAGTTCCCTCTAATGAACGGCCTTATCTGACGGTTGATGACATGGATGACATGACTGTGTTGATAATCAATTCTCAACGTCGTCGGTCATCTGGTGTAATCTAATGTATGTTCTGGTTAACAGAACAGAGATGGAGAAGCCGAAGTAACTATTGTGTAAGACGGCGACGCTAAGCTAAGCTAAGTGCTGACATTCAGTCCGTTTAAGATTGCAGCTCATATAAGAGACAGTCTAGGCCTATCATATATGTTCTGGTTAACAGAACAGGTTAATTTGTATACAAATTACTATAGCACTCTATAATAAATAAATTTCTGGTTAAACGCGCTCGAGTTAGTGGCAACGAAGAAGTAGAAGACACGGTGACTGACGATTCAACTGGACTTACAAAGTTCTGTTCTGTTCAAAGACAACTGTTGAATCTCAAGACGTTCAACATCACTCAACGGATGTAGGCCTATCAATTTCACAAGTAGCACCAGTTGACTCAGGTGGTCTGCGTAAGTTTTCATACTACTGTGGCTGATATCCGCAAGGATTATAAAGATCAACCTGTGCAACCTAAACTGCAGGTCTTTCCAAAATCAAAAAATCTGGTCAGCGTTTCACGAGCATTTAACTCTTCATTGCATGACAGGTAGGCCCCATATCATTTCTTGGAATATTCAGTTGCAAGCAATGCCAAATTTTGTTTGTGTGCCGTCATTTTTGTCCACGACCAGGATACCAGGAATGATGAATCTGCTTTAACGGAGACTGGGTTGCGTGGTTGGGAAAATGTTGACAGCAAACTATCGAAACATTTCGCACGTGCGCATGCATTCTGATGCTCTTTCACAGTGGAAGACACAAAAGTGCACTGGCTCAGCTGGCAGCATGGCAACTTTTTTGTCGGAGTCTCAGCCTAACATGCTACTTTGTCAAGTTGACCTTCTCCTGACCTTGAACCCTTGAACATTAACATACAATGCACATAGTTTGCAAGCACTCATTTTTGCATGTTTATATGCACTTGATAATATTCCACTTATATTCGGTCAAAGCTAATAAATTACAACTTGGTGATTTTACAGGTTCCTTCCAAACTTCAAACAAACTTCAAATCCGTTTTCTCAAAATTTTACTTTTTTGGTTAGGTCACCCTGGTCTGGTATACTTCTTATATATATATATATATATATATATATATATATATATATATATATATATATATATATATATATATATATATATATATATATATAGATAGGTCAGCGTTTCACGAGCATTTAACTCTTCATTGCATGACATAGGCCCCATATCATTACATATAAATATAAATATATATATATATATATATATAATTCACCGCACATCCCTATTATGCTGCGTTATTGTATTTTATAACCACAGAATTTCGGACGGGATTAACCTTATGAACTTTGATACCAAGACACGGCCCAAGCTTGGCCTACCCAAAATTTTCATGGCCTTTGACTGGCCTACCCAAATTAAAATTCCTAGAACCTCCTTTGCTCGGAAGGATGTCTTCCACTTTTGTCGACTGACAAGTATTCGTTTCAGTGCTAGGGATAAATGATGTTCAATTCTTTCCTATGCCGAACATTGAAAGTTGCCTTTTGCTTATTTCTGCTTAAAGAGCAGTGACATGTCCACAGACTTTAGAATGCTTTGCGCAATGTGTCGGGTCAAGGTGTCTTAGATAATGGATATGTTAGACGTGATTGGTATACTTAGACCTTGTCAAGGCACTGATATCTATTTTCCTAGATCAGTATTTATCAACCTTTGTACTTTCGCGACACACGTATATTAAAGTTTCATCTAAGACGAATAGGATGACATTAGTACTCGTGCTTCGTCAACACTCCTACGTCTATAAATCAATTATTACGAATTTAAACAAGAGCGAATCCAAAATTAAATTTGCATTCTAAAACTTCCATAAGTGACATCGCACTTGAGACATTAGCTGCGCCTGCAATCGCCAACAGTTCACTCAAAATTGGACTCACGACAATACCAACACATGGACTAAATTTGGGGATTCTCATAATTAAAGATCTGAAATGTCAGAACGCTCTGCACATCAAACCGAGAAAACGTTTGGCCAAACAAGCCTTTGGGAGAGCAACTAAAACTAAGAAAGAGAGTCATCGAAAAGGACCTAAAGAATCTTATGGTTAAATTCATTATATAGCGAGTGGAGGCCCATACGCATCAGAAGATTGGACAGAAAGAACAGCAGACAAGGATCAAGTTAAGAGGTATAGGATGCAGATGTAGGCATAGAGACAGAGGATACAGTTGGACTGAAATCTAATCTAATCTATATCGTAACCTTCTTTAGCGTCCTCCGGAGGCTAAAGTATAATGCAAAGAAGCATCAGATGATGGCACGCCAAAATCAAAATCGCCCAAGATCCGGAGCGTGCAAATTACAATGGTGTAGTTAGCTTTCCGGAATAGCGGAGGCACATCGACCATCGAAATGTTCAGGCTTTTTCTTTTCATTTGTAAAAAGTCTTGACGAGTATTAAATGTCGTCACGTTAATCTCCAGCCAATTAAACTTCGTTCGTCTGCACAAATCCCACTACGACCGGTTCCTACCCGAGTAGGGGCGGGCTAATTCGGATTCTATGTCGACTCGCTTTTCTTACAATTTATATATAACCTACCCATACTTTACCTCTCATTTAGAAGTTAGAAGCCCCGTCCGGTGGATAATAATAATAATAATAATAATAATAATAATAATAATAATAATAATAATAATAATAATAATAATAATAATTTAAATAATAATTTAAATAATAATAATAATAATAATAGCACAATTTCTATTAGGCTACCCAACGGGCGGGAAGATAGAAGTGGTGGTAATATCATAGGCGGAACCGACGACACGGGTTCAAATAATAAGGTCGACTCAGCCTTAATCGCTAGAGGGCGGTAGTAACATCAAATGAGTAGCAATGGCAACATTGCGATAGTAACCATAGGTTCGGCGGAAGGGACTGGCCACCGTCCGCCGATGTATGGCTTAGCCAATTTCTACTAAATACGGGGATCAGCACCGGACCCTACGGGCGTGAGCCACGGGTTAAAAACTTTACTTTACTTTACCCAACGGTATCAATCGATGGTACTTCAAATCCGTCCGCAAAAGACCAGGTCATTCCCGAGGGAAACAACAAGACAGACAATGGAGGAAATGCTAATTGGAAGATGCCCGGAGCCGGCACCCCACCGGTCCCCCTCTGCACCCTACTGCTCAAAAGCCTGGATCCAGGTCAAATCCAGGATATCCGGTCGGACAACCAGATGAAATGGAAGCGAACTATGAACATAGAAGAGGAAAAGAGATTGTAATTCCTTATTCACAGGGGCCTAATCTATATTCGAAATTTTGATAACGAATAAATTACGAAGATTCGAAGCGGTTCTCATGTCGCATCTGGTGATCTGTCCTCCGATATCATTGTCAACGAGATGGATTTATTATACGCGTTCTTTGAATTGTTCTGAAAACATTTACAATGCTAATGACTTTGATTGATGACAGTCGGCGATTTCCTACTAAATGTTAACCATTTATCTATCCAAATGAAAATTTAATAGATTTTCAATTCTTGAGATCGTGTGGCTCCTTGTAAATTGTAAGTGAACTAAAAGGCTTGCTACAGTGTATATCTTATTGTGTTTATAAACAGTATATTTTAAAAGTTTTAGTATTTTTCGTATTATTTATCGGTAAGCTTATATTCTATCATATCACACACTTTTCAGTCTTCTATTTATTGCCAACTTGTACACATGTAAGGTGTCGGTGTCTTGCAGAGCACTGTCAACGTTTGATCAGTAGGCAGTATTTGTCTCTGGAGTTAGATTTGCTAGAGTCGATGCGCGTGAAGACACCTGTGCGTTTTATCGATCATCTGACTTCACTTAGAGACAGGCGATACTTTTTGTATGTGAATACACTAAAACCGTCGTTTGGTCTAATACATATATATAACAACTATGGACTACGGTTGAACTTTCAGATGTTCCTCTTCTTGTAACCTAATCATTACGAGGCTTCGAGTTCACTTCGAGTCGACCTCTGAGAAGTTCCAGTTCCTGTCATGAACTGATTTCTTAAGTACACAAGTAGTACTCACAACAATGGCAATTTATTTGCTGAATAGCCTACAGTAACAGGTGACAGTATTACTGATCAATGTGATCATGCAGGTAACTAGTGACAGTGCTTTCAGATTATAACATTCGCCAGACTAACTTTTAATTCGTTTCGTCCAATCTCAAACAGGGTATCAATTTTATAATATTTGTGTGTTCTATAAAAGAAACCAGTTCTCTTAAGCGTCATATTATCTCTCGATTAATTTCTTAGACATTTGACAGAGAATACTTGTAGATTTCTGAAAGGCTTTGTATAGTGTCGTTTCAAATGGCTCATTATTTTTCGTGGCATTTCGAAAGCTCTAGAAAAAAATCGAGACAGAATATATTGACAATTGTAGTATGGTTTGACACAGCAAAGATGGGGACACAAGAATATGTGGTTTTAATTCGTTTCATCACTCTTCTGAATTTTTGCATATCTACAGCCTACTGTAGCACAAACAGGGTATCAATTTTATAATATTTCTGTGGTCTATAAAACCTGTAATAGAAGAAACCAGCTCTCTTAAGCGCCATATTATCTCTCGATTAATTTTTTTAGACATTTGACAGAGAATAAATTTCTGAAAGGCTTTGTATAGTGTCGTTTCAAATGGCTCATTATTTTTCGTGGCATTTCGAAAGCTCTAGAAAAAAATCGAGACAGAATATATTGACAATTGTAGTATGGTTTGACACAGCAAAGATGGGGACACAAGAATATGTGGTTTTAATTCGTTTCATCACTCTTCTGAATTTTTGCATATCTACAGCCTACTGTAGCACAAACAGGGTATCAATTTTATAATATTTCTGTGGTCTATAAAACCTGTAATAAAAGAAACCAGTTATCTTAATCGCCATATTATCTCTCGATTAATTTTTTTAGACATTTGACAGAGAATAAATTTCTGAAAGACTTTGTATAGTGTCGTTTCAAACGGCTCATTATTTTTCGTGGCATTTCGAAAGCTCTAGAAAAAAATCGAGACAGAATATATTGACAATTCTAGTATGGTTTGACATAGCAAAGATGGGGATACAAGAATATGTGGTTTTAACCCATATCAGACCATGACAAAAAATAATGAATTATTCCACCTAGTTAGGTTGTTCTGTATTAGTAAACACTGAAACAATGATTATTTTCATTTTTTCAAAATGGTGTGAAAATATATGTAAATGTTTACCCGTCAGTTTAAACTGACGCCAGCCACAGGAGGGTACAGGTTTTGACAGCATATATATTTTGCTCTAATCATGTTTTAAACCATTAGTTAACTTCATAATTACAGTGTTCTTTGTTGGACTTGTTATAAAAGTTATTTATTTGCCAAATTTATTGATAAGATATGCACTGATTGTGCTATACCGTACTAAACTTTAGTCAGTTGCTTTATAACAAACCAATCAAGCCTGCAACATAAAGAAGCAGCTTTTAAAGCGGCTGAACACCTGCATATGTTGATGCAACATTGGCTACTTTGCTGTCATCCCAACAAATCAAGCACACTCCAGCTTTCTTGCCCAACACAGAACGTATGAGCCAAAGGGTTCCTTCTTCAATGTCTCGAGACTTTTCAATGGAGCCCCTTCAGTACGGTTTTGACGAAGAGCGCAGCCATTCCATTATCTGGATGCAGGTACAACATCTGTGGGTTTGTAAAAGAGCTTGACGTAATCAGGAGCTGCCTTGTTGCATTGGTAAGTCATTTAGTAAAGAGTGTACAACTGAACCCCAAGACCGAGCTCTTTGTCTTGGCATGGTTCCAGCTCCAAGACATTGGCAGAAATTGATGACATAACCAAGTCAAGTTGACAGTCGTGTATCCGAATTTGATCGGTTTGCATTGTATATACTGCTTGGCTCCATGTTGACCAAAGTATGGTATCATGCTTTCATCAGCATTGAGGGTCTGCTCAGGCAAAAGGTTTCGCAAGGCAAGAAAAGTTAGTGTGGTCCCGCAGAAGACACACTTTGGCAAATCTGTCATCAGTTTTTACGGATTTTTTGTTGGCAAGTGGACATTTCGCATTATTGAACTGAAGCAATTGTGTGACATTGTTGAAGATACCATTATGTTATGGACATCTAGGCCTATATTGGATTCCCAGTAAATAGATCTTCGAGGTAATGAAACACAACCACTCAAAAGTGGAACACCAAGAAAGAGCTTGAGATCCTAAATGTCTCGATTGAAACTATGATGGCCTTTCTGAGCACCATATTCAATTTTTCAGTGTAGTTATCAGTTTCCTTTTGGAAGGATGGAACTGTCTTTTGTGCTTTCGTGGCTGGCAGCTCATGTTCACATGCTTCATTTGAATCGCAATCTTCTTCAAGGTCAATTCTAAGATCTCCACTAGGTTTTCCGAATATTAGACCTAAGACGTGCAACAGCCAAAAGTTGGTCGCGGTTCATATTATAAGGGTTTTCACTACAAAGCAGTTCTACATATCCAGAATTTCAATCAGAGTCATCACCAACATTATCAGGAAGAAGGATTGTTATTTCAGCACCTTGAACCGCATCCTCATCCATGTCATCCATCATATAAAGAACTTCATGAAGCTTGTAACTACAATGAGATCAAATAAAAGCTATAAACAAATCCTACTTTACTAAGACACATTTACTTGGCCTATATTTACCATACTGTATGCAAATTATCTCTATCTGTCTAAAAATCCGATTGCATGTCTATGAAAAAAACCTGTACCCGCCTGTGGCTGGCGTCAGTTTAAACTGACGCCAATGTATTAACAATAATACAAAATTGTTAAATATTCTGTGCAAAAGCTTATTGCATTGGTAAAAGGCAAGTGTTTATGAACATTTTTCACAGTCAAAGTTTATCAAAATAATGAAACGGTTTTACTTATTTTTTCTCAAACTTGTCATTTCGAAATTATCGAACATCCGACTAAAAACTTCCTAATTAACTATAAAAACGAATTTAATAAGCAAAAATCTCCGCTACCTAAAAGACAAAATCACTCAAGTCTATTCTTAAAGCATTATAACTTAGAATAACTAATTATACAATTGAAACCCCGAAAGTAAACGAGCGTCAGTTTAAACTGACGCCAGCCACATATGGGTTAATTCGTTTCATCGCTCATCTGAATTTTTGCATATCTTTAGCCAACTGTAGCACTAGTTTTTGCATTGTCCAATTTCAAACAGGGTATCCATTTTATAATATATTTGTGGTCTATAAAATAAACCAGCTCTCTTAAGCGTCATATTATCTCTCGATTAATTTTTTAGACATTTGACAGAATAAATTTCTGAAAGACTTTGTATAGTGTCGTTTCAAACGGCTCATTATTTTTCGTGGCATTTCGAGAGCTCTAGAAAAAATTGAAACAGAATATAATGAGAATTCTAGTACGGTTTGACACAACAAAGATGGGGACACAAGAGTATGTGGTCTTGATTCGTTTCATCACTCTTCTGAATTTTTGCATATCTATAACCTCCTGTAGCACAAACAGGGTATCAATTTTATAATATTTCTGTGGTATATAAAACATGTAATAGAAGAAACCAGCTCTCAACGCCATTTTATCTCTCGATTGAATTTTTAGACATTTGACAGAGAATAGATTTCTGAAAGACTTTGTATAGTGTCGTTTCAAACGGCTCATTATTTTTCGTGGCATTTCGAAAGCCCTAGAAAAAAATGAGACAGAGTATATTGACAATTCTAGTACGGTTTGACACAACAAAGATGGGGACACAAAAATATGTGGACTGAATTCGTTTCATCGCTCTTCTGAATTTTTCCCTATCTACATCCTACTGTAGTGCAAACAGGGTCTCAATTTCATAATATTTTTGTGGTCTATGAAACCTGTAATAGAAGAAACCAGCTTTCTTAAGCATTAAATTGACAATGGATCAATCGTTAGATAATGAGAGAGAGCTTCCCTATTTAAAACAGTAAAGAGAAAACGAAACTGATAGCAAAATCAACTGATTCACTGATTAATTAAATTCGTGATAAGCAGAACCAAATATGAAAATGTTTTCGTTGCAGAGCAATTTACAGAGCGATCAAATGTCAGAAAATCTGTCCCAGAAGGAGTGCTCCTAGACCGTTTTCGTCTTCACCGAGCATGTAGTCTTCTCCAGCGTCGCATAGTTCGTCCTTACTGATTCCTCCGTCTTTATCGGCGTTAATCATGTCAAAAGCTGTAGGCGTGATGTCCAGATCAACTCGTATGCAGTAGTGAAATGCATGGAACGCGTCGATGGTTATAGTGCTGTTGCTGGAATAGCATCTCAGAACATCAAATAGAATTTCAAAAACGCCGTGAACGCCATATCTAAAACTTGGAATGTGTTTACCCATTGATAATATGTTGAACAATGTGTTTGGATGAAATGCATTTCCACTCTCCGCGTGATCAAATCCTAACAACTTCCATGCCTACGAAATAGCAAAAGAATATGAACAGTGTTAAAACACTCGAATAATTGAAATATTGTTATTAATTGCATTAAATGAAGGACGGAAATTATACTTTATAGATGGAGCAACGGTGAAAAATATCTTGCAAACATATTCTAGAATAGTTTGATGGAAATCCCAAAAAATATAAATGATGACATTATAATAAAAGCATATTTTTAATGTTCAAGAGTTTTCCCATCAGAGGTAAGGCGGTTCCTCTTCGGATGGAACCAAACGTCATTAGGCGCCCATATAGTGGATATTTATATTTTGACTCGCCTAACCGCTTCAAAAAGAGAGACTTTAAACCAGCGACATTCACTGAGCACAGAATTATGCAACAGACTCTCAAATGTTGTTTTGATAGTCAGGCAATCTAAGCGTGACAACGATCATGGCATCATGCTTTATATGTAATGGCAATTCTAATGAATTATAAAATTGTTTTATCGACTATTGAGAATTTTATGACTCAAAGTACTCGTTCTACATTTTATTTACCATAGGTACGCCGTGTTCATATAATCTTTTCTTCCCTTCTTCGTCGATGTTCAGTTTCTTGATAACACAATCGGCAATCGCGAACAGATCCTTCATTTCCACGATGCCATCGCGGTTGAGGTCCAATACGGAGAACAAATTGCTCGATTTCTTTCCGATCAAACTGGAGACGATTCCAGTTACGGTATTCAATGGGCCTAATAATAGGCCAATGCAAGCGTTGAAACAAGCAAAGGCAATCATCAGACCAATCATTACTCGAATTGCGATCATGTTTCCTCGGCTCGCTTTCTTAGCAATAGCTGGGACTTTCTTAACAGGAGATGCACGACTACTTATGCAACTGATGTACTACCCATTCTCCCATTCAACAGACTATATCCCGTAAACGAAGACAAAGAGAATCGATTGGCGAAAATATTGCGTATTAAAATGCGAACAAAGAAAGTTAATCTTCTGATGCGTTTATTACTTTTCCCTGGTCTAGTCGATGACAACACGATAAAATTATATTGATTTTATGAAGTCATCATATCAATAACTTTATCTAGATTTCCAATTCCCAGACAGACTTAATTTTACGATCGCGTTTTATGTATAAGTCTATCTAGGCAGCCAGAGTTTAAGCATTAAACTGACAATGAATGAATAAATCGTTGGACGTCTTAGAATTTAGTTACTGTCGTAATAATCTGGAAACAGAAATTCAGGACGAGAAGGAGGAGGAGGAGGAGGAGAGGTAGGGTGGAATTGTTAAATTAGTGTATAGACCGCATTTCTTTGTTCAGGATGTGGCGATTCATTTCTAGACTTAAATTCGTGGGTATAGAGATCACGTGACATGAAATTAGCAAATCAAATGCATGATACTCAACTTTAACTTCTAGCTATCTGCTCAGACTCCAATGACACTTGTACTGATTGTCTGCTCCGAAGTATGTCTTCCACTTTTGTCGACTGTCAAGTGACGTTTCAGTGTACTGAGTTGCTCTAGAATTTGGCAAGTGGGGGGCGTTGGGGGTCTTCAACCTCTAATCATGGGGGCCAACCATTTGACTTTAATGTATGTAGCATTAAGTATAGGGTCCCAGTGCTAGGGATGAATGCAGGCTTCAACGGGCCCCTGGCCTCCCCTATGCCACTGGTGCTAGGGATGAATGATGTTGCCTTTTTGCCGAACATTGAAAAGTTGCCTTTTGCTTATTTCTACTTAAAGAGCAGTGACATGTCCACAGACATTAATTAGAATGCTTTGCACAATGTGTCGGGTTAAGGTGTCCTAGATGATAGATATGTTAGCCGTGATAGAAAAAAGACTATATGCAATCGTCTAACCGTCTGCCTGGCATGAATAGATTATCAGATCTCCTGATAGACCTGCTAATAATCTAACTAAATCACTTAGAATTCAGTTATTATTATTATTATTATTATTATTATTATTATTATTATTATTATTATTATTATTATTAAGTTATCATTATTAGTAATAAATGCCCATTTAATCATAAAGCCAAAAATAAATTCCTACAATTTGTAAAAATTCATTTTTTGACTTTATGACTAGGTCATGCATCCATGCTAAGTTTCTCGCCCATACAATCGGTTATCGTTGAATGCTCGTCCATTTCTACCATGCCGTCACCATTAGGCCCTAACGTCCAGGGCCATATTAAGGCGGGGCTGAGGGGGCTGTAGCCCCCGGCCCATCATGAAAATAGGCCCACCGATTTTCGAGATAACCTTTTTTTGCTTGCCAGAACGATACGATTTGGAAGGGAGATAACCTTTTTGCTTGTCAGAGATTTTCAGTATAGGCGACGGTCTTTTTTTCTCATCCTCCCGGCCCACTCGGACCTTAATCCGGCCCTGCTAACGTCCCATAATAAGAATCAGGCCTTCAATCTCATATCGGGCAAACTGGAGACGGTCTCATTTTGAGCGTTAGATGCTGTCCCAAGGCAAGCGATGAAACAGCCAAAGGAAATCATCAGACCAACTACACCCATCGCGATCAGTAGTAGTAGTAGTAGTAGTAGTAGTAGTAGTAGTAGTAGTAGCAGCAGCAGTAGTAGTAGTAGTAGTAGTAGTAGTAGTAGTAGTAGTAGTAGTAGTAGTAGTAGTAGTAGTAGTAGTAGTAGTAGTAGTAGACTTCTTTAGCGCCATTTTAGTAGTACATCAGCATCAGTCGATGCATCAGCTTCAGCATCAGCTTCAGTAAATAATCGTAGTCGTGATCTTGTCCGCGGTGAATCGAGGTTGTAATCCAGATCATTTTTCTCCCGGCGCTCTCTCAAAATTCAAGAATCGCCGCAACTTTCTTAGCAGACGGTGCACACGACAACTAATGCAAGTAGTGTACCACCCGACCGCCCACTTTCAGGTTAGGGTTTGCAAATAATGAAGACAAAGAGAATCAATTCTGTCAAGAATTGCGTGCATGCGAACAAAGAAAGTTAATCTTCAATACTGATGCGCTTAATGCTTTCTTCTGATCTAGTCGATGACAACATAATGAGAGTTGACTGATTTTATGATGCCGTTTATAACTTCACCATATATAGATTCTCCGCCCTATACATGGTTTTATGACAAACTTTTATGAATAAGTCTATCTACAGTAGGTAGCCACGCTTCGAGCATTAGGCTGATGAATATTGGGTCTATATGGTCCAATCAGTGTTTTATCCAGACTCCAGGCCTTTTTGGGAAAAATGAGGGTTTCGGGAGGATCGACTTGGTTGGAGGGAAAAGACACAGTTTAATGCAAAATTTGTGTAATTGCTGGGATTTTTTTGGAGGGTAAAGAAATTTTGAGGGTTTGGGGGGTATCTCCCCTCTTAACAGGCCTGTATAAAACACCGGGTACAATCTTTAGAAGTCTTAGAATTAAGTTCTTGTCGTGATAATCTGGAAATAAAAATTCAGGAGAAGGAGGCGAGGTTCGTTAGAATTGTTAAATTCGTGTATAGACGGCTTTTATTTGTGGCCATTCATTTCTAGGATCCAAATTTGTGGGTCTAGAGGTCACGTGACATGAATCTAGTAAATAAAGCGCTAAGCAACTATAACTTTCTTGTTACCGGTGTTTTACCTGAAATTTTTCGCAACATCAACCTAAAAGGTATTCAATGTTCAAGACGAAATAGAAAATAGGCGCAAAGCATCAAACACATAAATCACATTTGCATAATATATTTTAATCCTGACGACAAAATTTACGAAATTACGAATTTACAAATTCATGAGGAAAATTTACGGCAGAAAGTGACTTAATTTTCAATAAATTTATATACGAGAAATTTGGAGCTTAGTGTGTTTCGTGTTGCCTTTTCTTCGCCAGTACGGCATCTGCAAAAGATTTGCATCAAAACACTTCATAATTTTTTTGGAGAAAATCCTACATTTAAAGACCGTCTGATGTCTCGAAGTCGAGAACTTTTTAATGACAATCATCACAGATAATTTCTGTAGCATGCTTCATAACAGCAGCAACGAAGAACCATGTTAACAACTTACAGTAGCATGGAAATCTTGAATGAACAAACACAGTTGCAGATATAGCAAAATGATTGATACTGTAGGCTATAATGGACCGCATATACAGTAGCGATGAACGGTTTCGCCGAATTAAGTGAACTGCAACCCGGTGATTTAGCCTCTGAGTTATTGCTATCTATAATATTAAGATCCTTGTTCTGTATGTCTGTTACCTTATATCTGCAACTGTGTTTCCAAGCGTTCTCATTGGTTGAATCCTTGTTCTGTATGTCTGTTACCTTCAAGCGTTCTCATTGGTTGACGAAGAAGCGTTTGACGAAGCGTACGTTTAGCACGGTTTAGTTGAGTCATTGCAGCGTCAGAGGGGTGGGCGTGCGACGACGTTGCTATTGGTAAAAATTGTTCGTAGCTTGAGGAAGTTGCGCAATTTTAACGTACATTTTATCGTTACATGTAGCAGTCACAAATTCACAGTTGCGTGATTTTTAACGTACATAGGCCTATTATTACGTTAGCTTGGCTAGGTGGCGATCAGTGAAATGTTGTTCAGCATGAATTCAATGATTGGGCAGCAGGGGTATAGGTATTGGATTAGCATTATCCTGCACTGCGAGCGAAGCGAGCATTAGTTACTAGAAAGAGCGAAGCGAGCATCTTTCTAGTTACTAGAAAGCGAGCGAAGCGAGCATCTTTCTAGTTACTAGTTACTAGTTTCTAGTTCTAGTTACTAGTTACTAGTTACTAGCGAGCATCTTTCTAGTTACTAGAAAGCGAGCATCTTTCTAGTTACTAGAAAGATGCTCGCTTCGCTCGCGCTCGCTTCGCTCGCAGTGCAGGATAATACTAATCCAATACCTATACCTAATACCCAATCATTGAATTCATGCTGAACAACATTTCAATGATCGCCACCTAGCCAAGCTCTGCGCCACGTAATAATTAGGCCTATGTACGTTAAAATCACGCAACTGTGGCCATTTGTGACGCTGTACACGTATTTTTTGTGTATGTTAAAATGTACGTTGCAACTACCTCAGACTACGAACAATTGTTACCAATAGCAACGTCGTCGCACGCCCAGCCCTCTGACGCTGCAATGACTCGACTAAACCGTGTTAAACTACGATTCTACGAACAATTGTTACCAATAGCAACGTCGTCTTCGAACATCGTCCACCAACGCATCGCGACGTAAGGACTAAACGGTCTAAACCGTCTACCAATAGTCAACCAATCAGAACGCTTGAAGGTAACAGACAGACATACAGATAAGGATCTTAATATGATAGATTACTATTCTTTTATTATTATTATTCTATAATAATAATAATAATTTGAATCTGCTACCCTGCATGTGCAGAATAATGTTCGATGACGTTCACACTATACTGTGATTTTTAGATGATCGATACTAATGGGGTAAATGGGTAGAAAGCAAAGTGTGCAGTCGTTCGGATGTGTCCGATCATGCCATCAGAAGAAGCGGGTCAGATAAAATTTGGGGGAAGATTCAGATTAAAAATTGCCTATGATCACTGTTGATCAGTGGCCTAACCACAAATTCTGACATGTGCTACTCTATCCCGAACGTCGACATTATCTTGCATGATGCTCGAAAATAATTGATGTTATTCTATAGAACGCTGTCAATTCTTCACCTCTGGATATTAAAGCGCTGCATTAGATGTAATCAGTGGCGGCTCCACAGGGGGGCCCGTGCCCCCTATTGAGTGCCTGGCGCCCCAGTGGTCACCCTGTTGGGACCCTATACTTAATACTACATACCTAGCAACAAGTGGTTGGCCCCATGATTAGAAGTTGCCACCCCAACGGCCCCCCACTTGCCAAATCCTGGAGCGGAGCCGCCACTGGATGTAATCGTTTTATCGATAGCTTGTGTTGATATATGAGCACTAGAATGATCATTCGGAGGAATTATTACTAACTAGGTGTTTACCCGTCAAAAATGACGGGGGAGATTGGCTGTTTTACCACCCAATTTTGTGCAAATGCAATAGGATTTTGCGCAATTAATTTCCCTAACTCGCCGCCTTTTCCTTCAACCGAGTTAACGCCCATTCGCGTGAATTTTCAGAAACTTGATAGTCAACGTAAGTGTAATGATTTGGCAGTGTCGAACGACATGCAGTTCTTGATTCTCCTGTTTGCTGTGCTGCTGTTTCACTCCGACCAATAGCCTGCTCCTCATTCTCACTTTATTGTCGCAAACCTCGTGAACGCTAAACTTTTTTTGTTTTACACGGACGGTTAGAAAGAGGAATAAAAAGGCTAAACAATGGTGCAAACCTCATCTTCTTAGTTCTTATATAGCCTGAGCTATAGCAAATTCAAAAAAGTAGGAAACTAAAATTAAAATATTTAATGGAACAGAAATCGATTTAGGAATTCAGTCATGATCCAGCAATAGCATCAATGGGAATGGACATAATGCCTTCGCTGGATCATGATTGTAATTTTGATCAGAATTCTCAGAATTCAAAACTTTCGCGAAATTCACCGATAATAGTTATGTTCAAACATTGGGGTCATCGAGTTAGAATTGATATATCTTTACCAAATGTCAACCGATTTTCAAACTTTTTGGTTTATTTTGTTCCTCTGACATCCCTTTATAACTTTGCCGCTGACCAAAGTGGGGTTACCGCTGAAAATGTTTGGCTAGGGGCTTTGAATTTTTTTTGGGGGGAGAGGGTGATATTTTAGGCCGTAAAGTGGACTCTACCCCCATATTTTTCTGTTATGCACGGACGGTTAGAAAGAGGAATAAAAAATCTAAACAATGGTGCAAACCTCATCTTTTTAGCTCCTACATAGCCTGAGATATAGCAAATTTAAAACGTTACAGCAATCATTTCTAAGAACGCTTTTCCAAAAATTAAATCCCCAGCACGGTAACGGCTTCTGAAAATTTAATCCCTACTTGAGGGGTTAAATTTAAAAAATAGGTATTGAGGTTAGGAAGAAGTAAATATATATAATAACGGGGGGCGGGACATTGGGAGAGGGAGGGAGGTTTGGGAGGAGGAAAGTGGGTTGTACTGGTTTTCGGAGCAGCGTTGTGTAGGTTTGGGAACGGGGTTTGGGGGCCGGTGGGGTAGGGCGGAGCAGTGATGGGTTGGGGCTGGGGCGATTGGGAAAGAGATGGGGAGACGGAATGGAGGTTAGGAGAGAGATGGGGGAGGGAATGGGAACGGAGATTTAAGGCCTGTGGGGTAGGGCGGGCGGGTATGGTTTGGGGCCTGGGCGGAAATGTGTGAGGCCGCAGCGGATTGGGAGAGAGATGGGGAGGGGAGGGGTTTGGGGAAGTTTGGGGCCTGTGGGGTAGGGCGGAGCGGGTATGGGTTGGGGCCGGTGCGATTGGGAGAGGTGTGGAGAGAGGGAAGGGATTGGGAGAGGGATGGGGAGAGGTAAGGGAAACGGGGTTGGGGCCTGTGCGGTAGGGCGGGCGGGGATGGGTTGGGCCGGAAAGGGGATGGGTTGAGGCCGGGGCGATTGGGAGAGGGATGGGGAACGGGGATTTGAGCTGCAATTAAGACGCTTCGTTAAACGCTGCGTTTTTTAGACAGTTTTGATTAAACAATTTCGTTGTTATGGCAACAGCGTCTTGCAAAATCTGCCGTGTATCGTGACCGACAGACAGACCGGACATCGAGAATTATATAATAAGATTCTTTCTTAAACTTAATCATTATGACAGACATCCAGAGAATAGACCAACTCACATTAATTTCAGCCGATACTACGGTTATTCAGCCAAACTCTGCAAAACCCCTAAAGGAAGCAACACGTTTAGTAATGAAGTCAGAACTGCATTGTAAATGTCTAAGACTTACTCCTCGTGTTGTATATAGGCTCATTAAGGTCTAAAGGATAGCGGCCGATGCTCTAAAGGTCATTAATTATCGATTATTTTATCCTCGGCTGCTATGAAGCGGCTAGATTGCAAGCGAGTTGCATGACTCCGAATCTCCTATATTGGGGAACGATCACTATACTATTGCCTAGCACATCTAAAGTGTAATGTTGCTGGAATAAAGACCGAATCAACTGTTCTGTTTCAAACAATGTTAAGAGGGAGTCAATCGAATGAGAGGAGGATGCTATATAATAATTATAAAGAGCATGTATCTCGTCAATTGAAAACCATACCTGCAGCAACTCAAAGTGCAGACTTGCGACGCTCTGCATTCTCTATCGTCCGTGCAGCTTTCTATTTCAAAAAAATTGTAAATCTATTAATTATTGTCTGGAGAATAGAGAACTAGTTGCATGGAAATTCCGCAAATGAAAAATTGGGGAATAAAGAATATTGACCGAACAAATTTCCGCCTCTTCATTTCAAATCCTGCCAACTTCAGAATATCAAAATTCGCAAAACCAGATCAAGAATACCAAATTGGACGGACGACTTGAATCTTTAGTTATATTTAAAATTTCAAAAGGAATTTGTATTGATATTTTATATAGTATTATCGATCATTGCAATGGATTCGTCAAAGCCGGAAAACAAAGCAAAATTCGTAAAAAAATAGATCTTGCAAACCTCAATCTCTTCTTTCTTCAATTTAGGTCGAGAGCGGAGAGAGGAATTTGACAATTTGCGCATTCGGTGCAAACGTTCATTCTCATTAATTTATCAGTACTTTTAAAATTGTAGCTGCGGGAACCATGACTATTGACTATCATCAGCATGACCATAACAGCGAAGAGTATCATTTCGAACTGGACTGACAATGACAATTCAAAGTCTACTAACAGAGTCATGTTTGTAGTAATTTTGCTCAAAGCAGTAATATTACATTTTGTGGATATACCATTAAAAGACGTGTAATTGGCGTGAGTGAGTTTATCTAAAAAAATTAATCATGTGAAACTTCATTAATTCTGGCAAATAACTGCAACACTATTGTATATCTCTGCTATTGAAAGGTTGCGTTTTAAACTTACGTGGACACATCTCAATCAGCTGAAACAGAAGAATCATGGCAAAGAGAATCTTCAGCAACTGAAGAACGATGAGTCCTGCCTCCATTGCAGTTTGTATTCACCGAGACCAGATGATGAGCCGTCGATCAGCAGTGCTAGACGCCTACAATGCAATTGCTAGCTGCTTTTATGCACAAAATTCTTTAAATGCGAATTTGAATATCAAATCAACAGAACGTTAACCTCCCTCGGAGTTTTCAGCAAACAAAAATAATATAGAACTCTGCAGGTGTAGATGAAAACTCATTAATTACAACGCTTAATGTGATGCTAATCTTGACTCACTAAGTAAGTAAGTAAGTAAGTAAGTAAAATTTCGTGGATTTATATAGCGCTTTAGAGTTGTACAACAGTAGGCCTAGCTGCTTGTTCTTAGGCGCTTAGCCGTGGTTAAAATCGCTATGTGAAAGGTGAATGATCAGCCAGAAAATGTCCAGTGGGTCTATACCCGAAGGGCAGTGAGGCTAGATTGTTATAGGTAGGGTTGTGAGTTCGGAAATTTCCTGCGGAGTTTTTCCGGAAATTTCCGGAAATACAGCGATACTTTTTCGGAAAATTTTCGTAAATTTAGGGAATTAATAGATTCTGGGCAGTTTGATGCCGGCCACCTTGAAATGTCATGTGATGAAATTGTAGAAGAAGATGGAGAGTAGTGATTTAATTATCATTTATCTGATTGAGAGTGACACGATATCGTTAATTTCACACTCATATGAGTTACTGTATATTGAACAGTAATTAAAGAACCTGTCAAACTGTAAACTTTAGAACAATGTCCACTTTTGACAGGCATTTTCAGTGCTAACCTTGGTGCGCATGTGGAGTGCAATAAAAATAATGGAGTGCAGTTTGTTGCTTTGAATATTAGTATTACCTAAAAGACTGCAACTTTCACAAGCCTATACAATAGGTCTATGTATGCCGGAAAAGTTTCCAGAATTTTCCCGGAAAAATCCAGGAAACTTTAACTAAAACTTTTTAGTTGGTGTCCCGAATTCTCAATAGCAGTAGTACATTTTTTCCTTTCTGGGTCATTTTTTCCAAAGAAACTTGACAAAATTGTGTTCCTGCAGTCTAGACTAAGACTTAAATATTAAATAGGCAATGATTAATGAATTCAATGGTTCATTGACTGACACGTTCATGTTGCAAGCATCGTCTATATTTTCATAAACACTTACCTAATATTATAATTTTTAGTTTAGTTAACTAGTTTAGAAAGTTAGTTTGCAACTAAAAGCTTAACTACTTAGGCCTATTTCTAGTTTAAATTTAGTTGTAGTTAAACTAATGTGTTTAGTTAGTTGTCCATCACTGGATTCGAAGTTTAGAAAAGAATCAAATTTGAATCTGAGATTTTTGCAGTTGGAACATGGGTTACTGTGGTGTGAGAAGCCAACACTAGCTTAGGATTGTCAATTCAGCACTGTGAGATAAAGCAGAGGCGGATCTAGGGGAGGGCAGGGGTACACATGTCCTCGGGCGCCGAGGTGAGGGGGCGCCAAAATTGGATATTTGGGTAAGTATAATGCACAAAAAAGTAGAAGAAACAATTGCGAGGACGTTTTTTGCTCGTCAGCACTATATGAAGAGAGAGTTGAGGGGCGCCGAAAACGATGTGAAGACCTTTTTTGCTTGTCAGTTGTTAGAGGTGCCAACGTACACTTTGTCCCCGGGCGCCGAATACCCTAGATCCGCCTCTGGTAGTTTAAAAATCTCCAATTTACGCAACAGAGAATACCACAGGCAAAATTCTGAATGTCAAGCACTTTTGATATACAAGAGATAGTGCCCTAATTTTTTAAAAAAACGTGATTACTGTAGTTTAAAAATGTCCTCTTCACTTGCCTGTCAAAAAGTGCTATTACACTTGCCTGTCAAAAGTGCTAACCATTCGCACGTCTGCCAATACCATTCTCTGTAGTTTACAGAGAGGATCTAGGGGAGGGTTCACATGTTCCCCGGGCGCCGAGGTGAGGGGAAGAAACACGTGCGATGACCTTTTTTTGATCGTCAGCACTATATGAAGAGAGAGAGAGAGAGTTGAAGGGCGCCGAAAACTATGTGAGGAGCTTTTTTGCTTGTCAGTTGTTAGGGGCGCCAACGTACACTTTGTCCCCGGGCGCCGAATACCCTAGATCCGCCTCTGAGATAAAGAAAGATAAATATAACCTTTCACTCTTTAAAAATTTATTAGCACTCGTTTAAATGCACGATAGAGAGTCAAAAGTAGCCTAGGTCTATATTTCCTTATTATTGTTTTCAAAGATATAAATAGCCTATATTATTGTGGCTGAAGTAGAATATTGAACTGCAACTGTTTGACTTTCAGATCAAAGAAGAGGCCGATCGCGGGGGAACCTCGCGTGTGGTCAAAACAAACCATGAATACTAATAGATTGCTATGCAAATGCACTTCCAGTGATCATAAATTTCAACGAAAACATTAATAATCTAGCTGACAATCCGTCAAAAACGACGGAGGAGAGTGGCTCTCTCCTTCCCCGATTTATTGCAAAAGCCCATATTATTACATGTAAATTTTTTATAAATCTGAAAACGATTAGTTACACTGGTCTACGTCTTGGTCTTGAGACCCCAAATTCTTGGTTTTGGTCTGGGTATTGAACAAGTGAGAACAAGTGAGTCTTGACAGCGATTCCAGCGATTCTAAGCGTTTGGAGCTGACAAGGACTCTTCTAAAAAACTTCTGGAAAGGCGAATATATATATATATATATATATATATATATATATATATATATATATATATATATATATATATATATATATATATATATATATATAAAGCAGTCCGGTCTTTTCCCCCATCTGACATTGTAAACTCCATACTAACAACAGAAAGCTCTATGAACATAGATGAGCATAGTGTCAATATCCATGATATGTGGAATAAAAATTGATAGAAAAAAGAACCAATAGGTCTACATCGCCATCTTTTAGATTCGATCTTAATACGTAGCTGTTTGGCTTGGCCTATCCCCTTTGGCCTAGATCATCATCATCATCATCATCATCGTCATCATCATCATCATCATCTTCTTCTTCTTCTTCTCCTTGTTTTTTCATGAACTGAAGTTGAAGTGGCAGGATGAATTTCCTTATTCCAACACTGTCGATCCCGTGTCTTCTCGATTGATTACTGCTGACATATCTGAGGCCTTGTCCATTCGTCCGCCCATCGTCTCTTCGGTCGCCCTCTTGATCTTGCTCCCGACATCCTTCCTTACTGAATTGCCTTTCTATAGCGTCGCTGCTCCGCTGTAGGACCTACGTGTCCGAAATATTGCAGCTTCCTTCTTTTGCACACATGTTGGCGACCCGTCTTTCGTAGGCCTATCAACAGTTGCAAAAACCTCTTCATTGGTTTGCTCTCTTTCCAACTTATGCATTGCATGTTACATAACGAGTACATTTCTAAATTTCTATTTTTTTGTATCTTTTCTTCAAATTTCGGCTTTCACATCTTTGTGATGCTGTAGGCGAGAGAGTGAGAGAAACAGTTCTGGTTTTTCGATACTGGATTACTGTCTGATTGACAGCCATGCACTGTGTGATTGACAGCTAGACTACTGGATGATATTGACAGCCACTGTCTGTTCGACAGCCACTTTGTGATTGACCAGTGGCGTAGTCTTTTGCGTATCCGAAATGCGCTGAAATTCTCAAGCGGACATTTGTGATTTTTTAAATTTTCCAAAGTTATAACCCCCGGCCCGAACTCCCGTTAAAAAGGGGTAGAGAGAGGAGGGCCTGCGTGGAGGGGATGGAGGAAGGAAGAGGTTGTGAAAAGAAGGGGCGCGAATGTAGGGAAAAGGGGCGGCGGTGGGGCGTTTGCACCAGTCGGGATTTTTTCCTAGCTACGCCAACAGTGTTTAATCTAGACTCCGAACTCCGGGGGAAAACTGACAAAACTGGAGAGAAGTCAGCTAGGGGGCTGCTGTTATTTGATGTAGTATGCCTAAATTTCCGGAGGAGAATTTGAAATTTCCGTGAGGGAGGAAGGGTAATTTTCCCCTCCGGAAATGGCCAAGATTAGCCTAAACCCTGTAGGCCTACGCCAATGGATACATCCACTTCTAATTCTGCACCAATTCACGGGAAATCGTACAAGAACTTATGCTGTAAATCACATGCATAAAATTATTTAAGCAGGCAATTAACAATTAGGCTAAAAGTTCACAAAGTAACTTCCAGATTTAAAATAATTATCTTATCCCACAATATTATTGAATATTGCCAATAAAAAATTACTACAATACTAAAACCTTGAGCAATGCTGATATCACAGTATATGGTTATTGCACAATTCAAAGATAACGAGGTCTTTTGAGTATTATATGCTGCTATATATATATTATATATATATATATATATATATATATATATATATATATATATATATATTTATATTTCAGATTGCAATGTTGATATTGCCTGAAATTTTTCGGCAATGTCAACATTGACTGATCATTGTTTAACAATGCCTGAGATTTTTACACACTTTGCCTGAAATCTTTATCCGTGATGGAATAGCACTGTATATGGAGCTATGCAAGCACCAATGTGTAACATTAAAAAAATTAAATGAGGCAAATTAGGGCCGTCCATATAGGTATGCACCGACTGAGATTTTGCAATTTTGCGTATGGTATGGAGGGAGGAGGGGCACTGAATTTTCAAATTCAAATTTATAAATAGATAGAATGCTGGTATATTCACACAAACATTTGCATCGCAGATAAACAATTTCAGGCAATGTCAACATTGCCTGATTTCACACTTTGACTGTAACATCTATATATATCATCAACGTATTACTGCATCCCACCCTTGACTTTCCTGTGATTACTACGGTAACACAACGAAAATGCAATGAATCAAACATTGATACCTATGTGCATCAGTGCATTGCCTTGACAGTATTGCAAGAAAACTAGTAGCCCTATGCAAATATGATACTATGATAATATATCTACCCATCTAAGCACACACACACACACACACAAACACAAATTACATCAACAGCATTTACCGTCACAAATCAAGCAAATCTACTGTACAACAAATCACCAATGCAAAATTAATGCACAGTGCATGATGCACATAAATATTGCAGCAATAAATTCTCATAACACGTCAATAATTAATAAGCATAAAAAGGAAATATTGATAATAAATAAATGAGTTCTCCTAAATTATGAAATTCTTAAATAAAATCAAGTCCCTTGTTATCAGAAGTCTCAACTTTATAAGAAATTGAATGCATCAGTCTGGAACACAATGTGGCTAAAAAGCTTCATAAAAATTGGATGACTGGAAACCGAGCACATTAATATAGCCTTACATAACAGATTGCATAGAATATAACCACACATAAAAGATTGCATAGAATGTAACCAAACATAACAGATTTCATAGATGTAACCATGCATAAAAGATTAAATAGAATGTAATCATGAATAACAAGTTGCATAGAATGTAATCGTACATAGAAGGGTAGCAGTAATAAATTTCATATACATAAAACTGATTAAATTTCTCTAGCAGATTTCATGAACATAACTTTATAATTTCAGTGTTCATTGTAAAGGCAGCATGCATTAATATATTACTAAATTGTTTTGGAGAAATGCCAAAATTGAGTAAAACCAATAATATTGAAACGAAACTTAGCTTAAAAAAATGCATTTTGCCAGTAATTTTACCATGCACGACAGATGACCACATTTTAAAAAAGCCAAAAATACACATAGGTCTCACAAAAAGGAAATTTGATCATCAAGGTAAAATTTTCTGAGCAGGTCATTTCAATAATCTTATTTAGTTCAAATCTAAGAACAAACAAAATATAATAAAGTTAAATAAAGAATTAATAGATAAAGTCAAGTTCGAGAAAGAAAATAATTTTCTGCAACAAATATAATTCCTGATTTTAAGATGTGTGACTCTTGTTTTAATCAACGCACAACTTAGAGAAGACTGGGACACTCTAAAAACAATAGACTTATCAAAACAAAACAAAAAAGTGAATAAATAAGGAAAAATCATCACAACTCATCGCGCAGTAATGTGTAGCGCGTCCGAGCTGGAGCCAACTTCCGGAAAAGCGAGTCCGGTGGAGATGTCGACTGTGGGACTTGAGGTGTCCTTTCACCTCCCAACTGTTTTTCATCATCTTTTGGAATGTGATCTGTTGCAACAGCATCTTCAACATCGAGCCTTACAGTTTCTATGGAAACTGCCTCTTCTTTCTTCTGCAAATAGCAGCAGACAAACAAAAATAAGGAATATCTTAACTCTGCATCCCTCCAAAAAAACTGCAATCTATTAACAATGCTTTTCCATTAACCACTCCTTGAATATGCAATCTCTAGTCAGACCAATGCTGATGCAAATCCGACCGAGATAGCAAGAACGAAGAAGACAATATGTGTCAAGACTGAGAACAAGACAGCAGGTGACAAGAAATAATAATAATAACAATGGCAATACAGACTTGACTTTAAGTAACTTAGCATGATTTCTCCTGTGTTGAAAACCACTGTCACTCATACATCCCTCTATACCGACTTCCGTTTGTTGGCTGCTGCAGCTATTATTAATTCAACGATAAAACAAACACAATTCACAAGATACGTCAAAATAGCACACATATTAAGTTAAAATTTCAATGCCTCATAACGTTATCATATCACTAAGGGGCCATCCATAAATGATGCAATGCGATTTTGGCAGTTTTTTACCTCCTCAAATATGATGTCGCAAAACGTCAGCCCTCCCTCTTCTCGTCTTTTCAAAAAATCTTGACAAGCAAAAAAGGTCATCCTCATTTTCCCCCTTGTTCTTTTTTCCTTTCCAAATGTGCTGACAAGCCGGAAAAAAAGTTTGCCACTTTAAGAAACTTTAGTATTATGTGATGTCACGTTTCCGGAAAACCCCCGTCGTCACACATCGTCACAAACGTTTGACCCCCTCCCCATAAATGCGTTACGCCATTTGTGGATGGCCCCTAATCAATAGTAGTGCAAGCTCTTCAAACCCCACCGAAAATATGCTTTGAAATAGATGGTTATGTACAAAAACAATTTTAAAAGCACCGATGAGTAATAGTTTGCATTGTGCAAGTTTAGCTCACTTGAACAGACATGTAGGGCATACTAGAAGTAAGTACAGAGACAGTAACCACATACACCAAAATACAATGCCATTGCTCTCAACATTACAGCATTGGCAACATTCAGACCGAATACAATGCCAGTTGTTAATACAAAATCTTTCAAACATTCGAGTAATACTTTTCATCTGACACCAAAGCATCAGTCTGTCTGCAAAACTGTTTAATCTTAATATCTGCATTATTAAATTCATGCACTTATTCGAATACGTTCGCATTTCTACCCTGTAACTAAGGCAGCTGATAAAATAAACTCAGTCGCATGTTTCAAGACGTTTATTTTTATAATACTGCTTCCAAATGATAACTCAAAATTAACTATATGTATAATTATTTGAGATAAACAAGAAATGCGTTCTTTCATAAACAGACGAAATAGTTGTCTCTATGAGATTCTCGATCATATATTTGCAGGCAGATTATGAGAAAAACAATTCAACACAGTACACTGTCTTGGCAATTTCCAGGAGCATCGAGTATTTAAAAATAAATCTTATGCCGAAAATCCATGGAAAATCCTAACCACATGACATTATTAAAACGGAAAAAATGTCATACATTATAAACAACTGCAAAATGCTAAATCTGAACACAGAATATTCAAACCAAAGTAAAATTAAATATTAAATTAAATATTTGTTGCCAGTAGCATAGCTGCTGGCAACAGGTCATAACTTAGTATATTATACAAATAAGAAGAACTATGAGAATCAACAGTTATAACCACTAGAATAAATGACATCGGTGTCATCAATGTCATCGTCATTTTCATCATCATCGTCATCACGATCATCATCATCTTGCTCATCGTCACCACAATTATCATCATCATCACACTCATCGCCACCACGATCATAATCATCGTCATCATAATCACCATCATCACCATCATCATCGTCGTCATTGTTATCATCATCACCATCATCGTCATCATCATCATCGTCATGTTCTCTGTCATGAGACAGGCTCTGGGCTCCATTGTTTCCATTCCTCTCTGTGCCACGTCTCTTCTTCTTCGAGTTCAGCAGAGAGTTTGGAGTTAGTGAGGCTGCACATCTGCCTTTAGCAACCAGTCCAATAGCATCCTTCACGGTCTGCCCTTCGTATTTTTACATCATAAGAGACATCTCAAAGAGTAAAACAAACATGGAATGCCTAAACGAACTAATATAAATTAAAACTGACATTAATAGTAAAATTAAAGAAACGAAAAACCGTTAGCAACAATATTAACTTAACTGCTTAACAATTTCAAGAAAACAATGGAAAGAATTCTTAGTTAACAAAGTCATAAACAGCTTTCCATAGACACCAGACAGTCACAACACTCATAGCTCGTCACGCAGAATCGTGTATCTATCTTTAGATGGTGCCAGTTTTGCAAAAATTGAGTTCGGTGGGTAGTTAATCTTCTCCTTTGTTGGAACCTTTAACTTATGCGAGGCTTTCATGACGGTCGTCGTGGTTTCGGAATCGCTATGGTGATGGTGGCCACGAGCAGCGTCCTTGCCGTCTTCCTGCTCACCGGCGTCGTCGTCGTCTTCGACCAGCTTCATCCAGAATTGGTCGGATGAGTCATCGAAGTCGTTGGTGAATTTATCCTCATTGTTTTTCCGGACGTCGTCCGACTGTTTTTCCAGTTCGTCGAATCCAAACGACAGGTCGGTGAGTGAATTGAACAGGTTGCTCAGGTGCTCGCTCAGGTCCATGGGTTCATTTGAGTGACCGAGCTTAATCACTCGCATGACCTGCACTCGAATTCCGCTCGAGTCGATGATGAGCTGCTGCTGTACGTCGAAATGTGCCGCGTGGCCTTCGTCATCGTCCGTTTCATCTGCCGTGTTCTCATCCACCGTTCCGTTGCCTTCGCCGGCACCGATCTACAAAAGCATTCAAAAGTTGCACAAAAATAAATGTGATGCCATGAGGTAATGATCTTCCTTAAAAACATCAACATCTCACAGTTGAAAAGGTAGGTCCAGTGCTCGAGTCCGAGCGATGAGGTCCGGCGCTTATCTCCGGTCCAGGCAATCAGCAATGTAGTTGGCACAAGCCGTTAATCAGGGGTAGGTTGCCATTACTTTCCCCAGACCCACGTTTATCCCGCAGCTAAGCCGCTGTTCCTCATTTTTACCACCGCTCTCTGGCGAGTAACGCTGAGTCGACCTTAGGGCTCCAAAGGGACTCAATCCCGTTCCGTCACCCTGCCTCTGTACCATACTACCTCTCTGCCATCTTTCTGTTCAAACTACACCGAAATTACGCAGCCAAGCTATATTTTAAAAATTCCTCTAATATCCAGTATGCTCAGCATATCAGACACCGTAAAAAAATAATTCAGAAGTTATGGAAATTTTATTAACAAAACCCTCAAAAGCAATTCGTCTACTTCAATGACAACAGAGCCAAGGCTACAATTCACTTTACTCTTAGATTACAGGTACATAATTGAAAAAAAATGTCAATGGAAATGGCAGCAAAGCCAATGAAAACATGAACATAAAGAACATATTGGACAATCTGAAATTATCCGAGACATTGTCTGAGGACTTTCAGGTAAAAGTACATTTTACTGTATCCAGTTAAAACAAAATACTGGAGCAGTATTAGAATTAAGTGTCATCAAATTACCACTGCAAGGCCCTAATAGTGCAACTGAGATTCTTCAAATTTCTATGTCAAATATCACACAATTTTCATCCAAACTGCACAACCCTGCCCTTATATTTTGCATTGAAATAGGCCAATTTTCAAATTTTCATTACAACTGGTTAGAAGAAGCAATACCTGGTAAGATATTCATTCACATGGACACATTATGCTATGACTACAGTATCAGACAACAATACTGCCAACCACACAAGCATAGTGACAACCAGCTTGACATACATACTCAAAAAACAGATTTGCTCATAAATTTAGAATGTATATTTGATAATATTAATCTAATATTTAAGACAGCTAAACAACACTCACCTCCTACAACCACAGATTTGACAAAAAAGTTGAAATGACGACGTGCAAACAAGTAAACAGAACGACGATGCATGCATCTATCGAACGCACCAAATCGACAAAGTCATATTATCTTTGACATCTCAAGACATGCAGTGATTTCGTCACTCAACAGCAAAAATTTAATGCAATATAACATTTGTGTAGCGCCTGCCTCTTCTGAAAAATGGCTCAGAAAACACCAAAAGTGAATCTGCATTTGCCAAACATGCACAATGGCAGCACTGTTGGTGATTTGCAGACCTATTGATGTATAACTCAAAAACAGTGGTACGTGCTATTGGCAATTTGGCAGTTAACAACAATATTAGCATAGGGGCGTGCAATATTTATATCAATATCAAAAGATTAAATACTGATAGAAATAAAACTAAAACCAGAAGGCTTCAATTGTTATTGCTACCACTTAGGCTACAAATTTCTTGGAAAAAATTGTAGCAGTAAAACAGCTTCAATAATATTATTGTCTGCATTTTAACAGAGAATACCGGTAGTTAGAATTTCTCAAAAACTGAAACAATGCTTTTAAGCTTCTGGAAAGGTAATCCTCTTTTCTAATTCAAAGCACAAAATCCATGGAAATAAGAATATCACTAAGAGAGTTCCCCAAATATTCTTTTCACCCATTTTCACTCTAATCAGAAAACTAATAGATCAGTGCATTTATTTATGAAATAAATTGTCATTAACTGAAATATTTTCCAGAAAATTGACAAAAAATCATAGAAATAGGAAATTCCAATGACATATAACTCAAAATGAACTTTGTGGGTCACACAATACCATAGCATGTATTCTGTATTACCGGTATTATGTATTATTGCGCATTATTATGTATTAATATGTAGTATGTTTTGACCTTGTGTTTTGCTAAGGTTAACTTAATACAGCAATTTTGTATTGTATTGTACTTGGCTACCATTGAAATAAAGTGTTGGCTTCTGAAGAGTAGCATAATAAGAGAAAAAGCAGGTTAAAAGGAGATTTTGAATATAAATAACATAATTAAAGACCAGTAAAAGAACAACATTTAATACATTAACCCTTCACCGGTTCATTTATTTGTAACGTAATGTAAAATGGATGAGTATTCTCAGGGCAAATGGAAAAAGGGTTAATGTTCTCATGGCTCAAGTTATAAATGGAAAGTTAATTTTAATGCATTACAACATAAAGATATCTTGAAACATGGATATCATTCCACACTTAAACTAGCCACTACTAAATACTCTAACAGATATAATCTATTCAAAATATTAATAATAAAGCAAATCTAGCATAATCAAAGACCATACAGCAACATGCAACACATGCTTCCATTAACTCACATGCAAAGAACCAAGTTAATCATTTTGCATAAAAATGAGGTTTCCACTTACCTCAGGTTTTGTTTCTGGTAGTTTGATCCAGTTGGGCTCAGCATGGAAATCCTGATGGAGCTTTCCAGAATTCAGATCAGCCACAAATTGTTTCAGCAAACCCGGCGTTCTACAGAAATTAATAAGACGCACCAAATAACCAAAGTAATTTTGGCCATTAACTGCTAAATTGTGGTATCATTATCTCTTACCATTTCTCCAAAAATATAATCTAAACATAACGTATGCCACAATCTTCATACTGTTCTGTCTTGAGTATGCAGCCCTGACAAAAAGTTTGAGTTAATGTATGTTTAATCATTTTAATGGATATGGAGAAGAATGAAAATATCGTATGCACGGACAAGAAAACAAACGATTAAGTACTACAGATGATGGACAAACAAAGATCGATAATCAGTACCATCAAAAAAGACAGAGGAACTGGATTGGTCACGTACTAAGAGGGGAATCATTACCCAGAACAGTAATTGAGGGAAGTATATCAGGAAGAAAGACAAAAGGAAGACCAAGGAAGATGCTACTGGACTGGATGATGATGAAAACAGATGCACAGCGTCACAAGACCTATGCAGAAATCAAAGAAGATGCAAGACGCAGAGAAGAATGGAAACAATGGAGCCCTGAACCTGTCCTAGGACAGAGAACATCATGATGATGATGATGATGATGATGATGTATTCTCCTAAATATCAAGAGAACCTAAGTGAAAATGCACCCCAATTGAAAGTCATTCAGACAAAGAGTGGATCTTCTGCAAACACACAAATAGTAAAAGGTTTCACAAGAATTCAACAGATGAGAAATTGCCATGTTGTGTAAAGAACATTGCTACATTACACTTAACATTAGGTTCACAAAAAATGTAAAAATGTTCTTTAATCTACAGGGTGTGTGGTGGGGGTGTACGTGCATGCATTTGCATGCACGTTCGAACATAACATCACATAACAGGGGCAACATCAGGATAACAGGGATTGAATCTGATGGTGCAATTGTGTAGCAGGTAAGATACCCTTCCTATTTGAGGTAGCACCCCAAAATTTCCTATTCTAACAATGGCTAACAACGGTATGCTAAATAGTCCCAAACACCCCCAAATTTTACCGACACCCCCAAATTCACAATCCTAGAAATAACCCTGTTGTGTAGCACCCGGATAAGTCAGTCACCTCTGACTTGCTCTGCATTTACGACTCTTCACTTTGTGAATGACTCAACAAGCATTAACAATCATTTATTAATAATACTAATACTACTAATGATAATAATAATGATAATAATAATAATAATAATAATAATAAAAATAATGATGATAATAATAATAATAATAATAATAATAATAATAATAATAATAATAATAATAATAATAATAATAATAATCATCATCATCATCATCATAATGCACAACATTTCCAGTAACAACCAATATATGGCACATCAGATACACTGATGGACGTTCAAATGAAAAGATGAAATGTAGACAAGATCAAATCAGCAAGACACTCACTCAAGACCAGTCTTTGGGTCATGTGACCAGATGTACATGTGTTTGAAGCTGTCAATGACGATCACTGGAAGGTCGGAAGTAGTCTTGCCCAAGTGCTGCAATGGATGAGTGAACTTGTTGCCATCGGCAGTAAGGAAGTTAATCGAGTCTGTGCAACGGATACAGAAATTATTTTAGAAAAGACACGAGCGTACAAACAGCCGGGGTTTAATCTAGGGTTTAATCTAGGCCGTTTCCGGGGGAAAAAATTGTCCTTTTCTCCATGGAAATTTCAAATCCCCCACGGAAATTTTGGCATACTACATCAACTAACAGAAGCCCCTAGATGACTTCCCCCCCCCCCGGCCTTGTCAGTTTCCCTCCAGAGTCCGGAGCCTAGATTAAACATTGCAAACAGGTAACTCAGCTGCAGTTACTCTATCCTCTGGAATGCTCCTGACCTCCAATGTACTTAATTTAGCAACTACTGATTCCATGGACCTCCTTTTGAAACAACTTGAAACTCATCTCTTTGTCGATATGTAGTAATCACAGTGAGAGCACTTCTGAGTAATTCTTTGGTAGAAGTGTTATATAAACATTCCTTTACATGACATTACAAATAAACTTTGGTAACAATGATGGATACATGTCTTAGCAGCAGCGTATTAAGCTGATATGGGCCCTTTAATTTTAAGGCACTCATTTGTTGTTTCACAGTCTTGCAGTCACTGGCAAGTAGTAATTTCATGATGCATGGCCAGTGTTTTATCCAGACTCCAGGCCTTTTTGGGGAGGGGTGGAAATTGACTTGGCTGGAGGGGAAGAGACACAGTTCAATACAAAAATTTGGCTGGGATTTTGGGGATTTTTTTTTGGGTGGGGGGTGGGGGTGGAAATCTTCCCCTAACAGGCCTGGATAAAACACTGTGTAGCCATAGGCTTTGGAATTTACTGCCAACATCACATCACATAACCAGCACATAACCAACTTTTCTATCCAGTCTCAAAACACAACTGTTTTGCCTGGCCTAGATTACCGTACTTCCCCACTTCTCTGGCCTGACTCTTCTGGCCTGACCTGGCTCCTATTTGGTTTGGATTTGGCGAGCCATTCAACATTCAAGGCACCATGAAAGCGGCACTACAGAAATTGATTCATTACTTGACACTTAGAGAAAGATGCTCCAGTCTTCTGCAAATACTAGGACTCACAATTCACGCTCATTTAGAACACATGCTTTGCTGCTAGCATATATTTGCTCCAGAATCTGTTAAAACATTTTCTAAAATGACCAAGAATTCGCTTCTTACTTACTTCGTTCAGGAAGTAATTCTACGGCAATTCGGTTCTTGAACTTCTGAGGCGTGAGAACATCATCCGGTTGGTAAAACAGAAGAAGGAAAGGCAGACCCTCTTCGGCAAACTCCTACCAAAAGAAAACACGCAGGCAAATAAAAATAAGTAAGTGAGTAAGTAAGTAAAATCTCATGAATTTACATAGCACTTTGGAAAGCAGCACAACAGTAGCTGCTTATTCTTATGTGCTCAGCCTTTCTTAAAATAGCTGTGGGAAAGGTGAAAGATCGGCCAGGCAATAGTCAAAATCTGAAGGGCAGTGAGGCCAGATTGTTACGGCTATGGAGGGAATGATTTCAGAAAAATGAAGGATTTAAGCTTAGACCTGAAGACTTGAACACCTGGAACAAAGTCAATTCTAAAATAAATATTATAATATTATGAAATAGACGGTGATTACAGCACAAAAACAAAAAACACTTAATGCATACTAAGTATCAGAAAGAATCAATTAACTCAGACAGAGCTAATTCATCCCCTTAGCTATATACTCTACCTGGTCGGCCATGTCTTCGGTCCACAACCCAAGGTTTCCAAGTGTGCCTCAAACATGAACCTCCTTATTCCTCTAATGAGGTTTTGAGTTTGTTGGCCCTATCTTCTCGAATGCTCTCGATCCCAGTATAAGTAATTTAGCAACTACCCATTTTTGACCCTCTTTTTTAAATGACTTAAACTCATCTTTTGTCAATATACAACAATCACAGTGGGAGCACTGTTCAAAGTAATTCTTCTGAAGAAGTGCTACACAGATATTCTGTTACATTATATCACCGGTATATTTAATTTGCTGACAATAATGACACATTGAAAAAATAACTATAGCAAAAAAGTAGTGTACACACACACACACACACACACACACACTGTGTCCCAATTGAAATGGCACCATTTTAGAAAATTCAATATATCTTCAACAGATTTTATTCAAAATTTATAAAACTTCACATCCACGTTAAATTTCATCTATGAAGAGGCAGAAAAAGTGGCTTATATATGCAAATATACAAGTACCTCTGCATTTTCAAACGTAAGTTCTCGGACAAGAGGAACACATTTATCCGTTGACCACCGAAGAAGAAGACTGAAATCGCCGGTTGAACCAGAGTACGTCATTTCGTTGTCCGGTTCCTGAAAAGTTCAAAGGCCAGCAACTAACGAAAACTGAACTCTCACTAATAAATGTCACATGAATCAGAACATCACATTGAAATGCTACAACAGATAAAGAGAACGCAAAGTTGTCCTTTAACCCCTTTAGTGCAAAGCCCGCCAATAGTTGGGTGCGGGAAATCGCAGCGCAGGGCGGAAGAACGACCAGTGTCGTGCAAACCCTAGCTTATTCTGAAGTAGTCATTTTCTTTGCCAATAGCTCAGTGTGAAGCCTGACATTTGGTAGGAACGTGTAATCCAGATATCTAATCATTGATTGGTTGATTTTCAACCCCATATCTCTGACAAGTAAAGACATGTCTACAGAATGAGAAAGTGGGTCCCCCCCCCTTTCAAAGCAGAGCCACTACAAATTAGCGGTCTTAGCGTTTGAAGTATTTTTGTAATATTTTTGCTATATATACTCATGATTTGAGTTACCAGTATATCACACCAAATCTTATTAACATTGAACAGAACTTCTTTCATTCTGGTTTTATAAACATTTCTTGATTCTTGATAGTCTAAGTCAACAGAGACACATTTCAACTAATTCCTATGTTCCAATAAGTTTGTGTTAATTTTCGAATAAAAACCACTTTACAATCAAGAATAACTAAAATAATAGAGTTTCCTATGCTTATAATCATTATAGGGTATCCAAAAACCTTTCATTAAAAATTTTTGGGGAAAAAAATCGACATTTGTGGAGAGTTTTGCAAAATTTTAACGGGGTTAAGCAATTACAGTATACCAAACAACTATTAGAAAAATTTTACCAAAAAAAACAAATTAGTATCAAGACAATGGATTTCTTACTAACCACAGATGGACGAAAAACAACTTTGTTTCCAGCAATTCGTTCCTTTGCTGTAAGTGGCCTGTGTTTAAAAGACATGTACAGGTATATTTGCAGCATTTTAAAGTATTGATGTAAATTTTGCAGAATTAAAAGCAAATTATGAATAATTCTAAAAATTCTGTGGCACATGATATAGTCTATAATAGTCTATAAAATACTGCATGAAACATAATTTTTTAGCTACTTTCTGATGAAGCAACATGGAAGATTAAAAGTCTGGAATGAATCGCCTGAATGTGAATAATACAAAGGACTATTTAGCATAAGACGATACAATCATTGGCAAAATTAGAAGGACAAGACTTAACTTGGCATGGATGTGTCAATAGAATGGATGAAAGGAGACTACCATACAAGGCACTCTACACTCAAATGGAAGGAAATAGAGGCAGAGGACAATCCAGAAAAAAGTGGATGGACAACATCAGAGAAGATATGAACATGAAAGGAATTACAATAGTAGAAGGAAGACGATTAACAGAAGATAGAACTTCTTGGAAACATTTTGTGTCAAGCTATTGCTGCTAAAGAGTCGGCAGAGAGCAAGATGATGATGACGGTGATGATAATGATGATGATAATGATGACGATGATGAGGATGATGATGATACATATCAACAAAGCTGAATAGCATACTGAGTTATTGCATGAAAAATTTTTGAAAAAGTTTCAGTCAAATCAACTAACAACATTTGACACGTGTAAAATGCCAAACCCTGTTGCAGCGTGAAATTGGCAGTCATGTCGAAGAACACTCGCGACCCGCAGAAATGTCTTGTAGTCGTTTGACCGGTCGCTATCATAGTAGCCAATCAAGTGAGCTTTCTGCCACTGAAATCATTCAAATTTATGCAAATAATGTCTCAAAAATTGCCTTAACTTCAGGGTTTTAATCAAATAATTAATCAAATCAAATTTAAGTTTAAATTTGAAAATTAAGCCTGATAATTATATCAGTATATATGCCTGTAAACTGAACAGGGATAGTATTCATAGTGATGAAGTTAAAAGTATCTCTATACTAGGTAAAGGGACACTCCATGGGCTCAGCGCCTGTAAGGAGAACCGAAGGGTTAGCACCTTCAGTTTTACATGGCAACGACTGAATGAGGGCGATCACCAGCCTTTCCCTCACTGCCTTTCCTTCCAGCAAGTTAACACCTGATGCACTATTCATTCACAGCTGAGTCGACTGGGGGCGCTTGGGACAGAAACAACCGAACAGTTTTTGCCACGGCTGGGATGGGAGTTGAACCACAGACCTCAAGATTGGCAGACCAGTGTGCATAGAAATTTGTTGCAAAATGTAGTTTCTGCTTCAAAATCAGAATTTTTTCTTCCCTTTGCCTAACAGATTTTCAATTCATTGCTCATATTCAAATCTAGACTTAAAATACACATCTTCCAATTGGCGTTTCCCACTTAGTCTGTGTTCCTTTTGCCACATTTAGTCTGCATTCCTGCCATCGATTGAAACATTCGAGTAGTAGAATATGTGTCATAAAGTGCATAATAAATATAATGATAATGATAGTGGAAATAATAATTACTATTACCACCATTATTTTTAGGATTTGTTACTACTACTACTACTGCAACTGCTCTACCCTACCACCACCGCTATCATGATTACAAAAATAGCTAACTAACTTCAAATATTCTAATATAACTAGCAGAATAATTGCAAACAATTCAATGATTAACTGACCAATTTACATTCAAATCTAAATTGAGAAATGCCTTTTTACATTCATGTCTCTCTGTCTCACTGCTTCCTACTCTGACAAGTCTCCTAGGTTACTGAACTAGAACATTGAGCTAAAAAAATGTATAACTAGTGTTGGAGGCTCGGAGTTCGATGTTATATTACAAGACAAGAAATCGGTTGATTAAATAAAATTATAATTCTCGATTTTCATATCAGTACAAACGCCAGAACAGAAGAGGAAGAGTAAACCCAAAGACTGCAAATCTACGCATGTAAAATAAGTAAGCAAATCACAACCATAACATAGCTAATAAACTAAATCAATGCGACGTCAATGACTTGCTCACATCCAGATTATCAAGGTCGTCGAGGTTGGTTATCACAGACACAGGGCTTGCCAATTGGTCTTTAACGAATCTTACGATGGCCTCCACAGACCTCTGGCCTCGGTACTCTTTCTTCCCAGAGATCCCGTATCGGATGACCTTCAGAGTCGGATACTTTCCAACTCTGTACACACTGGCAAGTGCAGCTGTACAGAAAGAAAAAGCGGATACTTAGGTTCACTGCAAGACCTCAATTCAGTGACATTTTTTTACACATAAACATCATCATAAACATCGTCATCATCATCATCATCACCATTTGTATCTGAATCTCTTGGACTTCAATCCAGACGATAACTTAACCGTCAGCATCCCTAAGCATCTCCGATAAAGCAATCAACTTTCCATAAGATAAAACAGTGGCATAGCCAGGATTTCCCAAAGGGGGGGTAATGGTTCCCATGATATCCAACTTCGGAAAACTCTATCAAGCAAAAAAAGGTCATCAACTATTATTTTGCTTGATTAAGTTAACTATATAGGTACATGAGCGCGTACAACTATATTGATACGCAATAAATAATTGTTTGGTTGGACAACCAAGGGGAGTTTTAACCCCCGAACCGCTCCTTGGCTATGCCACTGAGATAAAATAAATTATAAATCTTTGAACATTGCAAAATATCAATTCTATCGAATATTTTAGATTAGTTATTGGGAGCTGCAAAATTCTACAAAGTCTAGACTCAAACCTTCTGTGTCACAGTTGACTTTTCCAAAAACCACTTTCCCCTCCTCCTGTGGAGAAACACAAAAGCAAAAAAGTTCATATTATTTTACACAAACGGTTTATAGAAACATATAACCCGGGGTTTCCCAAACTTTTTGGAACCATGACCCACTTCAACGGGTTTGTTATGTGCTGTGAACCTGAAAACTTATTGTCATCTAAAATTGGATAAAACACCACCCAAATTGATAATCCTAGAAATAACCCTGTTCAAAGGTCATCACGGTTGGGAAGCTACAGCTATTGAAGAAATGAATTTTTAAAAGACAATTTAGAATGTTACTTTAAACTGAAATTAATGTTTAACACTGTGAGCCATCAGCATTCAATGCATTGGGCACAACGTTCTGGAGCTCTCTTCCTCTTTGTCTGTTAGATCTTCTAACAAACTTTCAAATCTAGACTTTGAATGCATCTCTTCCAACCGGCTTCTCCCCCAGATTCTGTCTCACTGTTTCCCACTCTGACTGATCTCTGGAAATGACCTGATCTTCTACCAAGCCCAAAGATATGCAGCTAGTGACAACACTATCAAAAGTGCAACATATTCACAAGATTTTACTAACTTACCTATTTACAGTACAAATTTAGAGTACCATTGATTGGTGCCTCCGAGTATTATAATTGGTGGGATAAAAGTGCAAAATAATAGCAATTATTAATAATTAATCATTCGTTTGTTGTCTTCAGGCAATGGATCTTCATTATGGCTGCTTAAGCAATTGTACCTTTTGCCACAAATGCTGGTAATAAAATTTACCCGCGCTCCTTAATTAACCCCTTAACCGTGTATTTAACTGTAACTCAATGTAAAATGGACGGATATATCCGGGATCCCCAGTTAAGGGGTTAACCAAACTTGTCCAAACTTCTCCCTACATTTCTACATTAGTCCACTGACGATTAAGCAACATTGTCAGTGTTCGAAGACTCTTGAATCTTTTATAACCGTAGACAAAAATTGATTGTTCAGAAGAGATGCTATACAATATTCTGTTACAACACATTACAAATGGCTACTGCAGTATTTTAAAATGGCCAAAAACTTAGGTTCAAACTGACAATAATAGAACTGCATGTAAGCAAATTTGATATTTTAAATCAGCTGAGAAACATATTGATGACATAAAAAAACAACAGTAAAAAAGAAGATTGACAAAAGTGCTTTGTCTTTTACCGGGAACGCCTCTTTAACTTTACGCTCAGATTCTTCGAAGATTGGAGTCAAAATCTGGCTGAAGCGACACCTAAAAGAAATTATCAACTCTTCAAGATCTCAGTCAATTACTTTTAAAATATTCTCTATTTCCCATTCAATGTGGGAGTGCAGAGTTTTCATCCAGATGATGTGCTACATAGATGCTATGCTACGACTGCACATTACTAATGCTGGCCTCACTCGTGCAGAGGTATGACGACAAATGAACGAAGATCGCACCAGCGGTCCATCCAGTCAACATGGGAAACTCCTCGTCCCTCCACCATCCAAGACCATCAAGATGGGAGAAAGGTCGTTAACGCGGGGAAACCCTACACTGTGGAACACTCTGCCGGACAACGTGACCAGCACAGACTCTGACATAATTTTTATTAAGAACTTAAAAACTCACTTACTTAGAGTGAGCTACTTGTGATTATTATGTGTGAAGCGTTCTTGTCGTGGGCCTTAGCCCTGCTACTGCGCTTAAAAAATTGGCCTAGAATAATTAAATAGATAAATAAAAATGCTGTGACATTACATTACACATGAGATTAGCGGAAATTATTATTGAGTCCAACAGCAGTCTACATACTTACCAGTCAGCATAGAAATTGATGAACGCCAGCTCAGTGTTTGCTAGTAAAACAAACAGAAGTCAACTTCAATTTTTCAGTCATCAAAAGAATTCAAAGAATGACAACAAGGTGTTAACCATTTAATATCCATTTATTCATTCATTACGAAATTCTCTTTTGGGTGACCTGTGAAAGGAAGTCCCAATTATAAATAGCTAAGAGAAGAGACCTCCTTTCTAAAAGACATTAAACAGTGCACTGGACAAGGCCATGACGATGCCTTTCACAATGGCACAATATATAAAATCAGTATAATAATAATAATAATAATAATAATAATAATAATAATAATAATAATAACAATAATAATATAATCACATATTTATATCTTTCTGAAGATATGTCAACCACCAATAAAAACGAGCAAATTAACTAAAATTTGTATTTTTAATAAACTTTCATTTGTGCAACTTAGTAGACATGGCCATCTGCAGCTCATAAGTAAGTAAGTAAAATCTCGTAGATTTATATAGAGCTTTGAAAGTATTTCAACAGTAGCTGTCTATTCTTAGGCACTTAGCCTTTCTTGAAATTGCTTTGGGAAAGGTGAATGATCAGCCAGGCAATGGTCAATATATCCAAAAGGTAGTGATGCTAGGTTGTTTTAACCATGGAGGAAATGGTTTTAGAAAAAGGAAGGATTTAAGCTTAGACCTGAAGACTTGAGGAGATAATGCAGGAATTATGGGAATTGAGGATTCAGATTTTATTGTTTGAAAGTGTCCAAGGCTGTGGAGGGAAACTGGAATAGAGTTCCAAAGTTCAGGTGTGGCGTATGAAAAGGCACGGTTGCATAGTCTTGTGTCCATACTGAAAATCTGTCAGGAATCAGGATCTTAGTCTGGCATGGTGTCAGAAAAGACATTTTGTATAGCAAAGTTAACTACAAAACATGCTCACTGACCTGGATATAAAACTGGAGAGCATTAGCAATTATGCAATATTCAATGGTATAAGTAAATGGTCAGTTGGCAGCAGAAATGGTCTCTGCATGTGCTCTCTGCTTAAGTGATTTTCATCAGGTATATGCCTAATTAATTTAAGTGCAGTCATAATATCAGGTCAGGTTATTTCTAGGATTGTGAATTTCAGGGGTGTTGGTAACTGTGTCCAATCTCTGACTTCTCCATGATATCTCTGAAAAAGTCATCCACAAAAAATTTCTTCCAGCCAAAAACCCAAAAACCTTATCAGTTTTTCCAAAAGTCCTGACAAACAGAAAAGGTCAATCTGAAAATAAAGTCTGGGGTCTTACCTTTAGATTTTCTTCCCCTCTGGTTTTTTGAAAGGCTATTTTGGTTTCTTGCAGTCATTGTTAATTAGGTTATTTTGGGGGTTGTGAACCTCAAATTGGGGGTGGGGGTAAAATTTTGGCGGCTCCCAAATAAGACCAAAAAGTCATCCACAAAAAGCCTGACAGGCAAAAATGGCCCTCTTTATGGGACTCAAAACTTAAACAAACAAAAAGGTCAAGGAAACAACAAATGGTTGGCCCCCATGATTAGGGGTGTTTGGAGGCCATTTGGCCCATACCATTGTTGCCAAATCCTGGAGTGCCGACTCAGATTGGGGGGTGTTAAAGGGGTGCAAAAATTTCCCTGGACTTTAATCACAATTAATTGCAGCACGACAATCAAAGTTTATGCACTTCACGGCCAAGCAGTTTGTAAATTAGTAAAAAATTGATGAAAATTAGAAAATCTTACCCAGAAAGCTGTCAATATTTTGAGAAGTGATCTGAACGACATCACTTCCCGTCAAACAAAGACTTGCAAAAACCTTCAAGGCAAAAAGATAAAATAAGAGATTTATCTGCAAAGCAAATCTGAATTGCATTCACATCTGAAGTTGAACGACACTCCGTATATTTATTCATTTGAATATTTATTCAAAATTTCAATTTTTAAACTGGAATTGAGAATTCCGACTTGGATCTAAGTAAAGAAAGGTTGATATCCTGTGGATTGCAATCATCACCAACAACTAAATAGTATTCACTTCTTTCGACTTTAAATACGGCATTCTGAAGTGTCAGAATTGGCATATTGACAGAAATGAAGCATATTGCAGGAACGCTAATATGCAAAGACGTTGAATAAAATTAAAGAAACCAGGCACGTCGGAACGAATTTTTAGAAAATGGTGCAGATTTTCCGAAGCGAGATGTTTGGTTGTCACATTTTTCGGTGGACAAGCCAAAAAAGGTCATTTCCTATATATTTTTGAGTCAAAAAATCCAAGAGGTGCAGACCTGCATCCCCCATCCTCGTCTTCCAGGGGGTGCGCTGCAAAGGGTGCGCTGCACCCCTACTTTTTCCATTTTCCAGGGGGTGCAACTGCATCCCTGCACCCTCACTTTTTACGGGCCTGAAAGAAACTTATTTACAAAAAATCTGAAACATCAAAACCAATATATTCACTCATGGGCGCCCACAGAAATTTTTCCAGGAAGGGCAAAACAATGGTCACGGTTATGCCACATAAACTTTTCCAGAAGGGGCAAAACACCTTTTAACACAATGGTCACAGTTAATATTTTAGAAAGGTTTTTCAGATTTCCCTGTGAAATATTGGTAATCTGCATTTTCAGGAGGGGCAAGTGCCCCCTCTTGCCCTAATGTGCGAGCGCCCATGTATCTTAACTTAGCATGAAAACTTAGCATGATTTAAAGTGGCTTAGGAGGCATTACTGCCTGTGTGAAAGCCACTAGGGGCAGTAACGGGGCTCCACCCGGGGCAGCCTGGGGCCAGCACGTAACCCATTGAGAGCCTGCCCCCAGTGGTCCCCCATAGTTGGGACCAGGTGATCACGGTTAATGCTACATACATCGAGAGAGAAATCTCTTTGCAAACAACAAATGGTTGGCCCCCATGATTAGCAAGTTGCTTCACGGAATCACCATCATCCCCCCCACTTGTCAAATCCTAGAGCCGCCACTGAAGTCTAGGGGCACTAACGGGGCTTGAACCCGCTCCGTCAGCCTGACGCTCCAGCACGACATAACCCACTCTGCCATCTTCCGAGGCCAGTTGTTCAGATCCACTTCACTTCATACTAAGTTCATAGCACACCAGGTGATCACCGGTTCAATCGCATGCACCTAGTCGAGAGAGAAATCTCTTTACATAACCGAATAGCGCCAAATAAATTGGACCAATCGTACGCATCAAAGCAGCGCTTCGTCTTCACGGAATCACCATCATCCGATACTCACCACGGTCGTAACCAGACCAATTGAACTTCGCCGACAGCATACTACGGGCATCCTAACGCCTAAAATGTACCCAAATCTAATTAAAACTAAAGATTTTCACGCGACCGACATCACCCAGCACCTGCCGCAGCAGCTCACGAGGCAATTGGGTGATTGACAGCTGGCGATTGACATCGACGACGTGTAGCCTCAAAATTGCGCATCACGCGAGACTTTAAAAAATCGATTTAATTCGCCGATCGTTTTGCATTTTGAAAGAGAATTTAATTCGCGTTTGAAACATGTATTTGAGTTTTGAATATCGATTGCTTCAAAAGTATACAATTTTGCATCACGCACACACTAAATGAAATGACGTCGTAGTTGCACTGTTGCAAGTTTGCAACCAGTATTGGAGTTGCCGGGGAGTTGCAGCCAGAGGCGTAGCCAGAAATTTGATCTGGGAGGGTTTAAATATTTTGGGTGGGTATAAATCTTAACTATAAACCACATAGACCATATAAACCACTTGTAAATCACATAAAAAAACTTTAAGGTAGACTGATTTTGGGGGTATATATACCGATATACCCCCCGTCGTTACGCCTCTGGTTGCAGCTAACTTTACAACCCCCCCCAAAAAAATCGCATATCGGGTGCATGAAGTTTCTGTCATTCATTGAATTTCAGTCCTCAACCCCGAAGGCTCAAATTTCACAACTCCAACAAACACTGGTTGCAACCATAGACGCAAACTTCTATTAGAGCTCTAGACTAAAGTGTTCGATCTCCACTTTTTAAGAGGCTACCATAGGGATGGGAGAATGTAAGCCTACAGGGTTGAGCCCCTCACTTTTTCATAAAAAATTTGCGCCAGTGGTCGCTACGTGATTGATAATCGCCAAAAGAAGAAGTTTCGTTCCTTAGTTAGTTCGGTTAACCGGTTAGTAAAGTAACTGCAAAGGCGCAACCCTACTCTGCGGTCTGCTCTACAAAATACAAATGCAGGCCAGGTCTTGGCAGGTCGAAGGGTTAGGGTCGAAGGTCGAAGCCTTGAAGGTGCTCACCATCAACGAATTTCAGTGGTTTGTCAGAGTTTTTGTATCAATTAATAAACGTCATCTATAGAAATTAGCTGCATTATGGCCTGGATCAACAAGACTTTTAGTTTCTTGACAATTCGCTTAAGCTTCTAACTATAACAAGCCTGTGTAATTGTTCTAGCACCAGTGTAACGTTGTTGCTGGTGTCGTTGATACTGTTGTCATATCTAATGAAAGCCTATTTCATTCATTTCTAATCTAGTCTTATCTTAGACTTCTATAGCGCTTCTTCATAATGCATGGAAGCATTAGCCGATAACACACCAAATCACAAGCATACAAGATTCAGATAATTTAGCACCACTTTTATTGTCGTTTTCCTTGAGTCTCTCTCTAAATTAACAGAAATATTTATTTGCCAATTCTTTCACACTGAATTCACTTGATATTTCTTGCTTTTTTAGTTTCAGATGTCATTGTATATTCTAGTTCATTTATTTATCTTGTGGATTCTCCACTTAAGCGATTTTAAAAACCAGAACTGTGGTTGATAATATTCTTCTGATTGTGTTTACCAAATGACTTAATTTGAAGGTCAATGGAAAATTTTGTGTCTGGGCCATGCGACCAAAGTCTCCATTCACTTCTTAAACTGAAGAGGTTTGTTTGTGAATGACTTTGATCCAAGATGTGACCCAAGCCATTCTTAAGACTTGTTCAAGTTACTAGTTTGAATTCACTTCAGTTCTTAAAGACAATTATTAGAATTACTGGTAGGTCATTTGGATAGTCATTTAGTCATTTGGATAGTCATTTGGATAGTCATCATTTGGATAAATAGTCATATAGGCACATAGTCATTTGGATAATCTTGAAACAGGGCACATTATGTTGCTGTTTGCAACTTGTCAATAAGAAGATTTTTTCTGCCATTTAAATTACTGGTACATCACAGTTTTCAGGTTTCTTTGTAGTTTTCTTTCTGTTCATAATCATTGTACATGTTTATCTGGAGTCTGCATTTTATCAATCAAAAGTAATAAATTAGTTCTTCCATTAACATTAATCTAACCCTTTGAACACCAGACTACATAGCAATTGGGTTATATATGCCTGTCCGGGAGGCATTTTAGGGGCCTGGCGACTTGAAATAAGTTTCTCATCATGTATTGTAAGCACAGTTGGAGGTTCCTAGCCTTAAACCACGGCAGTACCCTCGTATTTTGTGTATTCCACATTTACACTAAACAGTCTTATGTAGACGATACAACTCTGTTCTACCTTCTGCTACCAATGCCTCTGAATACCTCTCTAGTTTCCTGATCACGGACTTGTGAACATGCATTTGTAATAGATTCGTTGGCTCGATTGTTTATAAAATTTCTTAGCCATTATTATATTTGAGATTAATCGTCATTGCCTGTTTTAGAGTTGTTATTTTGGTCAATTGAAATGAATCCGATCAGTCGCGTCGTTTGCTCGCACGGTCAGCACTTTGGCAGAACCGGACGATCGGCATCTCCGTTGCTGTCGGCAGTTCGTGGCTACGGAGGAGTTCAGTTCCAGATGGAGAAGGGGGCTCGGGTGATCGACATGCGAAGCGACGTCTTGACGAAACCGAGCGCTGCCGTAAAGGACGCGATGTCTCAAGCGACGGCGGACGACGACATATTTAGAGAGGATAGAACCGTTTTGGGTAATAATAATGTCAGTTGTCTTTCTGGCAATTTTGAAGATTACTATTATCGTATGCTTCATGTGCTGAAAGTAGTCAGCCATTTGACTGCGACATCATTAGCTGAGTGTAACGTCTGAAGACCGCCATCCTCGAGTCTTGTTATCGGACAATGGTCAACTATGTGATTCATTGTTTGTACTTCACCGCAGATACACAGATCTGAGTCGTCCAGTCCCCACTTCTAGCGACAGTAATGTAATGTAATGTAACAAAATATTTGTATAGCGCCTCTTCTGAAGAATCACTCAGAAGCGCTCCCACAGCAAATTACTGTATATATTGACAAAGAGGTAAGCTTTAAGTCGTTTCAAAAAGAGGGCCATAGAACTAGGAGTTGCTAAGCCACGCATACTGGCGTCAAGAGGAAAGGAAAGGGCCAACTGATTCAAAACCTCGCTTCAGGAACAAGGAGGTTCGTGCTTGGGGCAGTATTTGCAGTGACCCTGCACTGTCCGGAAGCATTTTAACAGGCACCAATGATGACATGGCAGTAGTGTCGAATCCTGGTTGTCGGATAGCATTTTGAAGATGATTTTGATTTTCAAAATTACTAGCGTTCTATGTGTGTGTGTGTCTTTTAGAGCTTGAATCATTTATGGCAAAAATGTTTGGAAAGGAGGCGGCTCTTTTTGTTCCGAGCGGCACGATGGGCAATCTCATTGGTGGCAAGTACACTGTGTTTAATAATGATAAATAAGAAATAACAGCGGTTTAGAGTGGTTCAGTAGGATCTGCCCTCCTGTGTGAGAACCACTATGGCCATTCATCCACATTATGGTCTTGCTGTGTAACCTTGTTCTTTGCCTGGTTGTCCTCTTGTAGGTTTGTTTCTGTATTTTCCTTCTCTGTCTTCTTGTTTTCTTGGAGTCTACAAATAATAACAAACTTAGCATTATGCAAATGTCATGAATGCCTAAATTCAGTTACTTTGCTCACTGCGTCTACAATACTTTATTCTACAGTCTAATAGTGGACAATGCTGGATCTAGTTAATTAAAGAGCATGACTATTGTTCTTTATGTTGCAGTTCATTAAGCGTGTGGACCATTGTATGGTAACAATGACGGTGCATAGTTAAAACTGCTTAATAAAACTGAGGTTGGGTTACTATTTAACTGGTCAGTTAACCAGCACCTGAAATGCTATTGATTTGGTGATGGTCAGTATTGAGAAGATGAAGCAGAACTCAGCTCCTGAGAATCAATGCTGACGTCATCAGCTACACCCTTTTGGGCAGTTCATCCTTTGACCGCTACAGCTCGTTCACTGTCTTGACCCCAGCCTCCAACAATTATCTGTTCTTAGTTATTTTTTCATGTGGATTTCACAGAAGAGATTACACCCCCAGTTTGGGCGAAATCTTGACTCTTCTCTACCCACCAGTCAGAGGTTATTTGCTGCCAGTGGCATCGCCAGGAATATTTGGTTGGGGGGGGGGCAAAATGGGCTGGTGTGTCAGATTCCTTACCCACCAATGACCCCCCTTCACAGAAAACTTTCTCACCGGATTTGCGCGAATCTGCTAGGTGTTCTGTGGCAGGTTGGGGGCACTTGCCACTATTTGCTCCCCCCATGGCGACTCTAGTGCCTGTTTGACATTGGACAATGCAAGGATTATTGCTACAGTAGGCTATAGATATGCAAAATTCAGAAGAGTGTTGAAACAAATTAAAACCACATTTTTGTGTGTCCCCAGCTTAGCTGAGTCAAACTGTACTAGAATTGTCAAAATATTCTGCCTCAATTTTATTCTAGAGCATTCAAAATGCCCCGAAAAATGGTGAGGCATTTGAAATGACACTATAAAAAGTCTTTCAGAAATCTGTTCTCTGTCAAATGTCTAAAAAATCTAACGAGAGATAAGAAGGGGTTTAAGAGAACTGGTTTCTTGTAAGAGAACTGGTTTCTTGTAAGACAAGTTCTATAGAAAACAAAAATATTTTATAATTGATAGCCTGTTTGCAGTGGCGTCGCCAGGAATTTTTGGTTGGGGGGGAAGGGGCTAGTGTGTCAGATTCCTTACCCACCCCTGCCCCCCCTCACAGAAAATTTTCTCACCAGATTTGTGCGAATCTGGTAGGTGGTCTGGGGCAGGTTGGGGTGCACTTGCCCCCATTTGGCCCCCGTGGCGACGCTAGTGTTTGCTGCTATGTTGGTGTTCATTAGACACTGTCGAATTCTTAGATGGAATGCATTCTGATTTTCTGATTTCAGACAATGCTTGTTTGATTTCACTGGATTAACGATATTAGTTACTTTGCATTTTTACTACAAAACTTCACTAGATTATAACAAATTTTTGTTTGTTTTTTTCAAATTTTCAGTGCTAGCCCACTGCCAAACCCGAGGCCTCGAGGTCATTTTGGGTGACAGATCCCACATGTTCATGTGGGAACAGGGAGGATTATCTCAAGTAAGACATACATACAGTTGAACCTCGCTCGGACCAGCAGCGTTATAATGAATCCCTACTGTATGTATTAAAATGTTCTAATTTCAAGGATGTACAAAAATTGTGTTTCTTTTTAAAAGAAATTTGCTCCATTTTGTATTTTTCCAACCAAGTGATTGTTATTTCTAATGTTCAGATTGGAGGCCTTCACCCACGCACCATTCCCAACAAACTGGACGGCACTTTTGACCTCGACGTACTCGAGGACGGCATACGTCCGAAGGACGACCCGCACCAACCGTGGACTGGCCTCATTGTTGTTGAAAACACCCACAACTACTGCGGTGGAAGAGCTATTCCGATGGACTTCATGGCTGAGGTGGAAATTGAATTATTCATTCATTTTTGGTAGCTCGCTGGTAATTTTTGCCCTGATATAAATTGTGCGTTTATGTTTGTTTGTATTTTGTTTTCACATTAGTTAGTTATCACGACGATTTATATAGCGCTGTAACATAGTTAAAAACCAAAATCAAAAGCGCTTTGACAACGCTGACATGTCAATGAAGGTCGGAAGGTGGCGATGTTAAAAATCCACTCGGATAATAGAAGGATCGCGCTGCCGTGAAGAAATTCGGTGCGGAATCCTATAGAAGCGGTCCTTCGCGAGAAAACTGCAGCCACATTGACACGCCAACGAAGAACGGAAGATGATGTTAAGAGTCCATTAATCTGTTAATAAAGATGACCATGTTATGCTTTTCAGTTGAGGAAAAGAGCCAACAAGTACAATATTCCAATCCACGTCGACGGCGCAAGAATCTTAAATGCTGCAGTGGCTCTTAATGTCACGCCAAGAGACATCATGGAGTACGCCGACTCTGTCAGCTTCTGTTTCTCCAAGGTTGGTCATACAAAGCAACGCATACTGTTGTTCAGTATACTTTCCATACTCTTGGCAGTGTTCTGTGCAGATGCGTGCAGTGGAAAGTTTAGCATGGCATTGCTTATGTGTAGACGGGTGTTTGCATCGTACACAGTTGGACAACGACAACCGCAGATTTTTCTACCTTCAGCTGGGTCGAGCTTTAAAATAAAAGAAATTTTCCAGCCTTCACTGGGGTTGGCCTTGGTCAGTTTTCGAAGAATCGAAAGACCAACTTATTTCAAATCTCATTCAAGTGACGTTTGTTGAGGCATTCTTGACTTTGGCCTTAGCCATGTGCCCATGATGCCATAAAAGATTGTCTTGCAAATAATAATAATAATAAAATAATAATAATAATTACTTTTCAGGGGGTTGGAGCTCCGATCGGCAGTGTCTTGATCGGAAGCCACGAACTGATAGCAAGGTATGTGGATTCACACAGCATATTTCTTCGCATTCACTAATCTTCCTGTGAACTCCCAGTTATCAAAGTGTTACATAAAGTACATATTCTAAACAAAGCAAAAAGCAGTGCCCAGTAAATTAAGAAAACTGAAGATTTTGTGTAGAAAAATTGGAAGATTGGACTCGTGAAAGTTTTGCAAAGTTTGTACAAAACATGAGGAAGGATTTGAGGTTCGGTGCCAGAAATTGCTTCTGCTTACCTTCTCCTTATCTCCTTATCTCCTTATCCCCTCTTCTTATCCCCCTTAGATTGCTCCCCGCTGTTCTGACTGATCTCTGGATTGACCTGGCTCTAATTCTATCTGAATTTGGTGTGCCATTGGCTGATGCCCTGGGCATTATGATAGTGGCGCTATAGAAGTTGATTGATTGGTTGTGATTGATTGATTGATTGGTTGGTTGGTTGTTTGGTTAGTTGGTTGGTTGGTTGATTGATGGTCACATTGGACCTATCCAAAGGATAAATCCTAGGACTCTGCTCCACGTCCTCCGTCCTTGGAGACCAGAATGTTAATATTGTGGGGGCCCAGCGTAGGCTAGCACTGGACCTGGGTTCGGCTGATAACCTCTTTTTTGATTTTCCACTCCTGTAAGCATCGGGATCAGAATATATGCCGTGACTTCTTTAAATTCAATGATTTGGCTGTTTAACCCTCATCGAAAGACAAATCATAATCACTGCCACTCGCTTAGGATGATGTAATGTAATGAATAATTTATATAGTGCCACTTAAGTAAAGCACTCAGAGGCTTGGTATAATTTTATAATAATAATAATAATAATAATAATAATAATAACAATAATAATAATAATAACAGGGCTTAGAGTGGTTCAGTAGGATCTGCCCTGTGTGAGAATCACTATGTTCCACCCATCCATTCATTAAAACATTATGGTCTTGCTGTGTAATCTCATTCTTTGCTCTCTTGTCCTCTTGTAGGTTTGTTCCTGTATTCTTCTTTGCCTTCTTGTCTTTGCATTCATAAATAACAAACCTTGCCATGTACAATGTCATAAATTCTTCCACTCAGTTACTATATACCTTCCACAGTACTTTATCCATAGTCTAATAACTACTGTATACAATAACAATATAGTGTCCTATGGTAAATATCCTCTCACTTCTTTCTTGTTTCCAAAGTTATTATTCTGTGGATCTGCTGTTTAACTACAGAGCTCTTCGGTTGCGCAAAGTCCTGGGTGGTGGGTGGAGAAAGCCGGGTGGTCTTGCCGCCGCGGCGCTGGTGGCAATGCAGGACGCCGCCCACCGGCTGCAAAAGGATCACGAACATGCTAAGCTGTTTGCAAAGGGTAAACAGTTTTAATCTTCGATTCTGCGTCGTTTTTAAACTGTGCAATGATGATCTTAACCACAATCGAAGGTGGCATCGAACTAGAGTGCAAGCAAGTAAATAAGTAAGTAAAATCTCATGAATTTATAAACAGCACCTTGGAAAGCAGTGCCGCAGTGGCAGTTTATTCTTAGGCGCTTAGAAGAGGCATCGAATTATATGGTGCAGTGTTTTCGTAATTTTTGGACTAATTTGCATAATCTGAATGTCTTTTTGGCTCACATTTATTTGGTTGTCTAATGACTGATTCTCATCCTATTTAGGCAATATGATGAAGCATATGGCATGAATATATAACATGTGGAGACTTTAGGTAGGGGTCCATCCATTTAGTACGTACACACTGAGGGAGAGGGGGTTGTTGGATTTTGGGGATTTTGTGCATGTACTATGCATGCAACGGGAGGAGGGGTTGAAAATATGCCTTTTTCGCGTACGTACTATATGGATGAGCCCTAGTAGTAAGCTTCATACTATGTATGGTCAAAATATTTGAAGAAGGCACAGACATCTCTTTTAAGACCAGATTTACACATTTTGACCGATGCAAAATTAGTTCAATTTCGTCGATTGAAGTTATATTTTTATGATCGATAAAATTCTTCTTTATAAAAACACAAAGAAATTTGACAAGAAACTATTGAATTTCCTTTTCTGAATTATGTGTCTCCGATTGGAAAATAGTGTCGCTTTGATTTTTTTGTTATGGCCAGAGATAAGTTCCCACGGCCTCGGGGTTGTAAGCGTCGATGTCGACTCGGTACAGACGAACATGGTGATGGTAAAGGTCCTGAAGAAAGACCTGAGCGCCAAAGCATTTTGCCAGCGTCTCAGCCAGGTAGGTCTGCTACCTGATGGAAAGCTTACCTCCCTGCTTCATCACTCTCCTTTAGGATATTAATTTCTTTAGTAGACCGACTTCTTTTGATTTATTCTGAGCTTCTGTATCAGGGTGGATCGAGGAATTCACTCTGGGAGAGGGCAGAGATATTTTTACACCCCCTCCAATCTGAGAGCAACGCTCCTCCTAATTATGATGCAGCTATGATGCTATCACTCGCCATAAGGGTAGGGAGGGAGAGGACCCCCAGAATATATCAACATCCCAGACAAATTGATAATCCTAGAAATAACCCTGGGAGAGTGGCACCTCATGTTCCACTCCAAGTTCTCCGCATTCCTTTCCATCCCTGAATTCCACTTTCCTTCGATTCCAGTTGGATTGATGCACGTTTTAAGAATTATTAACAGAATAGATGACATTCTCTTCATTATGTTTACATTTATATTTTACGGCTTTTCATCGTGATGAGAAATTATAAAAAATGTTGGGGTGGTTTTTTTGGAGATGCATGTGCTCACTGCAACTCTCCCTGTAGATTCACATTATCATAACATCCTATTATGTATTGACTTGACTTAGTTTGGAAGTTAAAATATGTCTCCAGTGGTTCATGTCCTTTTGATTACCAGTATTTGATTTTTTCCCTGTGCTTTGGATATACTTTACCGTTGATTACTTAAAAGTTAGTCTCTTGTGAATTTTTGATGATTGCTTGAGTGAGTTGAGTCATGTTCATTTGAGTCATGTGTTTAGAGGAAGACCATTTATTGAATTATAACTGAATTCAAACTTCTCATTTTGCAATCACAAATTGACCTGTGTATCAATTTCTGTTAGTTTATTTATGTTAATCAAAACAGCACAATACTGAGACCAAAACATCAATATTTTCGTATTACTCCATTGCTATCACCATCATCATAATCATCATCATCATCATTAACACATCATCATCACCCATCACCACCATCATCATCGTTGTCATCACCATCGTCGTCACCATCATCATCATCATCACTTGTTTTGACTATGGCCAAAGCTCGAAGTTTACAAATTTCAGGTGACCAAAGATGAACAGGCCAAGTTAGACGCTACAGTTCAGGTGCGAGTTAATCCAGCGCGTGTTCCTAAGCATATTAGAGTTTGTACGATGCTAAACCTGACAACTTCTGACATAAAGATGGCCGTAGAAAAATGGAAATATGTGCTAGAAGAATTTGCTGATTGAGCACATGTTTTGAAGGACACAATTAACCGAAATCACGGCAGAAATTTTGGTTGTTCTAGGATCAAGGCCAATGTTGTTACTTATAAAAAGAATCAAAGACTGTGTGTAAAGTAGGTTGTGAAAAGTATTGTAATGTAATGTTCTGCTAAGGTTTCTGTAACATCTCTTTTTCAGCTGTTTTGTGAATCGTATTGCTCTCACTCGGCTTTCCCATAATAATAATAATAATAATAATAATAATAATAATAATAATAATAATAATAATAATAACTGAATGATTGGATTTTAAGTGGTTTGGAAGGATTGCTCCTGTGTTGAAAACCACTGTCGCTACATCCCTGTAATCCAACTTCTGTTTGTCCTTAGTTGTTATTTGTTGAATTTGATTTCAGTGATTGTATTCTGTTGCTTCTGTTGAATGAACCTGTTAAGTTGTTAACATAAACTTTCAGGATTGTTATCCAATGGTCAATATTATCTAATTCTGCATTAACTAGGTTTTAGTATCATTTTGCTGTAGGTAAATATTTAGTGAATTAGCAATTACCGGTACATAAAAGCAATATTGGAACAAGATTTTTGGACAAAACTAGGATGGATTTGCAAAAAATTTGAGTTGCAGGTTAGAGTTTGAGAATTTATCACTGCTTGTATATAGCCTGAAAGATATTATGATTACAGAATCTAACATTCTAGGAAAGGCTGTAAAAATATATGAAATAATTTATTTATTGATTTTGCTGAAATTTTCACCAAAGAAACATACAAATTAAGACTGGTGTAATTGTCCATGTTATGTGCAACATAGAATATGATAGTACAGTATTTTATCTTTTTCTAGCAACTGCCGTTTCTAAAAGTTGTAAAACTCTGGATTAGCTATCAAAAATTATTGGGTCCCTATTCAAAAATCTTGACCTGAAATCTTTTTTATCTTGTGGTAATGATAGACCAGTAAGTTTATTTACTGGGCATTTTTGAACTGTAAATATTCTACTCACTGCCAAACTTCGCATTTTATATTTATTCTGGTTCAGCTAGGTTAATATTAGGCATATTGTTATTGTATCTGGTTTGTGTTAATCTTCATGTATGTAAAAATATCAGTGCTCAATTTTTCAAAATGCAATGGGGTCTGACTACACTCACCCCAACATTTTTTCTGATTTCTTTTTTTCCAGTGGGGTGAGGTGCTTTTTGACAACTAAACCCCACAATTTTCTAATCTTCTGGGACTCTTCCTGGATCGGTGGGGAGTTAAAATAAGTGCTCCTCTCAGAAAATTGAACTTTGATCATGATTGAAGGCATCTGAAGCTTCATAGGATGTGATTGTAGTTAGGACATTGATATCATGTGATGTCTATCTAGTTGCTTCGACTTATTATAAGTAGAACTTTCCACTGTCATTCAAATGTTCACTATTGTCGACACCATCTCAGAACTTTCCATTGTTATTCAAATGTTCACTATTGTCAACACCATCTCAGAACTTTCCATTGTTATTCAAATGTTCACTTTTGTCAACACCAATCTCAGAACTTTCCAATGTTATTCAAATGTTCACCATTGCCACACCAACTTCAGAGCAGAAAGGTTTAACTGAAGGGTTCGAGAGACAATTGATTTGCCCTTCCAGAAACATCCAATCAATTCAATAATTTCTGTAATAATGCCGTGAGCATAAGTCAATGTTCTTTGAAATCTCAAAGCATGAAATTGGGTTACATATTGCAATTTGTCATATCAATAAACAGAACCTCCAAATGAGTCTAATTTAAGAGTTATCATTGTAAGTTATCATTCATCTGTAGACTTGAGATTCGGTGTGAATCATCGATGCAAACTGTTTAGTTTGCAGGACTTTCTGTTTGTTTAGTTTAATAATGTTATTGTGTTGTTTTGTATTTAAACTGTAATTGTCAAATGCAAAATGAGAGTTGTTATTATTGACTGGCAAGTTTGCTTTACAATAACAGCATTATAATGCATCTTATCATCTGTATTTTATTGCCAATTAAGACTTTTGCTTACAATATTATTCAGATACAGTTATGGCTTTTTTACTTGGTACCGCTTCTTAGATTTGCATGGACACTGCTTGTTTCCTGCCATTATAATTATAGACTATGTACACCGTTGACAGTATTCAGAACACCTCGGTAATAAACTGTGTTAATCCTTAGTGTTCCTTTATTTCAATTCAATTAGGTCAAAGTGGATGTTGCATTAGGCCTATGCTTTGGCTTAGTAGTTCTCTATTTGGACTTGAACACAATTAAGTTGGCCAGGGCATTAGATGGTTAGGTTCAGGGTTATTTCTAAGATTGTCAATTTGGGAGTGTTGGTATATTGTGGGGGTCTCCTGAAAAAGTCTGACAAGCAAATAAGGTCTCAGGATTGGGGGGAGGGGGGAGAGGTCTCAGATTGGGGTGTTAGGGGCAGGGCGTAGCGATTTTGGGAGGGAGGGGTATATCGGTATATATATATATATATATATATATATATATATATATATATATATATATATATATACCCAAAAAAATCAGTCAACTTTAAAAGTTTTTTTATGTGATTTACATGTGGTTATATGTGGTTTTTGTGGTTTATAGTTAAGATTTATACCCACCCAAATATTTATACCCTTCCAAATGAAATTCCTGGCTACGCCCCTGGTTAGGGGTGTAAAATTGTAAAATATCCCTGGTTAGGTTATGGGGGACGGATCTGCAGAGGGAACAGGGCTCATGCCTCTAACGGTCTAACCTTCCTCAACCATTGGTCGCTTATCATTGGCGTCGCCACGGGGGGCGTCCTATTCGGCCTGGGACCGGTCATGGAATTAGAGTAGCTGGAAGGTGGGGTACATAGTACGGGAATGAATGAAAGAATTCGAAAGCAATGGAGCGTGACAGGACGACTTGTTTTGCTCGTCTAGCACTGGATCCGTCCCTGGTTGACGAGCCGTCTTTCAGTGGCGGTTCCAGGATTTCTTTGTGGGGGGGGGGCTGAAATGAATTCATAGGAAGTTGGTGGGGAATGAAAATAGAAGGAAAAATCAATAACCTTTGCAGAAAAAGGCCGAAAATGGAATTTTACTCCTAATTTTACTACACTATTACCTGTACACTTTTACCGGAAAAATAGGTTAAGCAAAAAAAGATCATCCGTAGTTTTACTAGACTTTTTATCAGGACGTAGCGACGGGGGTATACCGGTATATATACCACCCAAAAGCAGTCTACCTTAACGTTTTTATGTGATTTATATGTGGTTATAACTTATATGTGGTTTATAGTTGTTTATAGTTAAAATTTTATACCCACCCAAAATATTTATACCCTCCCAAATCAAATTTCTGGCTACGCCCCTGCTTTTTACCCCAAAATAGATAGGTTTCACAAGCAAAAAAGTCCGGTGGGGTGCATCCCCACTCATCCCCCCACGTGGAACCGTCACTGCTGTCTTTTCACTTCTGCGGGTGTTGTGGCTGTGGACAATTCAGAGACAATGTAGGCCTACGTGTAGCTGGATAATAATTGGACTGCATTAGGATGATCTCTATAATTAATTAGCACGAATATTAGCTTTGTATAAGCTTATACAAATGTGCAAAGTTACGGAAAATCACTTAATCTGGTAATCATATCGAAAGAATTTGGCAGATCCTGTGGTGTTTGGCATGAAGGTTTTTTGAAAAATTTGCCTCCAAAAGTTTGCGAAAATATTCAAAGAAACGGTTATCTGAAATTGAGGCCTAATTTCAAGTACAAAGCAGGACTGTCTAGAGAAAGAAATAGTACAGTACAAGGCACAATGCCAGGATCACGAAAAAGAGGTAGACCAAGAAAAAAATTGGGAAGGTAACATAAAAGAATGGACAGGACTCACTATAGAGCAGGCGATAAGAAGAGCAGAAGATCGTAACACATGGAAGAAGGCAGTCCACAGTGCAGCCAATCTTCGGAGCGAAGACGATTAAAGACAAGACAATAAGCAATAAGTAGGCCTATAGGGTCCCAACAGGGGGTCACTGGGGGAGCAGGCATTCAATAGGGCCCGGGCAGGGGCTTCTATCTCTATTTATCTATCCCTATTCCGGGCTCAGTGTGCGCCCGGAAAAAAATGGGGGGGGGGAAATATTTTGCTTTCAACACCGTTATATTAACTTATATATACTATTAATAAGCTAAATGATGCTAGTTGTTTATCTTAACTGAACTGACACTGATATTGAATCAAAATAACACTGATCGTGACGTAATCAGTGGCGTCATTTTAATTGGGGAATTAGGTTTCAAATAAAAATGAACAAATTAATTTATATGTATTAATGCGCAAAATTGCAAAAAATTGCTTAAAAAATATAAAAAAATTGCTAATTTGCCAACATTGGGCCTAAAAATTGCCTCCCAAAAATTGCCCAACATTTTCCAAAATTTTGCAAAAAATTTGCAAAAATGTCTAAGATTTGCCAAAATTTGCAAAAATTAGCCAAAAATTATCTTGCCCTATCAAGAAAAGTGTGAAATGACGCTACTGTTCAGTAACCAATGGTACATGATAGGCTTGATTTTGAGAGGAAAAGCTATGTTTGGGCCTTTAGCCTAATACAAAAGGATAAAAAGCTGAAAATAATACAAAAGTCTACAAAGGAGCAAATTAGCAGAGGAATTTGTAATTTGGGGATTTGTAATTTGGGGACAATCAGCCCGGCTTCAGCGAAGGGGATAGACAAGCCGCTGGGCCTATAGGGTCCCATCAGGGGCACGCCTTCCCGGACTACCGTGTGGAGCCGCCATGCACTGGAGATATGACGATTTTTCGAAATAATTTTGAACAGGTTTCCGAAGAAGAGTTGGCTGAGACGGGCGAGGCGGCGGTCGTCCGAGCGAACGAAGTGAACGCCGTTGACATTCGCTTTGTTACGCACTGCAGTCTGACGACCGAAGACATCGAGACGGCGATCAAAAAGACGGTCTTCGTTCTTCGTCAACTGTCCGAGGAGTCTTCTAGCGATTCGATTAATGATGCGTCCCTCAAGGGAGCGATGGAGTACATGTAGCCTAGTGGTAGGGTGGTTGTGATGCGATCGGAGGATCGCGGGTTCGAATCTGACCCTAAACACTGCCAGGGGCCAGCCAGGAATTTGATTTATGGGTATAAATTTGGGGTGGTGGTGGTACATATTGTTATATATAATATATAATATATATTATATATATTATATACATTTATTCTATATTATATTCTATTCTTCTGGATAATTTGTGTAACGCTATAGCATAGATAAAGCCAAAGTCAAGAGAGTTTTACAAAGGATCATAATAAACATATACAGTGTATATATAGTATATACATATATAGTTGTATGTATATATATATATGTATATACATAGGCTTCTCACACAGAGCGAATTAGCCTCACTGCCCTTCGGATATTGACCATTGCCTGGCTGATCCCACACCTTTCCTATAACTATTTTAAAAGAGGCTGAGCGCCTAAGAATAAGCAGCTACTGTTGTGCTGCTTTCCAAGGCGATATAGAAATCCACGAGATTTTACTTACTTACTTACTTAATTAATTTAAAAACTTTTTTTATGTCTATAAAACCTCTTGCAGGCAAGACAATAAGCAATATGTATATACATATATATATAAGATCATAAATACATATAGGACATTGTCTATTCATATATGTATATCTGTTACTATTTTACCAATTTGCCATGACAGTTTGTCCAATGAAGTGTATCACAATCGAAGCCCAGTTTAATGAATATTTCACTTGAGCAGAACATGTGACCCATGGGCCTAAATGACCAAAATGAACAGCTAAAAATGACCAAGGCGTCTGAAATTAGCAAATTTTCTAGCCAGGGTTCCAGGACAGGTGACATCATCATTTTCATAGCATCACCTGGCAGTAGAAGACTCGGGTATGTAGTGGCATAATAGTTTTTCTCGATGCATGAGTCTAAGGAAAGGGTCTCGGAATGGGTGGGGCAGCATCTAGAAATGACACGGTTACTCCAATTAGATCGACAAGGTGGGGGGGTGAGTGAGCGTTACAAGTGCGGTCTACAAGTTTCCGAAGCACTCCAAGACGTGTTCAGGATAGAACACCAAAGTCTAGAGACAGTGTTTTATTCAGGCCTGTTAGGGGGCAAGATGCCCTCTCCAAAAAACCCTCAACCCAACCCCCTAAAAAACAGCACTGACAAAAATTTTGCTTTGGCCAGGACAACCCCCCCCCCAAGGCTTGGAGTCTGGATAAAACACTGCCTAGCGAGCAATCGTAACGGCCACACCGACTAGGCGTGACTGGCGATGAGCAGAATTTACGTGTTAGGCCAAGTAAGAAACGATTTTGAACAGGCCTAATTATTGATTTTCGTCTGTTAAGCTTGTATCGGCGGCAATTAACTCTCAAAGAAAAAGCTTACATATCGCCGATCAGGCCGCGGACGTATTTTAACATCACGGAACGCATTTTCTGATGGATTTTCGCAATGTTTTCCAAAGTGGGGTTCCGCGGAAAATGGGTTACGCAAGAAGCTGAATATTTAGAAAATTGTAATTAAATGCTATTTGGTCATACCATGGAAGGCTTCCATGGTCATACTTACTATGGAGGCCTACCTATGACATACCATTACATGGAATACATGGAATTCTCAGTGGCTGCCCAAAAACTCTGGAACTCATTGCCTCAGCATGTTCGCATTGCAAATTCATTACAAATTTTTAGAGCAAGATTAAAAACCCATCTTTTTGACCGGGCTTATCCACCATAAACTGTCACCCGTTTGTCCGGCCGGATGCCCTGGATTTGACCTGGATCTTTAGTGATTTGGATTTGGTGTGCCATCGGTTGATGCTCCTGTGCATTATGAAAGTGGCGCTATAGAAGTTTAAGATTAGATTAGATTAGATTAGTGTTCAAAATTCAGATTAATACTGTATCATTGCTTGAAACCAGGTTCTCCAAATTTTTGGAATGAAAATTGGTTCCTCGTTCGAAAAAGCTTGGGAAACACTGGATCAGCGAATTCTCTCGAAAAGCGTACTTCGTAGGCCTACACCTGCTTTGTCAGGCGTTTATTACAGCGGGTTTTCTTTGGCAGAATGCTGCAGCTACCGTAAGATCTTTGGCCAATCGCGGCTAACATACTGTAGGCCTATCAAGGCACAGCTTAATCTGACACATTGTGCACAGCATTTTAATTATCATTCTGTGTCGGTGGACAGGCCACTGCTCTGTAATTATAAACAAGTAGGCCTAAAACTCAGATGTTCGATGCTTGTCGTGGAAAAGAATTGCACAGTAAATAATTATGTTCTGGCATTCAAACGATTAGTCATCAACCAATAATTATATAAGCGACGGGAATATGCCTACATCCTTTAAAACAAACACTCGGTGCACGTGTCCTCGCGTTGCGATCGCGGAAAATACCAGGGTAAAATACAGGTAACAAGAAATTTATAGTTGTTTTGAATTTTAGTTGCCAGCCGGATGTCTCATGACGTCTAGAACCCAGTATTATGATTTCAGATTATGAATCGAAACAATCCTACACAACGATAAACGAGTTTAGCAAATCAAACCCGCCTCTTCTCCTTTTCCTGCAGTCTTTTGTCCAGATTCTAACGACAGGAACTAAATTCTGAAACTTCTAAAGATTGGACAAAAGACTTAGGTTAGCCTAATGTTTATTTAAACCAGGTCTGCCCGAGAACCTAGATAGAGTTATTCGTAAGACAGGATCATAAAATCAATCTGCTTTCATTATCTTGTCATCGACAAGTCCATTGCGAAGTAATAAACGCATCAACGTTGAAGACTGGCGTTCTTTGTTCGCAACTACACGATTGCTGAGAGAAAATCGATTCTCTTTGTCTTCATTTCGTGTGTTTAGGTCAACAGAACGCTAGAGACATTATAGTTGCATTAGTAGCCGTCCATCAACTGCTAAGAAACAACTTACAGTTATTGTTGAGAAAGCGGAAGCGCTGAAAAAGCAGGTCCAGAAAATGACGGACCAAAAAAGTGTCAATAACTGGTAAATGCCGGACTGGAAAATGACGGACCAAATGTCAAGAGTGGAAAATGCCGGACTGGAAAATGACGGACCAAATGTCAGCCAAATGTCAGGGGTGGAACATGCAGGACTGGAAAATACCAACCAAACCCATGCCGATAACAGGTTTACTTGACCCAACCCACTGTAATACATTACAGTTTCTTAAACCATGACTTATTTTCTGACCCAACCCAACCCACCATTAATATGGAAAAGTCTGACCCAACCCAATCCAACCCAACCCATTGGTTAACCCAACCTATGGACATCTCTGATTCGGATTGCTGCGTTTTGCGGCATTTAGTATCAGGTGTGATGAAGAGTAAAGTTGACGCCTGGGGCTTGCTTGAACGGACGTCAACCTCCATTCCATCTTCTATTCAACGTACGAAGTTTTAGCGGTCATTCCGATCACGATCATCTATTTCATATATTTCCTTTTTGCTATTCAAACTAAAACATTATTACACAGACACTATACAAACACAGTAAAAGTCAGGGACGTCATTTGGGGGCAGGGGGTGGTGGGGTGCCCCTCCTGATTTTTAGGGGAAAAAATTTTTTCGCCAATGTTTGTGTTATTTAGTTTTTACATGCCAATTGGCTGGCTAAAAGGTAAAAATACACTGAAAAGCAATAAAAAGGTCAACAGCCCTAAAGAAGGAGTGCTTGATGTTGAGTAATCTGGAGTAACTAATCGTAAAAAATGACTGACAAGCAAAAAAAGAGGTCGTAGACTTTCTTTTTCGCAAACTTGTCAGGTCGAAAGTGTCTTGCTCCCCTGAAAAACAGTGAAATGACGTCTCTGGTAAAAGTCTCAAATTGTCATAATCCTTGTTGTAGCAAACCGTGTTACTCAATATCCACAGATTATTTTATGAAGTGCAGAATATCTGAAGACCGTTAATATACGAAAACAGAAACCAAATGTTAAGAATCGTGGAAAGTGATCGACATAAAGACATAAACACACAGCTAACCTCTCTCCTCTTACAGAAGCGAAGATGAGGAGTACAACAAGGTTTAGGTTATGCTCAAATATTGTTTTTCTTATCATTGAAGCTGCAACAGAAGTCATTTAGTAGAAACCAGAGGCGTAGCCAGGAACTTGATTTGCGGGGTATAATGTGATCTGAGAGGGTATAAATCTTAAAAATCTTTGAAGATCTTAAAAAAACACATTGAAAATTTTAAGGTAGTCTGATTTTTTTAGGGGTATAGGCCTATATACCGATATACCTCCCGTCGCTACGACCCTGGTAGAAACACACATGTACCATTTCAGCTGATTTGTTTTAATGAACCATTAGCATTATAAGTTAGTCTCTGATTAGTTTACCTAAGGTTCATTGTGCAGCATGACTTTATAGACAGATTAGATGATCAACTCGCTGTTTGATAGGAAAGCCTATGTAAGAACTGTATGTAAGAACAATGGACCTACATGTTCAAGTCTTGGATATAACTTTATTTAAATTATGCTGTACTTGATGGAATTTATGCTCATAGGATCTTGTGATGCTGAACAATAGGGAATTGCAATAATCAAGGCAACTAGCTACGAGTTCCTCAGCAAAGTCTAAGTATTCCAAAACTCACGCAGCGTTTTAAGAAGATATCTTGTCAGATCCAAACGACTTCGAATCGCTGAGATTTATTAATGTTTTCGTTGAAATTTATGATCACTGGAAGCGCATTTGCATAGCAATCTATTAGTATTCATGGTTTATTTTGACCACACGCGAAGTTCCTGCACGATCGGCCTCTTCTTTGATCTGAAAGTCAAATGGTTGCAGTTCATTTTTCAACTTCAGCCACAATAATGTTTTCCAATACCAATTATAAAGAAATATACGTTTGACCTTCTATCGTGCATTTAAACGAGTGCTAATACATTTTTTCAAAGAACGAAAAGTTCTTACTGATGATTTTTCTTCTCCGTCTTCACTATAAACATCACATTAGGCGCTGTAATTAATGAGTTTTCATCTACTGTAGGCCTACACCTGCAGAGTACTGTATTATTCTTGTTTATTGAAAACCCCGGAGGAGGTTAATGTTTAGTTGGTTTGATATTCAAATTACTAAATTAGCAGGTACCATTTTGTATAAAAACAGCTAGTTTTGGCATTACAGGTGTCTAGCACTGTGAATCGACATCTCATCATCTGGTCTCGGTGACTACAAACTGCAATGGAGGCAGGAGTCATCGTACGTCAGTTGCTGAAGATTCTCTTTGCTGCGATTCTTCTGTTTCAGCTGATTGAGATGTGTCCACGTAAGTTCCAAACGCAAACGTTTTATCATAGAGTAAAGTGAACGCTTTAGACTTAGATTAGGCTTAGGCATTCACATGTAGTTAATGATAGACTATCTCACGCCTTGGGTACCAAGATTATTAAACGTGTTTGCTAGTTGTAAATAATCAATTATTTTTCAACGCTATACTTGTTTAAATTTCTATTAAATAATTGTTAAGAAGTATCTTTAGCGCGGATTTGCTGACTTATATTGGCATTTGCTGACTTATATTGGCATATGCTGACTTATATTGGCATTTGCTGACTTATATTGGCATTTGCTGACTTATATTGGCATTTGCTGACTTATATTGGCATTTGCTGACTTATATTGGCATTTGCTGACTTATATTGGCATTTGCTGACTTATATTGGCAGATATTCAAAATGCGATTTGTCTTAAAGTCGTTCTCTCGCCGACACTTTCCAGTACTTTAATAAACTCGTTCTGTGCAACGTCAGGTGTCGATAAACTAACTAGTTTGCCTAGCTCTTCTAGTTTCTGAATACCACTGAAACTGAACTGTAGTTCCTTCATGGTGATCAAAGACTCTAAGAAGCAGTGGCGGCTCTAGGATTTGGCAAGTGGGAGGTGGGCGTTGGGGTGGCAACTTCTAATCAGGGGGGCAACCATTTGTTGTTTAATGTATGTAGCATTAAGTATATGGTCCCAACTGGGGGGCCACTAGGGGGGCAGGCACTTATTAGGGGGCACGGGCACCCCTGCCCCCGGTGAAGCCGTCACTACTAAGAAGGTCTAGATTAATTCAGTAAGATTGGTATGAAGACTATAAACGGTGAGGTTGGTGGAAGAGGAAAAGATTCTCAGTCTACTATCTTGTTCTTCCTTAGGAATAAGGGTTTTCAGAGCAGTCAACACTTCAGAGTATTGAATTTTTCGAAACGTATTGGAGCCCAATTACAATGATTTCAGCTGCCTAACCCTAACCCTGCCAGAATGATCTTTTCTGGCCCGGTCAATGACGCCAAATTCTCAATTTTCGTAAAGCGATTGAACGATATATCGAGAACTTGAAATGTTTACTGGAACATTTCGAGTTTTGTGATCTGGTTGCCGTCGGAACAGATATGCAGCAGAGCAACAATCTGCTCTAAGTTTTCAGTCCTCTCTATCAGATCTTGTCTCAGTCAGCCTTAGGCAATCTGTCCAATTTTGCTATCCGTCCGAGTTTAAGATCAACGTCTGCTGCATCTCTATAGACAATAATGTTATTAACCCCTTAACTGGGTATTTAACTGTAACTCAATGTAAAATGAACGGATATATCCAGGTTCCCCAGTTAAGGGGTTAATCGGTTCTTGTGATACCGTGTCTTAGATGGATGCACTTATGATCGGGAGTGCGAATGGTGGGAAAGCTGCACTTTGCATTGCTGCAGGTATGGGTTTCAATTGACGACATACGTATTGCTATATGTATATAACATATACTTTCCTCAAATCGATTGAATCTCTCATAACAATATTTGAAACAGTCGAGGGGTTCTTTATTCCAACAGCATTGGACGAACCTGAGCAATAAAAGCTATCTTTTTCCATTTGAAATCATGCAGTTGACTGACAATTTCCTAGGAGCTGACTATAAAAGGGCCGATAATGACCATTAGAGAATATGTCTATAGACCTTAACGAGGAGAATATATCACGAGTAATTCTTAGACAGTTACATCGCAGTACTGGATTCATTACTAAACCCGTTGGTCCTTTTAGACATATGATTGCCCCTCCTCCTGGCCCTCCTGGCTGAATAACCGGAATATTGGCTGAAAGGTAAGTTCTTATGGTATCTTTCATAACTAATTTTTCAAATCAACGCGAAGGCTGAAACTCTTTTTAATTAGTCTAAGATGGCCACACATCAGGCGACATATCGTCATTTATCGGGATATGTAGTAGTAAGTAGTCCATGTCTAAATTTGTGGCTATGCCACTGATCACAGACACTGATAACTTTTTTATGAATCTTTCTCTCTATTTTATCTGTTTCTTCCGATGACATGTTCAGACACATCCGAACGACATACACAACTTTCTACCCATTAGTATTGTTCATCTTCAAATCACAATATAGTGAAAACATCATCAAACACATTCGACACAAGTAATAACGCTGTTTTACAGTTTACTTGGGGTCCATTACAGTATATCATCCATTCTGATAAATTTGCAATCGTGGTTTTCCATGCAAAATTTGTATGCCTAGCTGTTCGCTCGATTCTTCGCTGGCCGCTGCTGCTTTGAAGTATATTACAGAAATTATTTGAGCATGGTTGTCTTTACGAGAGTCTATGCATCGAGATATAAAATGGACTTTTAATGTATCATGTAGGACTATGTCGCAAACTTAATGAAATGTTTTGATGCACATCTTTTGCAGATGCCGTACTGACGATGAAAGGACAACATAAAACACTCTGCGCTCTAAATTTCTTTAAAATTAATTCCACTTTCTGCTTTAAATTCTCCTCATGAATACCCTTTCGTAGATGTTGTCGTCAGAATTAAAATAAAATATGCAAATGCGATTTCAATCAATCAATAAACTTCTATGGCGCCACTATCAGGTAAATCCGGAAAAATCAGTCAGAACAAGGGGGGAGAAATCTAGGGGGATAAGCCAAGTCAAACAGGTATGCCTTAAGGCCGAGTCTGAAAGATGATAAGTTGTTAGTTATACGAAGGGATATTGGTAATGAATTCCAGAACTTAGATTTTTTATGTTTGATGCTCTGAGTCTATTCTCTATTTCTTCTTAGACATTGAATACCTTCTAGGTGGCTGTTTTAAACTCATTTGTGCAATCTTCCAAACGATAGCTACCGATTGCTTTACCATGGTATAGTGTAGCATAGTTAAATAGGGCCTATGGCATATCAATTAAAGGCAAATAGTAAAGTTCGTCCCATACTAGAATCTGAACTTTTGAATGAGTGTGCCATTAGCGCAACCACGAGATAATCAGGCGGGCGGACCCCACATTCGGGCTGGGACCAGTCGTGGGATTTGCACCAAACCGATGACAACTTTTTTGTGAGAGAGGGTATGGCGATTGTCGACAAAATCGATGCACTTAGTTACATTACATTACAGACTTGGCCACTCAATAGCAAATCATAATCAATGTTTCTAAATTATGCACCAGAGATAAACGGCTAAACTCTAGTATTACTCAAGTGTTATGTCTTAGCCAGGGCACGATTTATAGGGGAAGGGGACCCCCCACTGCCCAACTGCAACCCCCTACTGCTACATCCCTTCACCACTATATTCCCCCACTGCTAATTTTCCCAACAACTATATCCCCAAACTCTTCCCCCCAAATATCCCCCCACTGCTCCAGTCACAAATCGCATTTTGGTCTTAGCCAAATTTCATTGTTGAAAGTGATCGACATGCAGTTGAGAACACATAGCTAACCTCTCCCATCCTAAAGAAGCGAAGATAAGGAGTACATCAAGGTTATGCTCAAATATTGTTTTTCTTATTATTGCAAATCATCGCAAACATCGTTTTAGTTAAAGCGTCAAATCGATATGTTGGCGAGTATTGGCATCTACCCTTGACAATATTCTAGTTCTAAGAGACAAATCAATAGAACAAAGACTAAAGAACTAAAGAACTATGTAGTTGTCAACTAATGAGAACCCAATGAGTTTCTTACTCATAAACCTTCACCAGAAGGTTATAATTGCTCAGTCGTTAACACGCATAAGTCAAACAATCGTTGAATTTGGATACAACTGATTCAAAACAGGTGCACTTGGACTAAATATAAAGGAAAGATTAACGGGAAAATAAGCTCGCTTTATCTACATGAATTTCAGGAATTACTATAAACAGTAGAAAACACTTGCTACAGCAATAATTATTGTACTGATAAATATAGTCTACAAGATGACTCAATTTCCCAAGTAATGAACCCGGGTCTACAGATCACCTCATCACAGATCAGATGTTCTCTGGAGTAGGCCTAATTTACCAGACACTGCACTTTTCAAAATAGAGCCGTTCATCTTGCAAAATATCTAATCCAGGTGTTGTACATGTGAAAATGAACACTTACTACTTATAATGATAAAAATAATGATAAATAATAATAATGATAAATAATACTAATAATAATACTACTAATAATAATAATAATAATAATAATAATAATAATAATAATAATAATAATAATAATAATAATAATAACTAGATTTAGTACTGTAGGATTACAGAATCACCACGTGTATTGGTTTGTCAGGAGGTCGTCTGCTGAGCATGCGCTGACTTGTTCGTGAAGCCAACCGTCGCCACGTGACGATGGCGCATTGACCTGACTTTCTTGAGTATGAATTGATTTTCGCCTATGACTGGTTTATGTCTTTAAAGTTTAACCGCAAAAGAAGAAAACTTAAAGTGACTATCGTTGGAGTTGGTCCTAACTTTTAAACTAAATGCAAGCGCCCTCAAAGTTGACGTTGAGCTTGCAAAAATAATTCAACCGAATCAGTCGTATTTTGATATGCGCAGTGGCGTCGCCAGGGAGTCCATTTACCGATCCATTAGGGATGTGTGGTACAGCTTACAGCTACTTTGTAATGTGTTTATTGCAGCGGAACTTGTTAGGCAGACGGTTGCACATAGAGTCCTTGCCTATCGCGGCTTGTCAATGCACGCCTTAATCCGACACATTGCGCAAATCATTCAAATTTTCACTCCGTGTCTGTGGACATGTCACTGTTCTGTAAATTAGTGACGGCAGCTAGATGTTTGAGTTGCGTTGCATTTTATTTCCTGAATTCATGTCACGTGACCTCTATACCCGCGAATTTGTAGTCTAGAAATGAATCACCACATCGATCTTAAACAAAGAAATACCGTCTATACGCTAATTTAACAATTCCAAACCACATCTCCTCCTCCTCCTCCTCCTCCTAAATTTCTATTTCCAGATTATCACGAAAGCAACTAAATTCTAAGACGTCTAACGATTGATCCATAATCCCCATCTTCGTCAGTATAATTAATGCTTAAACTGGGGCTGCATAGACACTGAAGCGAATACTTGTCAGTCGACAAAAGTGGAAGACATACTTTGGAGCAGACAATCAGTGCACGTGTCATTGGAGTCTGAGCAGATAGCTAGAAGTTAGAGTTGAGTATCATGCATTTGATTTGCTAAGTTCATGTCACGTGATCTCTATACCACGAATTTAAGTTTAGAAATGAATCGCCACATCCTGAACAAAGAAATGCGGTCTATACACTAATTTAACAATTCCACTCTACCTCTCCTCCTCCTCCTTCTCCTCATGAATTTATGTTTCCAGATTGTTACGACAGTAACTAAATTCTAAGAAGTCTAACGATTTATTCATTGTCAGTTAAATGCTTAAACTCTGGCTGCCTAGATAGACTGATACATAAAACGTGATCGTAAAATTAAGTCTGTCTGGGAACCTAGATAGAGTTATTCATAAGATGACTTTATAAAATCAATATAATTTTATCGTGTTGTCATCGACTAGACCAGGGAAAAGTAATAAACGCATCAGAAGATTAACTTTCTTTGTTCGCATTTTAATACACAATGTTTTCGCCAATCGATTCTCTTTGTCTTCGTTTCCAGGATATAGGTCTGTTGAATGGGAGAATGGGTAGCACATCAGTTGCATTAGTAGTCGTGCATCTCCTGTTAAGAAAGTCCCAGCATTTGCTAAGAAAGCGAGCCGAGGAAACATGATTGCGATTCGAGTAATGATTGGTCTGATGATTGCCTTTGCTTGTTTCAACGCTTGCATTGGCCTATTTTTAGGCCCATTGAATACCCTAACTGGAATCATCTCCGCTTTGATGGAAAAGAAAGTGAGCAAGATCTTCTCCGTATTGGACGTCAATCGTGATGACATCGTGGAAATGAAAGAGTTGGCCTCGATTGCCGATTGTATTCTCAAGAAACTGAACGTCGACGAAGAAGGGAAGAAAAGATTATATGAAACCGATATAGCTAAGGTAAATAAAATGTAGAACGAGTTATTTGAGTCAAATGATTGATTGATTGATAGATTGATAAGCTAATCTACATATCGTATTTAGTAATTTACAGATTGGGAGAGTTACCCAAGATCATGCTAAGGAGATTCCTAAAGATCTTGTTTTAAAGTGAAGGTATTTCAATCACAGCGAATATAGACATCAACTATTTTACATAAAAAGAATTGATAACCAACCAAGAAATTTTTAGAAAAATCAATTTCTAATGAGTGACCCAAAGTGGCCATCTTGTGAACCCCATAGTACAAGACTTGGGCATCTTGTACCAGACACACAGGAGTTAATAACTTGTATAACTTGTCCAAAACAGTTCTAATATTGGTCAAAGTCAACTAATCATAATCTATAGGGCTACAAGTAGAGATGGTTAGTAAAAAGGTGCAGAAGCAATGAATCCGTGAAAGTTGCTATATCTTGGAGGGCGAAGACACTTTAAATGAGCACGTGGCTTACTCTAAGCATAAATCAAATGTTGTTAAACAAATGAATTGCAAAACAACAAGTCTAATTGACGACTGTTGATCATTGAATCTCAGCAACTAAGACTTATCATACTTATATAACTGATCAAACAACCGAGGCCTACACACAGTAGAACTTGGGTCTAATAGTCGGCCTAGCAACAAAGTCGCAGACAAATCCAGTGCTGGTTTCACCACCACTGCACTCGACATGACACCATTCTTTACATTTTTTGCATTGGATCCATTGTTCATGTGGCTTACTGGAACAAAAAGTTTCACCACAGATTATACATTCAGCATCTGTGTTATGATTACTATCATATTTGCTCCTCTGTAAATTTATGTCTCCTGTTGACTTCACTTTTGCTGAAGCTCGTCCCCTGGGTTTATCTAGTCTGCAAGTCAATTTCTTCTTGTTTGTCTTCTCTTCCTTACCCTGCAACACTGGATCTTTTATTGAATTGCTTTTTCTCTTTTCTGTCTTCAGTTTCTTTTTTGATTGTGTAGATTTACTTATCTTCCGCTGACCTGAAACCTTTCTAGCTGCCTGCTCTAACAGATGGTTCTTGAAGGGAGATCCAGTTAAGAGGGAAGACCCTTCAACTTTTGTCTTTCTTTTTCTTTCTATTTTACTCTTTGGAATGGGAGAGATGGTATTGATGGTTTCTACATAGTCTACAACATCCAATGGCATGTTTGTTGAAATGCCATTCTCCAAAGAAGACAATGGATCACAAGAAGATGTATGATTGATGCCTGTAGGACTATCAGACTTGTCAGCAAATGATGTGGAGGCAGCTTCTGGATCAATAGAACCTGCATCATGAGTAACCTGACAAAAAAAAATTGAACACAATTTAATTACTCTGCTTATAACATTAATTTCAACTAAAATGACATGCATTGCTAAGCAATATCTGATCAAATAGCTTAGCTAGGCCTAAAGTAATAATGCATATTATTTGCTAAAAAAGTTATATGTAAGTTATTCACAAGCAAACTAAATTTAATGATTTTTAGTTGTAAACATTTATTTAGCATGAAACATAATGAAACATTAGGGATATAGTAGAGACTGTACTAAATTTTTTATTCAATTAATAGAAACTTGACATCATACTTGCACATTCTTAGCATCAGCTCTAGGTTCGGATTCGTCAGTAACAAGGCTCGGCAAGAAGTCATCATTGCTAAAAATTTCTGGGTTGTAAGGCCAAACCCCTGTACATCGAAAACCAGAGACAGCTTTCTCCATTGTGCAGGTCTTCATATAGGCTGAGCCAAATAACCCTGCCAAATCATATTGAGTGATCCGTTGACCCGGGTGTGACAACATCCATTTGTCACATTCGCTGTTGTAATGTGCCTTGAGTGGTCCAAAAATTGTGCGGTCCAAGGGCTGCATTCTATGCGTTGTGTGTGGCGGCAAACAAATCATTACGATGCCGTTGCTTCTGGCTAGTTCAACTGCTGCCAATGTTTTGTGTGAGCCATGGCCATCAAGAATTAAAACAACCTTGTTTGCTTGTGATGGTTTGACAGCATCAATGAAATGATGAAGCCACTTCAAAAACAAGTCATTGTCAATCCATCCATTTTCGCTACATGCTCCAACAGTGCCTGGTGGACTATCCTTGAGAAGGCGTTCTGTAAGACGTTTCCTCTTGAAAATTAGCATAGGGGGTACATAAACCCCAGTAGCATTAACAGCACATATCACTGTAACTGTTTGTCCCTTCTCGCCACTTGTTACTTTTCCAATTTGTTTCTGTCCTTTATTCGACAGCACTTTTCCGGGTCTATGCACCACTGTCAAACCTGACTCATCCATATTAAATATGCAATCAGGTTTATACAACTCCTTGTCAAGTTCTGTCTTGTATATATCAAAGAATTTTTTAACACTTGGCTTGTTGAAACCTACAGCCCTACTGAGACATGTCGGTTCAGGAGTACGTATGCTTAACTCTGGATGTCGTGCCAAAAATCCTCGTAACCAATTCTTTCCGGCACACTGGTGTTTAAATGGATGCTCAATTTTTAATTTTTCTGCAAATTCATATGCCACCTTTCTCAATTGAAAAGGGGATAGGCCATAGAACATAAGCTGCATCTTCAGCACATGATCTAACAACAACTGCTCGACTTCTTTTCCAAAGACACTATCGTAACGACCCAGGCTTCCAAACTTTGCAACTTTGCCATTTAGGTGTCGCGATAATGTTTTTCGAGGTACTCCATAAACCAATTCAGCCTTCCTCTTACTAATTTCTCCATTCTTGACTTTATGCAGAGCTTCTTTGAGATTCTCAACTCCATAATGACCGCGTGCTGATTTTCTAGAATACTTATAACCCATGTCAGTAGCTGTTAAAAAATAAAGAAATTAGACCTATAGTAATCGCAAGTAATGTAATATGTAGCAAAGCTTTAAAATAATAAGCTACAAAATAACAAACAGTAATTAGGTTAACGATAAGCTTATAAAATATATTCTTAAACAGCAAAGTTTATAATATCCCGAGTTGTCATCCAAGACGCGCAGGGTGCCCAAAATGCCCATGGGCATCTTAAAATTTTCACTAGCACATAGACAGCGACCATTTGCGACAAAGCACGTTGATATCACAAACGTTTTATATGCTTCGATATTACCCTAACACAATATTTTCCAGGTTTAAATAACTTCTACAAGCAACATTACGTGATTTAGTTTACACATAAATATATTCAAAAGTGCACGGCTTACTCAAAATAGTCGAAAAAGTAATAATAACGGAATTTTAAATAAATCAAAAAATACTGATCATTAAAATGGTTTGCAAATATTCGCTAGAGGTCGCATGACAACATAATGTTATAAAACCTAGAGTTTTATACATATATTACGAGATCTAGGGGGTGGGCGTCTTAGCTACCATGGGCATCTTTAGTGACTCTCCCCTATTTAGTATTTAGATTGGCTGCAGCTTATCGTTCAAATAAATAGGTCTTTAATCGTGTAGGGAAACTGGTGCGTGAGGTTGTGATGTCTCGTAATGATTATGGAAGGGCATTCCAACTAGTCGGACTTATTGCGCAGAAGGAGTGATCACCCATTCTATTATTGGTCCGCGGCATTGAAAGCAGAGATTCCATGGGTTGGGTTAACCCATGGGTTGGGTTGGATTGGGTTGGATTGGGTTGGGTCAGACTTTTCCATATTAATAGTGGGTTGGGTTGGGTCAGAAAATAAGTAATGGTTTACGAAACTGTAATGTATTACAGTGTCTTGGGTTGGGTTGGGTCAAGTGAACCTATTATCGGCATGGGCTAGGTTGGGTTTGGTTGGAGATTTGATGGGTTAGGTTGGATTGGGTTCTAAAAAATGGACCGATGGACATGTCTGATTGAAAGAATGCGCATCGCATCAGACCGCAGTTCAGAAGATCTGGAGAGTGTTCGCATATGCCAGTAGTCCTCTGAGCGTCACAATTAATTCAGGTTTCGCAGAATCAGGTGTCAGGGTGATTTTTAGGATTCTAAAGCAGAAAAAGGTCATCTCTGGCTCAAATGAGGGGGTCGGGGGTGTCGGTCTCAGATTAGGGGGTGTTGGGGCGTTAGAAGGTGTAAAAAATTCCTGACCGGTGTAAATGTGCTGCCGCTGACAGGTGCCAGTGATAAGACTGGCAGTCCCATTCTGGACTGCCTGAAGGCCTCGTAGTTGCTAATCAGTCACCTGAAAAAGAGGCTGTTACAGTAGTCTAGCATACTGATAATCAGAGAGGCGTAACTTCCTCTGCTGTAAAGCCTCTCTTTTTGAAGTTGTTAAGTCAAAATATAAATATATATATATATATATAGGGTCGGTCGGCACCTATAAAAGTTTGGTCCTATCTGAAGAGGGACTGCTGTATTCTATTCTATTCTATTCTACTTGATAATTTATGTAGCGCTATAGCATGGCCAAGGCCAAAAGCAAGAGCGTTTTACAAAAGGCATTCATACGATATACGAAATAAATGCGTTTTAAGGTTCGATAAGAACGACTCGAAGTTGGTTGCCATGGTCACTGAAACTGGAAGTGCATTCCAAAGGAAAGGATTGTCCCGAGTCACGGATCTTTCTCCAAGCTTCACGGTCTTGGACGGAGGGGGAACGTAGAGATGAGATCGTTTGCTAGAACGAAGCTGTTTGCGACAGTCTGTCATCACCGGCCTGCGCATCAACGCCGAAAGATATTCGGGGCAGAAATGGTCATACAAGGCTCGGAAGGTCAGTGAGCATCGTTTAAAAACGATACACTCCGGGATCTTGAGCCAATGGAGCTTATCCCTCAATAACGGGGTAACATGGTCATGCCACCTGGCACCGAAAATCGTCCGGTCGGCGGCGTTCAGAACCGTACCTCTGTCTGAGGGATTTTCCAATGTCCTAATAGGGAAACACTCTTCAGCATTAAAAATATGATCCTATTATAAAATTATCATTTACAATTTCTTCAAATTAGCATAAGATTATTCTAGAATAGGGTTTCAAGCTATTTTTTCACCGTTGCTCCATCTATAAAGTACATTTTCCGTCCTTCATTTAATGTAATTAATAACAATATTTCAATTATTCATCTGTTTTAACTCTGTTCATTTTCTTTTGCTATTTCATAGGGATGGAAGTTGTTCGGATTGGATCAAGCGGAGAGTGGAAATGCATTTCACAGAAACATACTGCTCAACTTAGCTGCAATGCTTAAACAAATTCCAAGTTTTAGATATGATGTTCGAGCCGCTTATGAACTTATATTTGATTTTCTTAGATGTTATTCCAGCAACAGCACTATAACCGTCGACGCGTTCCATGCATTTCACTATTGCCTCAGTTGATCCGGACATCATTAAATGCATGATTAACGCCGATAAAGACGGAGGATTCAGTAAGGACGAACTATGCGACGCTGGAGAAGACTACATTTTAGGAAAACGAAAACGGATTAGAAAATGGGATTTACTGACATTTTATATAAACCATTTGCCGCAAAACATTTTATTTTTATGTATTCATTTTATTTTGTTCAAGTTATTTAGTGCAGTAAGCATGACAGAAGGTCAAAGTTATACACTTTACAGCAAATAAAAATATTCATATATACGAAATAATAAACAAGTCTTTAAGTCTTCTATGGCGAATAGTTCAGGGAAGTTACTTCTATCCTGTCATCCGGGAGTCGCTCAATAGGCTACACCGGATTCCCGCGAGACACCGATCTCTCTCCGAATATCATGCAGTCTTGGCCGGAGGTGGTATGAACTGCCGAGCTCGGCCGCTCGACCGGAGTCGTGAACGCACTTCGGTCGTCGTAGGCATGCGTATCAGCGCCGTTAGATAGTCCGGGCATGCAGGTGGGATCACCTGATTAATTGGGCTTGTCACGAATTTATTTAATTTTAATTAATCAGTGAATCAGTTGACAATTTAGCTCCCACTCTTCGAGCTTGGATGTTCTCTAATAGACTTTTAGATTAATTATAAAGCGCAGCAAAATTCAGCTCATCCGGCATATATATATATATATAGTATATATATATATATATATATATATATATATGTGTGTGTGTATGTATTTATATATATATAATGATTATAATCAATACAATACAACAATGTACAATTTTCTATTTAATAATTTAATTTTGCAAAAAACCAGTCTTCGGATATTCCGGAACGCGGCCCGGATTTTCCGGAGCGCCGCTCCGCCTCGCTCCGGCCAAAAACCCTGATAATCACGTATTCGCGTTACATATTCAGATTTAAAATATTTTTCAGGTCATAATATGAACTTTTGCAATGAATCGGGATAAGAAATAGCCAATTTCCCCTAGTCACTTTTGATGAGTTAACAGATAGTATTTAATAAACGAGTATATTTTCTTAATGCTTGACTACTTTTGCTTGACCGCAAAATCAATTATAACATTCTCTGATCAGCTGTCATGAAGCCAGACAGACATTACATGATGGGAACTGCATACTAGTTTGAGGGGCCTCTCGGGGTAAATAAATTTTATAGGCCCCTAAACCGCCAATATAATAACGTTTTAGACAGTGGTGCAATGGGCTGGGACGGAAGAGGATGACGTCTCCTTACTTTTTAAAGAGAGGGACGCCGTCCCCACTATTTATTCTAACATGCATAATTATTAATTAAATTTAATAAATAATCTTAGTAGGCCTATTTCGTATTTGCTTGCTTGCTTAACTTAAAGGCCCATGCATGCACCCAACTTCACCGAAAGTTATGGTTTTGATTTTGGTGGCATTTTCCTTTTCCCTTCTAATTTTTTAAAATTGGGACGCCGTCCCCAATTATTTTTTCTGCCATGCCACAACTTTCTCTTTAAGGAATATTGCTTTGTTTTAGTAAATTGTCATAATGCAGTAGTTTGTCTGTCCACAAATGATTTCTGGACGTGCTTCGAGAATTGTTGCGTGATGACAAGAACTGAAATTAATCTTAAAGAAACCGGTTCATGCCAGGAACTGGAACTTCTCAGAGGTCGATTCGAAGTGAGCTCGAAGCCTAATGATCAATATTTTGATTTCTTAAAATGAAACCATCGGCGTTAAATGAACACTGCTGCCATTGATAAAACAGTTAGTCTAATAACGTTAAGCAATTACGTTGGATTATTTACGTTATCGTTGAAGGTTGAATACTTGTCGCTGTAGCACGATTACTGCAAATAATTCGAAGAGATCTTGTCATCTCCAAACGCTTCGAATCGCTGTGATTTATTAATGTTTTCGTTGAAATTCATGATCACTGGAAGTGCATTTGCATAGCAATCTATTAGTATTCATGGTTTGTTTTGACCAACCATTTCGGCCTCTTCTTTGATCGAAAAGTCAAATGGTTGCAGTTCATTTTTCAACTTCAGCCACAATAATATTTTCGAATAATAATAGTAAAGAAATATACGTTTGACCGTCTATCGTGCATTTAAACGAGTGCTAGTAAATTTGTCAAAGAACGAAAAGATCTTGTTGAGGAATTTCCTTTTCCTTCTTCTATTTAATAAGTTAGAATAAACTGAAGTGTATATTATATTGGAATGAGACTGTGTTGATTCAGGTGTGTGGGATCTTTGACAAATGGATTTTGGTTCCAATCATTTTAAGGTGATTTAAGAACTTAAAGTTTTCAGTTGGTTTGATAGATGATCACGTCGACGATGACATTCGCGATAGCAATAATTTGATGATTTATTGATGGTTTAATTTGAACCACACGCGCTTTGGGAGTTCTCTCGTTTAATTAGTTGTCCATCGATCAATGTTGACGTCTTTGAAAGTCAAATGGAACTTAGAGATTCAGATTTTCAACTTTTGTTTATAAACCTATATTTTTGAAAAAAAACAGTTTTAATGTTTCACGATTAAGTTGATATGTTTGATATTCCAACGTTCTCGAGTTTCGAAAGATAATCGCACGATTTATTGATATATCAAAGCTTTTAACTGACAATTGACAAGAAATCTTGTTACCTGGATGTCGAATTTGTGAATCTCTCTTTGCTCTTCGATCTATGAATTAACTTGCGTCTCGCTCTGCCAAAGATAAACATCACATTAAGCGTTGTAATTAATGAGTTTCATCGACATCTGCACCGTTCTGTATTATTCTCGTTCACTAAAAACACCGCGGTAGGTTAACTTTTAGAGTTGATTTGATGTTCAAATTCGCAGATAGCATTTGTGTATAAAAGCAGCTAGTTATTGCATTGTATAGGCGTCTAGCACGTGAATCGACAGCTCATCATCTGGTCTCGGTGAATACAAACTGCAATGGAGGGAGGTCTTATCGTACGTCAATGGCTGAAAGTTCTATTTGCCATGATTCTTCTGTTTCAGCTGATTGAAATGTGTTTAGGTAAGTTTCAAGCGCCAACATTTTGACAGAAAGATAATTGGTAGCTTTAGACTTGGATTATGCTATCTCACGCCTTCGATACCAAGACAATAATATTAAGCGTGTTTAGGCCTACTTGTTGAAAATAAAAAATTTTAGGCCCACAAGTAGATAAGAATTTGCATGCAGAATTCTGACAGAAATTTAATTTCTATTTGAGTTTCTTGGTCTTAAATCACATAATCAGTTTTTTTACAAAAAGAATGGATTGAAGTTTAGCAATATCTATTTTAGAAATTTTGTTTTGATTTCATCAAACGTTCTTTTGCTGTGGTCATGCGAGTCCTGATATTCTGAAGATGATTAAAACTGAAAATATGAGGCGGAAATTAGTAAATGCTTCCTGTTCGGTCAATATTCCCAAAATGTCTCATTTGCAGAATTTCCATGCAACTAGTTATCTACTCTCTATGGGCTTACAGCTACTAATGGGGTTTACAATTTCGTGATTTAGAGAAATGCTCAACGGATAAGGACTGTGGTTATTTGGAAAACTGCACTTTTGGTTGCTGCAGGTATGGTTTGCAATTGGTGCTATATATGCTGTTTATAATTAATTATAATTAATTATTATAATTATGTAATATACTTTCCTCAATTAATTTACTCCCTCATAACATTGTTTGAAGGAGTTGATACGGTCTTTATTCCTGCAACATTATATGTACTAAGCAATTACAGGAATCTTTTTCCAGTAGGAAGCATGCAATTCACTTACAATATTCCCGCTTCCTAGAAGTTGAGGATAAAAGTGGCGATAATGACATTTTCAGCACCTGATGCTATCCTATAGACCAGCGGTTCTCAACCTGTGGGTCGCGACCCCGAAGGGGGTCGAACGACAATTTGCCAGGGGTCGCTTGAGACCTTCTGAAATATGGGGTTGTCTCTTTTCTGATGCGTAAAACTTGTTATTGTACAAAATTTCCCCGTTGGTAGTTACTAGTTTAAACAAATATATAATTGTCATTCGAGGATAGACATTGGAGACAATTGAATCAGTATGATTTCAAACATTTTAATTGTCGTAGCATTATTATTTTTAGCAGTTCACATTATGAACGAAAATAATTTTACCGTTGGGGGGTCGCCACGTCATGGGGAATTGAGTTAAAGGGGTCGCGGCACTATAAAGGTTGAGAATCGCTGCTATAGACTTAAACGAGTTGAATTACACAGGAATGTCGGAACGAATTTTCACCTGGGGGTTCAGGTTTTCTCATGATAAAAGTTGTGACAATGTGAATTTTTTTTTAAAAGTCGCCCCCGAAAAAACCATGAGAAGCAAAAAAGGTCATCACTACTTAATTTTGTTCTTCATGCCTTCATAGGCCTTGCCAAACAAAAAAGGTCGCCCTTTCTTCTATTTAAAGATTCCAAAATCCTCACAAGCAAAAAATTAAAAACACAGCCTTATCTTTCAGGGGTGCGCTGCACCCCCTCTTCCTCCGGGCCTGGAATTGCATCGTGAGTTCTGACTTCATTACTAGATGTGTTGGTTCCTTTAGGCATATAATTGGTTGAATAGCCGGAATATCAGATGAAAGGTGAGTTGGTTTATTCTCAGGATGCCTGTAAAAATAATTTTTTCAAATTCACGCGAAGACTGATCTTCTTTTAGTTTAAGAAAGAATTACTGATAATTAATTCTTCCGAATGATCATTGTAGTGTTCATATGTCAACACACGCTATCGATAAAACGATTACATCTAATGCAGCACATTAATATCCAGAGATGCCGAGTTGGCAATGTTCTATAAAGTTCGAACCTAGTTTACAGTTGTTATATCAGCAATGATCTTTACGAGTATCATGCAAGATAACGTTGTCGTTCGGGATAAAGTAGCACATGTCAGAATTTATGGTTATGCCACCACGGATCATAGACAATATTTTAATATGAATCTTCACCTAAATGTTATCTGTTTCTTCTGATTGCATGTCCAGACACACATCTGAACGATGGCACACTTTGCTTTTTAACCATTAGTATTGTTCGTCTTAAAATCTCAGCATAGTGTGAACGGTCCGAACATATTCGGTTCAAAGTAATAACACTGAATTAAATTTAACCTAATTCGACAAAGCCGATCATCACACTATGCAGTCAATTGTATCGGTCATTCAGCTACACGCAAATCTGCATTATTGTGCTTTTCCATTCAAAATTTCCATGCCAAAGTTGTTCGCTCAATTCATAGTTGCTGCTATGAAATATATAATGTGACGCAAAAAGCTGGACTATATTAAATGTCAAACCTAAATAAGACTAGTCCGGTTTTTTCGCCACCCTGTATTATAGAAATCATTTGCGCATGATTGTCATTAAGAAATTTCATGCATCGGGATATCAAATGGACTTTTAATATATCATATTTCTTGCAAACGTTATTACATGTTTTGATGCATATCTTTTGCAGATGCTGTACTGAAAAGGGAAAGGTAACATGAAACACGCTGAGCTCTAGATTTCTTGAAAAATTAATTCACTTTCTGCTTTAAATTTACCTTGTGTATAGCCTTTCGTGTATTTTGTCGTCAGAATTAAAAATGAAATATTTATATGTGATTTATCTGTTGGATGCTTTGCGTGTGTTTTCCATTTCGTCATTTAACGGTAGCGTTGGGTTCCAGCGTTTATCTTCGGTCTAGGCAATCAGCGATGTAGGTAACATACGCAATTACTGCAATTTGGAGTAATTTGCCATTAATATCCCAGAACACGTTTTACCTCCAGGCTAAACGCTGCTCCTCGTTTTACCATCGCCCTCTAGCGAATAGGGCTGGGTCAACCTTATGGTTCCTGCACGTATCGAACCCGCGACCTTCTGTTCAATCGTCCAATGTTGTTATCAATCTGCTAACTTCCGGCTCCTAGAAGCTTGCTATACTGAACCTTAAGTAGTTTGTAACTTCTAACTTAGTAATCAGTTTCTTGAGTATTGCAATCAGGGATAATTCTAGGATTGTGAATTTAGGGGGTGAGGACCTCAATTTGGGGAGGAGTGTCCAGAGCTAATTAGCATGCATTTTGTATGCATACCATTGTCACAATACCAACTTTTGGGGGCTATCGGCCTCAAATTGGGGAGGGGGTGTTGGGGTGTAAAATGTCTCTGATTGCGATTGTGATTGCGAAATGTCCTAGTCAGTTCTGGACGGCTTTGGTGTAGCAGTTAATTTTTACTGCGGATAATAATTTACTTTACAAAATGTGCGGCAAATTGCCACCGGCATGTCTGTAGAAGTTCTTTCGGCAGTTGACTCATAACTCGATATCCGTTCAGTTCTTAATCCTCAGTGTCTTAAGCAGTTGAATAACTAAGACACTTAAAATCTAAATGTCTTGACAGTTGTGAACGTCATCAAACTTATTCGGCTCAAAGTAATAGCGTCGATAATTTACAGTTGATTTAATTCGGCGAAACCGATCATCGCCATATTGCGATCCGTTGTTTCAGCAATTCTGTTAAATCTGCATTTGTGCTTCTCCGTTCAAAATTTCCATGCTAATTTGTTAGCATGATTCTTCGTTGCTGCTGTTATGAAACATGTTACAGAAATTATCTGAGCATGACTGTCATTAATAAGTTCTCGCCGTTGAGACATCAGATGGACTTTAAATGTATCATTTTCTTCAGAAAGTATGAATTGTTTTTATGCAAATCGTTTGCAGATGCCGTACTGACGAAGAACATGGAAGAAGAAACACAGGAGCTCTGCATTTCTAAAAGCTACATTTCTTTAACATTTAATTAACTTTCTGCTGTAAATTTTCCTCATCAATAGCCTTTCGTAAATTTTTTCGTCAGAATTAGAATATAATATGCAAATGTGATTTATCCGTTTGATGCTTCGAGTCTATTTTCTATTTCGCCTTTTTCGCCTTTAGAAATTGAATGGTTGTAGGCAGTTGTTTGAAATTTGAACTCATTTGTGTAATCTTTCTAATGATCGTTTTCGATTGTTTATTGATAGTAGCATAGCATAGTTAAGTATGGTACAATTAAAGCAAATGATAAAGTTCGTCCCGTACTATAGGACTAATCCGAGCTTTTGACCGTGTTTGCCCTTAGCGTAAGCCAAGAGGAAGTCAGGTGGTCAGACCCCCCTATTCGGGCTTGGACCAGTCTTGGGAATTTCACCAAACCGATGGCAGAAGGGTAGGATGACGAAATCGACCAAATCGATGCACTTATGTACATTACATATTTGGTTACTTAGTTACATTACATATTTGGTCACTCAACAACAAATCACATTTAAAGTATTAACGGTATGCACCAGAGATTGCAGTTAAATTGTAATATGGAATAGTTACGAACATCCTGTTGTGTTGTGTTTGCTCAGAGACGCGTCGGTGTCAAAGACGATGAGCGTATATGCGTCTTTGTGCGTGTGTGTGCGTGTGTATGTGTAGTTCCTCCTTTCTCAATCAGGTTTGCATCTCGAAGTCTTGTAATTAATCAAAAGTCGCGGCGAATTGTATTTGCCTAACCAACAAAACTTGCACGCAGCAAAACGAAAAGCAGGTGTCATAGTATTCGGGAGCTCATTCATCGACTGTATTACATTCACTTAAACAATATAAAAACGAAAAATCTATAAAAGTGTTCTTACCTAGGACTGTCGAATTAATGCATTAATGAACGCGTCAACACGTTAAAGAATTGATCGCGATTAAAGACATTAAAGCAGTTAAAATTCTGTCGCAAATTTTTTAAACAAATGATATATATATTGATCATTATATATATACATATATATATGTATATATATGCATATATATAATGATCAATATTTTGATTCAATAAAATTAAACCATTGGCCTTGCTGTTAAATGGTTGCTTAAATACTTGTTTCAAAATTGATTCATCCTTAACATTAGAATCACAGATCTCCCAACTATCGAAATCCTGCTATGCCCATATTCGCGATCTACGTCGCCTCCGTCCTTGCCTTGACACCAAAACTGCATCCACAATCGCCACTTCAATAGTCCATTCCAAACTGGATTACTGCAACTCCCTTTACTATAACCTCCCAAAAACCTCCATCAACAAATTACAATCAATTCAAAATGCACTAGCCCGAGCAGTAACCAAATCACCAAAGTTCTGCCATGTTTCACCCATACTGAAGTCACTACACTGGCTTAAAATATCCGAACGTATACAGTACAAGATAATAACGATTACTTACAGCTCACTTCATTCGTCAAAACCGGTTTACCTTCGTAAACTTTTAACGCCTCAGTCTGCCCGACCTACACGATCATCATCTCATCTCACACTTTCACGCCCGTTAAATGTCATCACTCAAAATCTGCAACCGCGCTTTCTCATACGCGCACCAGAACTTTGGAACTCAATTCCAGCCTCCCCGCAGCCTACGACATGGTCAAACAATAAGCTCCGAATCCTCATTTTCTTTAATTCCTTCACTGTCTCCTCAAGCCTTTAGGTCTAAACTTAAAACCTTCCTATTCGAAAAGTCATTTCCCCTATAGCAACAACAACCTGACCCTCCGCCTCATAGATACACTGACCTTTGCCCGGCCGACAAACCACCCTGCCTATAGCTATTTCAAGAAAGATTAAGCGCATAAAAATAAGCAGCTACTGCTTTGCTGCTTTCCGGGTCGCTGTAGAAGTTTACGAGATATTACTTGCTTGCTTACTTACTTACTTACTTAAATGAGCACTGCTGCCATTGATAAAACAGTTAGGCCCGCATGACTCTAAATTTCAATTTTACAATAATAATTAGACCTAATCGTTTTCAGATTATAAAAAATTAGCATGTAATAAAATGAGCTTTCGCAATAAATCGAGGAAGGAGATAGCCACTCTCTCCCGTCATTTTGACAGGTTATCAGCAAGATTATTAATGTTTTCGTTGAAATTTATGATCACTGGAGGTGCATTTGCATAGCAATCTATTAGTATTCATGGTTTGTTTTGACCACACGCGAAGTTCCTGCACGATCGGCCTCTTCTTTGATCTGAAAGTCAAATAGTTTCTGTTCATTTTTCAACTTCAGCCATAATAATTTTTTCCAATACCAATTATAAAGAAATATACGTTTGACCCTCTATCGTGGTCTTGTGATTTATCATTATTATTGGCTCTGTCTGACTTACCCTTAACTCAGGCCGTGAGGCTGAGCAAATCTACCGGCGGAAGGAAGATAGAGTAAGAGAGCTGACTAAGAGAGGGGGTCAGTAAAGTATTCAGGAGTTCATTCATCCATTGTATTACATTCACTTAAACTATATTAGAACGAAAAAGCTATAAAAAGTGTTCTGACCTAGGACTGTCGAATTAACGCATTAATGAACGCGTTAACACGTTAAAGAATTGATCGCGATTAAAGACATTAAGGCAGTTAAAAATTCTAACGCAAATTTTGTTAACCAATAATATATATATAAATATATATATATATATATATATATATATATATATATATATATATATATATATATTATATATTGATCAATATTTTGATTCATTAAAATTAAACCATTGGCCCTGCTGTTAAATTAGCACTGCTGCCATTGATAAAACAGTTAGGCCCTAATAACGTTAAGCAATTGACGTTAGAATGTTAACGATATAGTTCAAGTTTGAATACCTATTTTACAGTACTTTTCACTTTGCGACCTGTCGCAAGACTCTAACTTTCGACTTTACAATAATAATATTATTAATCGTTTTCAGATTTATAAGAATTTAGCATGTAATAATATGAGCTTTTGCAATATATTGGAAAAGGAAAAATCCACTCTCCCCGTCATTATCGACGGATTTCAGCTAGATTATTAATGTTTTCGTCGAAATTTATGATCACTGGAAATGCATTTGCATAGCAATTTATTAGTATTCATGGTTTATTTTGACCACACGCGAAGTTCCTGCACGATCGGCCTCTTCTTTGATCTGAAAGTCAAATAGTTGCAGTTCAATATTCTACTTCATCCACAATAATTTTTTTCGAATAACAATAATTAAGAAATATGCGTTTGACCCTCTATCGTGCATTTAAACGAGTGCTAATACATTTTTCAAGAGCGAAAAGATTTTGCTGAGGAATTCATTTCTCCGTCTTCACTTTAAATAATCAAGATAAACATCACATTAAGCGTTGTAATTAATGAGTTTTCATCGACACCTGCACGAGTTCTCTATAATTCTCGCTTACTAAAAACATCGTGGGAGGTTAACGTTTAGTTGATTTTTTATTCAAATTCGCAGATAGCAATTGTGTATAAAAGCAGCTAGTTATTGCATTGTGTAGGCGTCTATCGACGTGAATCGACAGCTCATCATCTGGTCTCGTTGAGTACAAACTGCAATGGATGCAAGAATCATCGTTCTTCAGTTGCTGAAGATTCTCTTTGCCATGATTCTTCTGTTTCAGCTGATTGAAATGTGTTCACGTGAGTTTCAAAATCAAACTTTCTATCACAAGCAAAAGTTAAAGCGTTAGACTTAGATTAAGCTTAGGTATTCAGTTAATGAAAAGCAATCTCAAGCCTCTATACAAAAGAATAGAGAGTGTTTACTAGTTGAAAATAAAATTATTATTATTTCTCAAAGCTGTAGTCGCATCTCTATTGTATCATTAACTTAATATTGCATGCGAAGCATTCTTAGCAGAATATTACTGACTGAATTTTGGCTCTGTTCCGCATCACGTTTTATGAAAGAACCTTACACTGTATATATTTAAAATGCGGTTTTTCCTTGGTCTTTTTCACTTCACTTCACCTTGACAGTTGACCACTATCAACATTCATGTTGATATGAAGTGCGTCACAATTACGTTCCAAAATTAATGAAGTTTCACGTAGGACTCAATTGATTCCCACGCCAATTTTTCAGAATCTTGTAATTGTGTATTTACAAAGTGTGATATTACAGTTTTGAGGATAAATTGCTAAAGAAATGGCTCGGTTAGTATGCTGTGTCAATGTTTCTTCTGTTCAAAATGATATGTTTCGTTGTTATGGTCATGATGATGATAGTCAATACTCATGGTCCACGAAGCTGCAATTTACAAAACACCGATGCATTAATGAGATTGAATGTTCGCAACCGAATACAATCTAGGATACAATTATATTAAATATAGAATAAAAATTCTTTTTACTGTTACTTTTACTTGAGATGAAGTTTATTTCAATTGGATTTTCTTTGTAGTAGCTAAATTTCATTAGTTGAAGTCCAGACCAGAGTCTATGTGACTAGCATGCTCAGTGACCAATCGTTTCTCCTGAGTTGTTCGTGTATGCTGTGAAATATATGATACATGTTTTCGTAATGTGCTTGCGAATCCCGGTATTCTATCCTGAAGATAGGTTACTAAATTTGAAACTAAGGAACAGAAATTTATACAATCTTCCTGTTCGAAAAAATATCTCCTCCCAGTAATTCACTTACGAAATTTCCATACAACTATTTTTCTATTCTCCATACAACGGCTAAGAGATTTACAATATTTTGTGATTTAGATGGATGCGAAAATGATACTAATTGCGAGAAGTGGGAACACTGCTATTTGAGATGCTGCAGGTATGGTTTGCAATTGACGAGATACATTCTGTTTATAATTATATTACATTATCCTCTCATTCGAATGAATCACTCATAACAATGTTTGAAAGATTGATTTTGTCTATATTCGAGACGCATTAGATATAACAAATAGGCAATATCATAGAATTTGCTTCAGCAGCGTTAGGCGGTATCGAAGTAGGAGTAACGCGTTACAATACTCAAGTACAATTCTGAGCACTTCGTAATGTAACGAGGTACATAAGTTACGCAGTACCTTTTACTTGTGACGAAGTATGTTTTATGCAAATATTAGTACTTCTACTTCGTCACATGTTTTCTTTCACTTCTCGTTTCAAGCAAAATTTAGCATTGCCAACTTTTGCTGTATTTACTTAAGTTGCTGTTTAAACAGGGGTGCTTAGTACTTCCCAATTTCCTTTGATGCAAACAGAATTTAAACTAATGCAGTTAATGGTGTATGTATGTAGGTGTTGGCTGTTGAGGCTACAGCCTGTGGCTTAAAAGCAGTAATAAAACGTGATTTAACGTTTAAATAATTTAATGTGGAGTTGCTGACGATTCCGTCCATCACGGTATTTCTTACTTTTTACATAAAAATTAACTTTTGGGGAGTTTCCTTTTTCTCGTTACCTGAATAATTATCTAATAGGTACGTTTTACTTTTACTCAAGTAAAACAATGTCATAGCACATACTTGTACTTTTGCTCGACTACTCAAACTCAGTACTTCACACAACAATGCTTGAATAGCAGTCATATGCTTCACTTACTAATTGCTCGCTCTACTACTTTCTCGCTGCTCAAGCCTGACGATAAAGAGTTGATACTGACCCTTAGAGCATCTGAAGCTATCCTATTGACTCTGACGAGGAGAATACATTATAAGCAGTTTCTTAGAATTTAAATAACAGATTTGTCTTCATTACTAAATATGTTTCCTTTAGGGGTAGAGACCCCACCCCTGGACCTGGAAAATAGACGGAATTTCAGCTAAAAAGTGAGTTGATCTATTTTTTCCGGATGTCTCTCAGAATGAATTTTTCAAGTTAGCACGAAGGCTGACCTTCTTTTTGTTTAAAAAGGGATTACTCATAATGCATTTGAATGATCATTCTAGTGTTCATATATAAAACAATTTCATCTAATACAGCGCATTAATATATATTCAGAGAAGCAGAGTTGACAATGTTCTATAAATTTCGAACCTACTTTACAGCTGTTAAATCAGCAATGATCTTTACGAGCGTAATGCAAGATAACGTTGTCGTTCGGGATCGAGTAGCACATGTCAGAATTTGTAGTTATGCCACCACTGATCATAGACAATATTTTAATCTGAATCTTGCCCCTCTATTTTATCTGTTTCTTCTAATGACATGATCAGGCACATCCGAACGACGGCACACTTTGATTTCGACCCATTAATATTGTTCATCTTCAAATCACAACATAGTGTGAACGTCACCGAACATATTCGGCTCAAAGTAATAACGTCGGTAATTTACAGTTGATTTAATTCGGCGAAACCGATCATCGCCATATTGCGGTCCGTTGTTTCAGCAATTCTGTTCAATCTGCATTTGTGCTTCTCCATTCAAAATTTCCATGCTAATTTGTTAGCATGATTCTTCGTTGCTGCTGTTATGAAACATGTTACAGGAATTATCTGAGCATGACTGTCATTAATAAGTTCTCGCCGTCGAGACATCAGATGGACTTTAAATGTATCGTTTTTTCCAAAACTTAAGAATAATTGTTTTGATGCATGTCTTTTTCAGAAGTCGTGGTGATGAAGAAAAGGCAACATGCAACACGCTGAGCTCCAAATTTCCAAAAAATCTAAATTTATTTAAATTAATTCACTTTCTGCTTTAAATTGTCCACGTGAATAGACTTTGGTTAATTTAGTCGTCAGAATTAAAATATAATATGCAAATGTGATTTATCCGTTTGATGCTTCGAGTCTATTTTCTATTTCGCCTATTTCGCCTTTAGAAATTGAATGGTATTAGGCAGTTGTTTGAACTCATTTGTGCAATCTTTCGAATGATCGTTTCCGATTGTTTATTGATGGTAGCATAGCATAGTTAAGTATGGTACAATTAAAGCAAATGATAAAGTTCGTCTCGTACTATAAGACTAATCCGAGCTTTTGACCGTGTTTGCTCTTAGCGTAGCCAAGAGGAAGTCAGGTGGTCAGACCCCCCCTATTCGGGCTTGGACCAGTCTTGGGAATTTCACCAAACCGATGGCAGAAGGGTAGGATGACGAAATCGACAAAATCAGATACACTTAGGTACATTACATATTTGGTTACTTATAGTTACATTACATATTTGGTCACTCAACAACAAATCACATTTAAAGTATTAACGGTATGCACCAGAGATTGCAGTTAAATTGTAATATGGAATAGTTACGAACATCCTGTTGTGTTGTGTTTGCTCAGAGACGCGTCCGTGCCAAAGACGATGAGCGTATATGCGTCTTTGTATGTGTGTGTTTGTGTATGTGTGTGTGTGTATGTGTGGTCATTGGCGTGGCTAGGAAAAAATTCCGACCGCTGCACACTTGCGCCCCTCTTTTTCCTCCCTTCACTTCTTTTCTTTCCCTTCTGTCTCCCCTCCTCATCCTCCCATCCCTTCCTTTTTAACGGAGGTCCGGGGATATAACCCCGAAAAATTTTCAAAATCACAAATGCCCGCATGTGAATTTTAGCGCATTTTAGACACACAAAAAGATACTTGCCATGGGATGTAACACTTTCTTCTCTGTGATTGTGGTCGTTAACAATTTCAGGTTCATTTCTCAAGTAGTGAAGCTTTTCTCATAATGTACAACACGCACTATAGGCCTACACACTAGTACACCGTTCCAGACGTCACTGTCTCATTACGTCTAGCTTTTGACGCGAAATTAACGATAATCGTAAATTGTTGGTTAATTAGGCCTATTTAGAGTATTGTCGACTTACAGTAGGCTATACCTGCTATATGTATCAGTGTCACGGCCTACTATGCGGCTAGCATAATAGCTATCAAATCATGGACACTTTTTTCGGTTTATTTATTTTTTCGGACACTGACACATTTTATTATACAAAGTACATTCAGGGATCGCAACCATAATCAACTTGATTTCGGACGAATACTCAATACGAATGTCAAAAGAATTAAGATATTTTGCCCTATTTGAACGATCGGCAGTGACACGTCGGAGAACCACCCCTCCCCAACTGAAACACTGAAACCAACGCCAATCCTGAACTAGGAAAATGTAGCTATTGTGTGTGTGCGCCATCGTAGTAGACACAGCGCGGATCTTCCGCTCGGACCCTGAGAGAGTAGTAGAGGATGGCAACCTTTATCAGCGAAGTCCTTTGAGTCGTGCTAGATGCTATGCGATGACGACGAGACTGTTACCGCAGCACATCTTGAGCGTGTCCGACTAGAGAAGCCAGTCTGGCGCGAAAAGTTATAATCAAAGAGTTGCAGTCTTGCAGAACCAACTATACCAGGGTAGCCCCCGCCCCCAATAAAGATCTCATCGGATTTACACGATTTGAACAAGTGGCCCTGGGCGGTCCGACCGGTGCAATTGCACCGGTTTGCACCAATGTAGCTACGCCACTGTGTGTGGTTCCTCCTTTCTCAATCAGGCTTGCATCTAGAAGTAATTAATCAAAAGTAGCGGCGAATTTTATATATATATATATATATATATATATATATATATATATATATATAATTGCATTTATCTATAGCATAGGCGCTAGATAAGTTCTAAATTTGGTGGCTTATGGCCAGCCGAGGCGAAGCGATGATGAGGTGATCATGGGTCCCTGCGGGAGGGATGGGAAGAGAAGGGGAAGACGCGCGGCCGACCGACGGGAGACGGCGCGTCTATAAGAGAGGGTGAAAGACAAAGATTGGGGTTTTTGGTTGAAGATTTTTAAAAATTGGAGTTTCTCGACATATTGCGGAAAAGGAAGACTTTCGGGAAAATTTCTAATAGTAACAGACGATCGTCTGGAGAGGAGGACGAGGGGAATTAGAAGATAAAAAGGCATCCTGGGCAGAGAAATAACAGCGCGGCTTCGCCTGGTGAGTTGATATTTATGTTGCGGATTGCCTGAATGCTTCAAAAATAATATTAATGATAATAATTGAACGCATAATTGTACAAGTGTTATAGTGACTGAAAAGAACAACAAGAATAATTGAATGCAAAATTGTACGAGTGTCAGAGAAATTGTATGGTTGATATAAAGATAGATTGATCATTATAATATAACTGTTTAATCATGAAAGGTCTTGTGATTTATCATTATTATTGGCTCTGTCTGACTTACCCTTAACTCAGGCCGTGAGGCTGAGCGAATCTACCGGCGGACGGAAGATAGAGTAAGAGAGCTGACTAAGAGAGGGGGTCAGTAAAGTATTCAGGAGTTCATTCATCGATTGTATTACATTCACTTAAACTATATTAGAACGAAAAAGCTATAAAAAGTGTTCTGACCTAGGACTGTCGAATTAACGCATTAATGAACGCGTTAACACGTTAAAGAATTGATCGCGATTAAAGACATTAAGGCAGTTAAAAATTCTAACGCAAATTTTGTTAACCAATAATATATATATATTATATATTGATCAATATTTTGATTCATTAAAATTAAACCATTGGCCTTGCTGTTAAATGAGCACTGCTGCCATTGATAAAACAGTTAGGCCCTAATAACGTTAAGCAATTGACGTTAGAATGTTAAAGATATAGTTCAAGTTTGAATACCTATTTTACAGTACTTTTCACTTTGCGACCTGTCGCAAGACTCTAACTTTCGACTTTACAATAATAATATTATTAATCGTTTTCAGATTTATAAGAATTTAGCATGTAATAATATGAGCTTTTGCAATATATTGGAAAAGGAAAAATCCACTCTCCCCGTCATTATCAACGGATTTCAGCAAGATTATGAATGTTTTCGTCGAAATTTATGATCACTGGAAATGCATTTGCATAGCAATCTATTAGTATTCGTGGTTTATTTTGACCACACGCGAAGTTCCTGCACGATCGGCCTCTTCTTTGATTTGAAAGTCAAATAGTTGCAGTTCAATATTCTACTTCAGCCGCAATATTTTTTCGAATAACAATAATTAAGAAATATGCGTTTGACCGTCTGTCGTGCATTTAAACGAGTGTTAATACATTTTTCAAGAACGAAAAGTTTTTGCTGAGGAATTCATTTCTCCGTCTTCACTTCAAATAATCAAGATAAACATCACATTAAGCGTTGTAATTAATAAGTTTTCATCGACACCTGCACAGTTCTGTATAATTCTCGCTTACTAAAAACATCGTGGGAGGTTAACGTTTAGTTGATTTGTTATTCAAATTCGCAGATAGCAATTGTGTATAAAAGCTGCTAGTTATTGCATTGTGTAGGCGTCTAGCACTGTGAATCGACAGCTCATCATCTGGTCTCGTTGAGTACAAACTGCAATGGATGCAAGAATCATCGTTCTTCAGTTGCTGAAGATTCTCTTTGCCATGATTCTTCTGTTTCAGCTGATTGAAATGTGTTCATGTAAGTTTCAAAATCAAACTTTCTATCATAAAGAAAAGTGAAAACTTTAGACTTAGATTAAGCTTAAGCATTCAGTTAAGAAAATGCAATCTCAGGCCTCTATACAAAGGAATAGAGTGTTTACTAGTTGAAAATAAAATTATTATTATTTCTCAAAGCTGTAGTCGCATCTCTATTGCATCATTAACTTAATATTGCATGCGAAGCATTCTTAGCAGAATATTACTGACTGAATTTTGGCTCTGTTCCGCATCACGTTTTATGAAAGAACCTTACACTGTATATATTTAAAATGCGGTTTTTCCTTGGCCTTTTTCACTTCACTTCACCTTGACAGTTGACCACTATCAACATTCATGTTGATATCAAGTGCGTCACAGTTACGTTCCAAAATGAATGAAGTTTCACGTAGGACTTAATTGATTCCCACGCCAATTTTTCAGAATCTTGTAATTGTGTATTTACAAAGTGTGATATTACAGTTTTGTGGATAAATTGCTAAAGAAATGGCTCTTTTAGTATGTTGTGTCAATGTTTCTTCTGTTCAAAATGATATGTTTCGTTGTTATGGTCATGATGATGATAGTCAATACTCATGGTCCACGAAGCTGAAATTTACAAAACACCGATATATTAATGAAATTGAATGTTTGCACCGAATACAATCTAGGATACAATTATAGGAAATATAGAATCAAAATTCTTTTACTGTTACTTTTACTTGAGATGAAGTTTATTTCAATTGGATTTTCTTTGTAGTAGATGAATTTCATTAGTTGAAGTCCAGACCAGAGTTTATGTGACTAGCATGCTCAGTGACCAATCGTTTCTCCTGAGTTGTTCGTGTATGCTGTGAAATATATGATACATGTTTTCGTAATGTGCTTGCGAATCCCGGTATTCTATCCTGAAGATAGGTTACTAAATTTGAAACTAAGGAACAGAAATTTATACAATCATCCTGTTCGAACAAATATCTCCTTCCAGTAATTCACTTACGAAATTTCCATACAACTAGTTTTCTATTCTTCATACAACGGCTAGGAGATTTACAATATTTTGTGATTTAGATACATGCGAAAATGATACTAATTGCGAGAAGTGGGAACACTGCGTTTTGAGATGCTGCAGGTATGGTTTGCAATTGACGAGATACATTCTGTTTATAAATATATTACATTATCCTCTCATTCGAATGAATCACTCATAACAATGTTTGAAAGATTGATTCTGTCTATATTCGAGACGCATTAGATATAACAAATAGGCAATATCATAGAATTTGCTTCAGCAGCGTTAGGCGGTATCGAAGTAGGAGTAACGCGTTACAATACTCAAGTACAATTCTGAGCACTTCGTAATGTAACGAGGTACATAAGTTACGCAGTACCTTTTACTTGTGACGAAGTATGTTTTATGCAAATATTAGTACTTCTACTTCGTCACATGTTCTCTTTCACTTCTCGTTTAAAGCAAAATTTCTCATTGCCAACTTTCGCTGTATTTACTTGAGTTGCTGTTTAAACAGGGGTGCTTAGTACTTCCCAATTTCCTTTGCTGCAAAGAGAATTTAAACTACTGCAGTTAATGGTGTATGTATGTACTTTGTTAGAAGAAATGGTTTAGATGAAGGTTTGAAAAGGGTATTATAGCGGTGGCCTAAAACTCTACCGTCTAAAGGTTTTTCATAATACTATATGTGAAGGTATTGTTATAAAACCATCTGAGATGGTACAAAAGAGATATTTTAATTATGCGGAAGGGTATTACAAAATACCATTTAAGAGGGTTTGTGCGAGGTAATATTGAAAACCACTTAAAAAGGGTATTTTATTCTTTAAATGGTAATAATTTTATTCTTTAAATTGCAATAATTCTGTACTACCTTTACAGGTTATGCTAGGAACCATTGAGGTATTCTGTTGCATTACAATGACTTGTCAAAATTGCTGCATATAACCAAATTTTGATATCAGGGACATTTTTACACCCCCTCCCCAATATGAGGTCTACATTCTCCAAACTTTTGAGAATGTGACAATGGTTTGCATACAAAGTGCATATTAATTAGTTCCGGAGAACCCCCCACCCGACCCCGCCAATGGAGGACACCCCCAACCTTTAGCCTCGGATTACCTTTCTTTTGCTCATCAGACTTTTTTGAGACTTGATAACGTTTTTTTGCATGTCAGACTTTTTCGGTAGACACTTCCAAACTCTGACATCCCAAGATTTTCCCAACACCCCCCTAAATTCACAACCTTACAATCCTAGAAAATAACCCCCTCCCCCAGATTTTCTAACACAGTACGTGTTGCCTGTTGAGGCTACAGCCTGTGGCTTAAAAGCAGTAATAAAACGTGATTTAAACCTTTAAATAATTTAATGTGGAGTTGCTGACGATTTCCTCCATCACGATATTTCTTATTTTTTACATAAAAATTAACTTTTGAAGAGTTTCCTTTTTGCTTTTACCTGAGTAACTATTTAATAGGTACGTTTTACTTTTACTCAAGTAAAACAATGTCATAGCACATACTTGTACTTTTGCTCGACTACTTAAACTCAGTACTTCACACAACAGTGCTTCAATAGCAGTCATATGCTTCACTTACTACTTGCTCGCCCTACTACTTTCTCGCTGCTCAAACCTGACGATGCAGAGTTGATACTGACCCTTAGAGCATCTGAAGCTATCCTATTGACTCTGACGAGGATAATGCATTATAAGCAGTTTCTTAGAATTTAAATAGCAGTTTTGTCTTCATTACTAAATATATTTCCTTTAGGGATAGAGACAAATATTAGGGACCCAAACCCTGGTCCTGGAAAATAACCGGAATTTCAGCTAAAAGGTGAGTTGATCTATTTTTTCCGGATGTCTCTCAGAATGAATTTTTCAGGTTAACGCGAAGGCTGACCTTCTTTAGTTTAAGAAGGGATTACTCATAATGCATTTGAATGATTATTCTAGTGTTCATATATAAAACAATTTCATCTAATACAGCGCATTAATATATATTCAGAGAAGCAGAGTTGACAATGTTCTATAAATTTCGAACCTACTTTACAGCTGTTAAATCAGCAATGATCTTTACGAGCTTAATGCAAGATAACGTTGTCGTTCGGGATCGAGTAGCACATGTCAGAATTTGTAGTTATGCCACCACTGATCATAGACAATATTTTAATCTGAATCTTGCCCCTCTATTTTATCTGTTTCTTCTAATGACATGATCAGGCACATACGAACGACGGCACACTTTGATTTCGACCCATTAATATTGTTCATCTTCAGATCACAACATAGTGTGAACGTCACCGAACATATTCGGCTCAAAGTAATATCGTCGGTAATTTACAGTTGATTTAATTCGGCGAAACCGATCATCGCCATATTGCGGTCCGTTGTTTCAGCAATTCTGTTAAATGTGCATTTGTGCTTCTCCATTCAAAATCTCCATGCTAAGTTGTTATCATGATTCATCGTTACTGCTGTTATGAAACATGTTACAGAAATTATCTGCGCATTATTGTCATTAATAAGTTCTCGCCGTCGAGACATCAGATGGACTTTAAATGTATCATTTTCTTCAAAAAGTATGAATTGTTTTGATGCAAATCGTTTGCAGATGCCGTACTGACGAAGTAAATGGAAAAAAGAAACACAGGAGCTCTGCATTTCTAATATCTACATTTCTTTAAAAATTAATTAACTTTCTGGTGTAAATTTTCCCCATCAATAGCCTTTCGTAAATTTTGTCGTCAGAATTGAAATACAATATGCAAATGTGGTTATTTGTTTGATGTTTCGCACCTGTTTTCTATTTTGTCGTGGACATTGAAATCGTTTTAGGTAGTTGTCTTAACTCATTTGAGCAATCGTTACCAATTGCTTTAGGATCTTAGCATAGCATACATAATTAAGTATGGTATATCAATTAGGCAAATAGTAAACTCCGTTCCATACTACAAGCCTATCTGAACTTTTGTCTGAATTTGTCATTATCGTCGGCACGAGGGAGTCAGGCGCACGGGCTGGAACCAGTCGTGAAGTTTGTGCCAGACCGATGATAGGCTTTTCTAGGATAGGGTGATTGTCGTTGTACCTAGGTATGATGTACTCTGAAGTACGTTGTGCCTGTAGTCCACCATGCCTAGGTAGTTCGTACTCTAGAGTGCCTGCTACCGCCAGTTATCGGGTACTCTGGAGTAGATTGTAACTAGGTATGATGTACTCTAGAGTACATTGTACCTATGTATGGTGTACTCTAGAGTAAATTGTGCCTAGAGTCCAACCTGCCTGTCACACCGGCCCCAACGCTCAAATTTGAGTATGGGAAAACTTTACTTTACATAACGGTTGAACTCATATATATACCGGTATATATATCATATATATATATATATTATCATATATATACAGTATAGTATTATATAAAGTATATATTTACGCTTTCTATAAATATCCGCATTTCCTTTTTCTGAATTCTTATTCCCAGACTCCCATGACAAAAACTCAACTTTGAGACGGCTAGGATAAAGATTTCACCATAGGCCACATCATCGCCAGCCTGGCGCTTAAACCGGGTATATGTGATAACCTAAATAGAGATATTCGTAAAATTTTATGACAAAATCAATCTGCTCTCATTATGATGTCCTCGACTAGACCAGGAGAAAGCATTAGGCGCATCAGTATTGAAGATTGACTTTCTTTGTTCGCATGCACGCAATTCTTGACAGAATTGATTCTCTTTGTCGTCACTTTCAATATATATATAATCTGCAAGTGGGCGGTCGGGTGGTACACTACTTGCATTAGTTGTCGTGTGCACCTACTACTAAGAAAGTTCCGGCGATTCTTGAATTTTGAGAGATCGCCGAGAGGAAAATGTTCGTGATGGATGTAGATGGTCTGATGATTTCCCTCGGGTGTTTCATCGCTTGCCTTGGGACAGCATCTAACGCCCAGAATGAGACCGTTTTCAGTTTGACTGATAGGAAATTGAAGACCCTCTTCTCATTATGGGACGTTAACGGTGACGGCATTGCAGGAATGGAGATGCATTCAACGATAACCGATTGTATGGGCGAGAAGCTTAACATGGACAAAGAGATCAAGAAAAGGGCTAATTCCAGCCAGAGACACGTGGATGTAATATAGCATATATCAATTTATAATTCCTGAGTAAAAGCAGAAATTTCTCCAGCACAGTAACGAAAATTTACAATTTAAATAAGAAACAAACGGATACAAAATTTGGATGCTTCTAGTATGTATCATTTGCTTCCAAAGTATAGCTTACACCAAGATAAGTCGCTTACACGCAAATTTAACAAATCCAATCCACATTTTCTGCTGTTTCAGTTTATCTCTAAATTCGTAGTAAAAACTTTAATGTCTGGGACTTTGAATCTAACGACTTGGGCCCCTGGTTAGGTTGGCTACATCCTGGTCAGCCTACTGTTTATTCCTGATCAATCAGAGCGCTTAGGTAAATTTATTTGTAAGACTTGAGCATAAATAACTCCGCCCTAGTGGAAAATCTGGCTGAGTAAGGAGAAGCCATACGCCCCACCATAGGGATATTTTTACACCCCTAACACCCTCGAACATCTCTCCCCCCCAATTTGAGACCGATACCCATCCACTCGCAATTTCAGCTATTGGATGACCTTTGTTTTGCTTATCAGACTTTTTGGCAGGGGACCCCCAGAATTTACCCACAACCCCCAATTGATAATCCTAGAAATAACCCTACCCACCACTTCCTTACCTGTTCATGTATTCAGTCTTTTCATATTCTCCACTCTTCGATTGATCCAGGTTGTAAAAGCAGTAATATATTCTAGACTGTTGCTCTTTGTTCGCATCTGTTATTCGATTTGCGAAAATCGAAGCTCTTTGTCTTCGTGTTCAATATACTGTTCTCACGAGTGGGAGAATTATTAGTTTTACCATAGCTGCATTGGTAGTCGTTCTTCTACTGCTAAGAGAGTTGTTGAAGTCGTTGTTGAGAAAGCGTGCAGAGAGGAAACATGATGGCGATGCGAGTATTCGGTCTGACGATTGCCTTCGCGTGTTTGGACGGAATTGCGGAGATAATAATAATAATAATAATAATAATAATAATAATAATAATAATAATAATAATAATAATGTGATTTCAGTAGCGTGTAGGGGGCGTGTAGAGGGGCGGGTGGGGCGGTGGCCCCGGGCGCAGTACAGGGGGCGTAAAAATTTACCTGATGACCTTTTTTTGCTTGGCGCACCAAATTTGGGGGCTGGTGGCCCCGGATGCAGACCAGAGCAGGGGGCGTAAAAATTGACCCGATGACCTTTTTTGGCTCGTGGGCGTACTTTGGACAACTTGGCCCCGGGCGTTGGCCACTCTCTACACGCCACGGTGTAATTTTAAGTGGTTTAGGAGGCTAAGTAAGCCTGTGTAAAAACCACTTATGTAACCATCTGCATTCAATGACCTAGTTATAACCTAGATAAAAGAGCTCTCTGCGATAACAAATTGTTTGGCCGAGAAACTCAAGCTGAACGACAAGAATAAGAAAAAATGCTGTGCGGGGAGATGGGACCGAAGGTGAATGAAGACAAAAGACTTAGCATGGTTTAAAGTGGCTTAGAAGGTATTACTGCCTGTGTGAAAGCCACTAGGAGCACTAACGGGGCTTGAACCCGCTCCGTCAGCCTGACGCTCCAGCTCCGTAACCCACTCTGCCATCTTCCGCCAAAGACACATAAAATTTCAGGTGTTATTAATGTTTTTAATATAGTAGCTAATACTGTCCTATCTCATTCCACTCGTCTGTCTAATAGTTTAGTAATTTTGCACTAAGGCACTGAGTTTGGTCTCCCACGGGGAATGGGTACAACGTGCAGGCAATCAGGACGCTTCGTCAAGCTCCACCCATTATAAAGTTTGGTTGCCTATAGCAACGATGTCGTCCAACATCTGCTGTGTAGCGTGACTCACAGAGGAGACAAAGGAGATTAGTATAATTATTAGATTTGTTTTGTGACAATTCGACGATTAACGAGAAAAATTAACTTTTATACTAGGTTGTCCTATAATCACGAGTTCTGGATTTTAGTACTAATGCAATCATAGGCCTGAAAGTTAAGTTTGAACAAAATTAATGGCGGTTTCACTGACACAGCTTAGCAGCGTAAGATTCGCAGTAATTTACTGTGTTTCACGGGTTGCACCCACACCGCCATGGAGAGTTTAATTATAAAACTGTTTTCGTCAGCATGTGAATAATATGCAATAAATAAAAAAGCGAAAGAATTGCGTTCGAATGTTAAAAACTAATCTGGAATTTGCAATTTATTTGCATAGCGAATCTTCTGACGAATTGCTCAGAAGCGCTCCCGCTGCGATTGCTGCATAATGATAGCGAATTGCTTTAGCCTGCTTTGTGGATTAGTATTGATTCGTATGCAGGGAAGAATATGGCAGATTGAGTTTTACGACTTCTGGGTATTAATTCTGTATACTGCGTTTTTTCGTAAGAGTAGTTCTTATCGGCGTAGACACGGAGAGGAAGCGTACAACTTTTTCATCAATTCAAATAGTTCTAGGCTACTTACAGTACATTATTTCTGCTGTTTTTGTTCTGTTATAATTCCAAAGATTCATTTGCACGGGCGCCCGCACATTAGGGCAAGAGGGGGCACTTGACACCCTTGGTAAATGCAAATACCAATATATTTCACATTGAAATTTGAAAACCTTGCTTAAATATTAACAGTAACCATTGTGTTAAAATGTGCTTTGCCCCTTCTGAAAAACTTTCTGCTTTCTGTAGGCTCGGCTCCCATGTTCAATTGTGTTTGCTCTGGCTTAATAATGGCCCCTACCTTACATTCGGCGATGAGCAGCACCGGGGCCGTTCAATATTTCGTTTCGATTCTTCTGTCAAACAGAGCCAGTGCTGTATCTAGGGCATGTTAGGTAAAGGCTATATGCCATGGGCGGCACTTGAAGGGGCATCAAAAAGCTCCGTGGTCACAACATAGACCAGTTCTCACCAGTAAAAGCAAGAAAAGTGCATGTCATGTCACGGCGAATTTTCCCCTCCTCCTCATCCTTGTCGCAAACTGTCATACTTTCCTAGACCCCGCCCCATCGAGCGTGACGCACTTTATGGACGGTCATAAGACTAAGTCATGAGAGTGGTTTTTATAATCTCAAACTTCTATAGCGCCACTTCATAATGCTTCATCAATCGATGGCACACAAAATCGAATTAATTAAAGATCCAGGTCAAACCCAGGGTATCTGAATTTAGGGTAATTGAATCAATGAACAAAGCCTTCCCAGGACGTTCGATACGCCTAAACGACACGTTAATTCGTTAGAAATAACGTTTCGATTGCGAACTATCAAAAACTTTAATCACGTATGTTCACGCACACAGTGGATGCCTAAAATAGCATTACTCTAAGTCTAAGTCACCAAAGGAGAAGCGTAGTTTCGGACATAACTAGTGCTTTGGGTCTTGCTTTTGCACGAAAAATCTTTAAAACCAAACTGAACAAGTCATTCATAAGACAATCAAGATACCAGGGCATTACCTGATTCTGAGCAATTCTCATTTCTATTTGGTATTAGTCAAGCACATTGACTCTATGTAATGAATATTGAGATATGTAATTCTCTTTGAAGTTGGAAATAATAAATAAATAAATAAATACCAAATATATATTTTATGTATGCATCGTATAGTCATTCGATCGTTCTGCAGAAGTTAAGACACCAATATTATTTGACAGTCGATTGCGTTGGTTTTATTTTCGATTATCTCTTGTTGTAAAGAACGCAAATTACATGCAAATGAATTGTCATTGTTTTCCTTACCCTAATAAATAAAAAGAAATAATCCTATTAAAATATGATTGAAATTCACCACAGGTAGGTCTAATGAGTTTCATCTACACCTAAACAGATTTACTTGATTTATGTCTTCCTATAAAACTAACGATGTTGTTGTTCACGTCGGTTAATTTGAAATTCAAATAGGGGCCTACCATTTGTGTATAAAAACAGCCCGCTCTTGCTACCGGCTGTCCTATTGTATTCGCTATTCTGAACAGACAGCTCGTCATCTGGTGTCGGTGAAAGCAATCTACAATGGCCAAAGGAACCATCGCTCGTCAGTGGCCAAAGATTCTCGTTGTGGCTGTTCTTCTGATTCAACTGATCGATGCGCACTGTGAAAGTATGATTCAAATATGAATTGATTCATTATGATTCAAATATGAATGAATTATCTTAGAAAAAACCTGGAAATAGTAATAGTCTGCCTTAGGTATCCAATTTGAAACAAGGACTACTATTAGCGCTTTTGAAGCCATATGTATTTTAACAATTGTATTGGTCATAGTTTTCTCATTATAAATAGGCATATCATAAATCCATACTAAGGTATAACAGTTCAGGGATTCTCCTTTAATAGTCTTAAGTTCGCTGATGATGTTGACGCCTCAGAGAAAGATTAAGATAACCTTAACCTGGACGACCTGAGCAACGGACAATGCGCTATGGACTGTCGACAAACAAAGAAGACAAAGACAATGGTGTTTGGTCACAAAGAGATTGGAAGATAAATTAAAGTAAATGGAAGAGAAACAAAGAACATAGAAAACTTCATATACCTTGGAAGCAACATTATGCATAACTTAGACAGCAGACAAGAGGTCACTAGAAGAGCAGCAAGGGTTTTAGATCAACTGACGGCAATGGACAAGATATGGAATGCAAAGCAATAAGTACTGAAACAAAAACGAAAATACCCGAAACCTGTCTCTTCAGCAGCCTTCATATGGATGCGACCATCACCAAAGACTTGGAAAGACAAATACTAGACTTTGAAAGGAAATGTTACAGAAAATACTAAGAACTGGATGTGTCGAAAAAATCGCCGTCACTTTCAACTGTCATTAAACTTCTGGAAGTTTCTCGCGACGAGTTTTAAATACTGTTATTATTATGAAACTTCGTAAACGTTTGCTACACTCTTATGTCAAAAGGTACTTCACGAACCACGAATCAAAATGGAACATCAGCAACTGTATAATTGAAAACATCACAGCTGCTTCCACGACGCTGTTTTTAGATGATAAATGTGCTTATATTTTAATTCTCTCATAGAAGAAATACTCTTCGAGACAGTTTACAAACGGTGCATGGGCCTAATGCGCCAATTAACTAAAGCCTTCGTTTGTTTAAGTGATTAATTAGTTCTTTGCGCAATTCATGGTTTAGAGAAATGCCAGGCGGACGCGGAGTGCGGAGACACAAATGTTAATGCCTGCGATAAGTACATGAAATGCTGCCGGTAAGTTTAATTGTATTAACCACATTTATATAATCATCATCATAAGCGTCATCATGATCACCGCGTCATTGACATCGTCATGGTCATCGTCGTCGTCATCGTCGTCACCACCACCACTGCCATCATCATCATCATCATCACCACCATCACCCCATCATCATCATCATCATCATCACGGCCACTACTTACTATAGCTTAAATTTCAGTCAACCTGGAATCAGAATGCAGCAGGCAGAAAAAGTCTAAACATGTGCCGGGTAGCTGATAGGAATGGTAGGACGGCAGAGAGGTAATACGCTGACGGAACGGGTTCGCAGAAGGCAGGACGCTGAACGCTCACGCAGAGCACTGACGGAACGGGTTCTATTTCCGCAAAGGTCCAGAAAGGTCGACTCAACCTTCACTCGCTGGAGGGCTGTGGTAAACGAGGAGCAGCCGAAGCTGCGTAGGTAAAACGCCGGTCGGGGAAAAGTAATGGCAACCTACCCGAATTAATGGCTTATGTTTAACCTGTTGCAGAGAATAGACATATGCTTTATAAACGCGCTGTAGTTCATCGCATGAAATTCAGTAAACTAACTGCCTCCTGTAATCGTGCATCAACATACTGACATTATTATTAACTATGCTATTCTATCTGTTAATTTAGACTGAAACAGATGCCATCGGTTAGTGGATGCGGTAAGTTTCCTATACATTAAAATGACAAGTAATAGTCTGGCTTAGGTATCCGAAGAAGAATAAGGACAAACTTCGTAGCGTTTTCGACGCCACGTTCATGTTATTGATAGTATTGACCAAAGTACGTATTGAACCTGCAATTTCAAAATGAATGTTGCATTCACGTCGTTATGAGAAACCAAACAGGGAATTCATTTCGACAATGTAACAGATCAAACGGACGGCATTGCTAGAGTTACAGTAGGCCTAAGTGTGTCGAAGTATTTCGCAAACAGTCTGTTAATTTGATTTCTAAGAGACAGTCCTCCAAACGGCTTCGTACGTCGAATCACTCAGATAACTAACTAGTCGTCATCTGGCGAAGTGTCTAGAAATGTTCTGTAAATTTTGTCTTAGTGAAATGCACAGCGGACGCGCAGTGCGGAGACACAAATATCAACGTTTGCGATGAGTACATGAAGTGTTGCCGGTAAATATATTTGAATGAACGGAATTCATAGGAAACGTATCTGATCTGATTGTTCAAATATATAATATTATCATAAACCAGACGCCAATCTCTCCGTTGCATTTAAAACCACTAGAAAGACTTTCCGACAATTTACTGCTTTTACAACATCATCATCAGCAGCAGCAATAACAACAACAACAACAACAACAACAACTACTACTACTACTACTACTACTATTACTACTACTCTACTACTACTACTACTATTACTATTACTAGGCCTACTACTTTACTACTACTACTACTACTACTACTACTACTACTACTACTACTACTACTACTCTGCTACTACTACTCTACTACTACTACCACTACTACTAATACTACTGTTGCTAATAATAATGATCGTAAATTAAAAGTAGTACTTTTGTTGTGCAATGTACATTGTTGTACTCTTTTACATTTCATTGTAGTGCAATGTATGGCAGTGTATCGCATTTAGCAGTTTGTGCAATGCGCAGTCACAATGACTTCGTTGCTAACTGCGTTAATTTCTATATTAATTTAGACCAAAAATTTTCCCGCAATAATTCTGATTCAACCACTGAAGCCATCGACAGCTACTGAAGGCAAGTGAAAGGAGTTCTGCATATAGATGTAATAGTCGTAATTTGTACGCCAGTATACGACCTGGCTAATATTAAGCAGAGGCGTATTTAAGCATGTTCCACCTGTTCCATGGAACAGGGGCCCCCGCACATAAGGGGCCTTCACATACAGTAGTAGGTGAGGACCTTTTTTGCTCGTCACAATTCCTCTGGTAGACCTTTGGTCTTTCTTACCCCCGGGCGCCAGATACCCTCGCTACGTCATTGGCAGCCTGACAGGGTCCTCAGTACTTTTTAAACAGGTCCCCAGCAATCCTAAATACGGCCCTGGTTTTCAGGAATTCTAATTTCTTGGATTTAAAAATTAACTGAGTTCTACATTCGCAAACACAGGTCTGTGTAGTAGGCGCGTCAAGAAGTCATTGCGACCAAAGTATACGGTATGGATTATGCCTACACGTACAACGACTAAATAAGACTTGGCATGGGACAGAAATTGGTCGTTAATTGGCTTAATGTTAATCAGGATTCGTACTTACTTTATCTCACATTAATTGTAGCGTAAAGGGAATAGCTAGGTTAAAGTCTCGGACATTTTGAGAGTCGTTCTGCATCAATGCCTTCTATCGCTGTCCCTGTTATATATTTACGCCAGGGGAATTCAGCGAAATTTTATGAAGGACCATATTTTTATGACTAGTGCCCTAGTGCCAAATGTATTTAAATCAGTAGATGACTACTGCACAATTTAGAACCAGAACATGGTTACTGCATGGTTATAGTTCTGTACACTGAATGCAATACTAATAAATGGAAAAGTCATTAATTAGGCTTCAAGCGTCATGGTGGTAATTACGGGTCAGACTAGTGGAAGGGGAAGACTGCCATTTTCCAAGTTCTTTATTTTCTCTTCCCCATTGAAAGAGTGGGCAAGTCAGTAAGTCGTTACCAGGAATTTCTCCTCTCTCTCCCGGGCAAATATCACACACATTGTACTTGCTGACAGATTACTGATATCAGTTTTCGGATGCTGTATAGTACTTTGCTTTTCGTGATTAGCGTGATTTAACACGTTGAACGCTAGGGACGTCAACTGACGTCCTTATTTTGGTTTCTCAGGGCGCTAGGGACGTCAAATGACGTCCTTAGTTCAATGCAAACTATTTTAGCTTATACGGATCTTGGAATCATTCTTCTGCTTCCTTTAGCTACTAGAATGAGTGACCAATCAAAAAGGCGTATTCTATGGAAGATGTATGAATATTTGTCCTATAAACATTTGTTCAAAAACACAATATATTCAACCACAGCCTCGTAATTATAATCCTCCCTGACGCGTCGTATAACGTACACCCGGAGAATTCCTTACGATGTAATTACGTGGCTTATCAGTCTTCCATCCAGTGAAGTGGACAATTTTGGATGCATTTGTAATAAAGGTTGGAATTTAAATTGAAATTGTTTCCATTTTTGGCAGTAATTTCTCCAATAAAGCTAACTATTGTTCCGTGCACCGGCATTTTTCCTTGAATTGGCACATACCTGAGTAAAGTGAACATGATACTAGTAACAGATGGCTTCTAAACGCATCTGCTTCAAAATATTTTCCCCTACAGGCGTCTAAGGTGATTGTGCCTTGAAAATAATCTAGCGGCATTCACGTTGGTCACACATGAACGCATTCGACACCAGCCCGCGTCCTAGGAATCCATCGTATCGCAGCCAACGTGTTAAAGTGGCTTAGGAGGCGTTAGTGCCTATGTGAAAGCCACTAGGGTCGGTAACGGGGCTTGAGCCCGCTCCGTCAGCCTAACGCTCCAGCGCGTAACCCACTCTGCCATATTCCGCCTCATTAGAAGTCCAACTTTTTCAAAAACACTCAAACACGCATATATTATTGTAATTTCTGCTGATAACTTTATATGAAATTGAATGCTAAATATCTGGGAAGCATTGTCGCCTATAAATGGATTTAAGTATTTCTTAATGAGATTTTATTGTACATTTGATTTTTCCAGACGAAGCCATCTTTAGCTATTCAGTAGGTGGTGGACTCCACAAGAAATGTCATTTAAAATGGAAACTATGATGCTGATATTGGAAACCTCTACTTTAAATTAATCTTAAACTAACTTTGGAAATTTGTTATCTAATGGTTAATATTTAGTTCGATATTCTCATGACCTGCCTTCATGTCTGCCTACTTTTATTATTTTAGTTTCTATCTTCTCCTTTGGAAATAAATACTCTTGATAAATCGCAACCAATTGTGTCGTGATATTGGTATAACATAGTATGGCATGGTACATTATACATATCATCCATGATTATTGAAAGAGAAAATGCTATTTTCTTTGCATAAGCAACTATCTAAATGTCTAGATGTGAGGTAATATATACATTGTATTCTTCTATATCAAAACATTGTTGATACTACGAAATGAATCATACTGATTTTCAGTACTCTAATTCATTTCTTTACAGACGTGTTCATCAGCTAACAGCAGCGAATCTGCGAATGGATTAACTAGGCCCCCTACTGATGAATATTTGTAACGAAAGTTAAGTATTAATTAAGATCTTTCCATAGCAACCATGGACGCCCACAGAAATTTTTCTAGGAGAGCAAAACACATTTTAACACAATGGGCACGGTTAATATTTTATCAAGGTTTTCAATTTCCACTGTGATATATTATTGGTATTTGCATTTTCCAGGGACCAAGTGCCCCTCTTGCTCTTATGTGCGGGCGCCCATGATAGCAACAGATATAAATAGTTAATCTTCTGGCTATAGATAGTTCTGCAGGGTTCATGTACGAACACTGGGTGAGTTGACGGTGCCAGAGGCTTAATGGATTTTAATTCCGTAGATATGTAACTGTCTAAAGTGGCGAAGCTATGCGAGGGGCTAGAAGGATATCATCCCCACGAACTACCTTTGCCGACTAATACTTTTTAGTAATTGTCAGTATCGATACAGAGAAAGAGAGAGAGAGACCTAATCACTCCTGCCGTTATTATAAACTGCGTTCAATTCAATAAAAATAAATGCAATGTAGCAGCAATAAATAGGAAAATTAACAATGGTTCTCACGCAGGCCAGACCCTATTGAACCACTTTAAACCTTGCTGTTACTATTATTATTATTATTATTATTATTATTATTATTATTATTATTATTATTATAAGTAATAGTAAGCTTAGTAGTAGTAGTAGTAGTAGTAGTAGTAGTAGTAGTAGTAGTAGTAGTAGTAGTAGTAGTAGTAGTAGTAGTAGTAGTAGTAGTAGTAGTAGTAGTAGTAGCATCAGCAGCAGCAGTAGCAGTAGTAAATTAATTAGCCGTATCACTGTACACTGTAGTGTAGATGCTCTATGAGCAGCTGTGGCTGCGGGAGTATGTAAACGTGATACAATATACTGTGTTTCATCGTATTTGTAAACTTCTCTTAGGCCGCCAGACTCGATCGAACCGCCTCCCCTCTTCGCAAAGATCGGCTAGGGAAGGGATAGGCATAGGGGTTGAGCTCTCACTTTTCCATCTAAGTTTACGCATGTGGCTGTCATCGAGGCATTGTAGAATGGACACTTTTGACAGGTTAATACTGCATTTACTCACGCAAACGAAAAAAGCTGAAGAAGCCATTATTTTTCTATTGCAACAGTAAAGAGTATAATGGAACATAGGAAAGTACGTCGTAGTATAGAGTAGGGTAGTAGAAGAGTAAGTCGATTACCATACAGTTCACCAGAATAGTATAGCATATAGTATAGCTACGTGTGTATATATATATCATATTTATTTAGTGTAGCCGTTGTATATTTTTCATAAGAGTGTTGTGCAATGGGAGTGTGAATTCGGTCATTTAGTAGACACTGCCTGACGCCTTGTTCATTATGATAAGCATTTGAAGTGTCTGAAGAAGTGCCGTGCGCAGGAGTTGACTGCAGTTGACTGCCCCTTTTGAAGCGATCAGAGCAGCTGTGTAACTTCTTCTCATCAACATTACGGATACCGCTGCCAATTGCTTGCAATGCAAATGCATAATTACGTTGTGTTTTGCATCTAAAAGTCTTTGTTAATAACAGTATTTTGAGGTAATTGTGGACGAGGAAGCAGCAAAAATTTACAGTGTTTGAAGTGTCAATGTTTCTCTTATCTCTAGTTTGATAAAGTGAATGATAACTAGTTAATTAATTAATATGGTTGTACTTAAATGTGTAATATTTATTGCTCTGAAGATTTTTGTTGCTTCTTCGTCCACGATTAACTTAATTTGTTAAAATATATATCGATTCCGTGGACAATAATGAATCTTGGACGTCTTTTGTTCAAGTTGTCAAAGACTTCCTAGGATACCACAAGTCAGATAATTATTTTGATTTAATTCATGCTATGTTCACAAATTTTAATAAGCTCGGCTGCAATACGAGCGTGAATTACCAACACAGCCACTTAGATCGCTTTCCAGAAAACTGAGGTGCTATGAATGAAGAGCAAAGTGAAAGGTTTCACCAAAACATAAAAGTCACGGAAGAGAGATATCAGGGAAGGTGGGACACTCACATGATGGCACAATACTGCTGGAACCTTCAGCGAGACTCCAGAGACATACGTTGCTCTTGGAAGTCTTACAAACGACAGTGGACTGACCAATAAGACTTATATTCATTGCATATGGCGTATGGCCCTATGTTTGAATTAACAGAACATTTGGAATATAAGCTTACTTTACTTAAATAGCCTCCGTATTTCTTTCTCCTTTATTAGATTGCTTTATTAAATGCTTAAATATTTGCTAAAACATAGCAATTTCAAACTGATTAAGAATTCCTCATTTAACGCAATATGTATAGGACCAAAATACAAGGACGACTAAGCCGGTTCTCAAACACTAGAGCTGATAGAGACAAAAGTGATGACATTTTTGAAATCAGGAACCAAAATTACTAAAAAAATGTCTAACATTTTAGGCACCAAATTGTGTGTTGACCAGTGTGGTCAATCGTCCTAGAATTCGGCGACCAACTCTGAAAACGCTTTGATTGCAGTATGGGAACAGCTTTAGATCTAGCCTTCATACAGCCTTATACCTACAGTTTCATAGTATTTTCATATTTTGTATGCTATGCAATGCTATAGGCTGCCTTGTGGACTATGACACATATACAAAACAATTGCATATCGAGTTATTTTAATTTTGATACCAATCTAGACAAGGTTGCTCTTTTAAAAAACTTAACAATAAATTAATATAACCCATATAACCTACAAAATGAAAATTTCAATTTCAAATAAGTCAAAGTTATTGAAGAGGGTGAATTTCAAATCCCTTTCTTCTTCTGTACGACATCTGCAAAAACAATAATTATTACAGCGAGACACGTTGTGCGCTCTTCGGAAGATGACATGGTGGTATTTGAGAGTGAGATTAATAATTAATATAATTATATAATATAATTAATAAATGATTGCCATTTTCAGAGTTCTCCATTTCCCTTTTCTATTGAACGAATGGACAAACCAGCGACCAGGAAGGCGTCCCTTTTGCCCTTGGCAAATACAACAATGAAAAACGACGATCATAAAATTTTTGTTCATAACTCGACAAAGAGCATTTACAAATTGCACTTATTCCAAGGGCCTACTAGTTAAATTCGAACACGAAGCTTAGTATGGAAATTTCGTGCGCAGTGTTTTATCCAGACCCCAGGTATTTGGTGAGGGTAAATCGACATTGCTAGAGGGGAAGAGACATAGTTCAATGCAAACATTTATGTCAGAGCTATTTTTTGGGGGGAGGGTGGGGACTTTTGAGGTTTTGGGTGGAGAGATCTCCCTAACAGACATGGATATAATACGGATCCCCAAGCAGGCTTGGATAAAATACTGCTCTCCTAACAGGTCTGGATAAAATACTGCGTACGCAAAACCCAAGATTTCAGAGTTGTGAGAATGGCCATAATGTTTGGACTTCGAAGTGCTTCGAAATGGTACCAAATTAGATCAACTGCAATTAGATTGTAATTTACATAATGATGCTGGAATTTCAGAGAAACACTGTACTCACTTTACTGCCAATGATCCTGTTGCTTGATCATTTGACTCACGCGGTTGCTTGACTATCCAATGGTGGGTCACTTATCCTGGTCCATAGTACTCTGTTTGATAATTTTAAAAGACTACGTGACAGTTAGTAATGACGTTGTGGCATCGATATTAGATTCTAAGAAAAATTTAACGTAATGCATTAAAATGCGAAGAAATATGACGAAGCACTTACTTATTTTCCGTAAATCAGTCACGATTACTAATTCAGGTTTTGATCCTAATACCAAATTCCGTCGTCTAGTTATCCGTGGCTGGCCAGCTTCTTCGGTATCGGCTTATGGAAGGTAGACAGATTGTTAATGAATTGTATGACTAACTATTTGAAGTGGTTCCCAACTGCTGCATGCATGGTAATGTTACAGTAAAAATAGTGTGTTTCACCTCTATTAAGATAAACTACTAACTCTCTGCAACTTAAGTTTTTGTTGTTTGATATTTACTCGATAAAGATACATGCTCCACGTAAAAGAGTTGTACTTCATGTCAAATCTAATGTTTGCACTAATCAAAAACATTTGTAATGCATCAATTTAGCTGACAAATCTTACTGACCAAAAATTCCAGAGCAACAATTCCACTGGTTGCAGAATGCGCTCGGCGCGCAGTCACCGGGCTTATAACATTTTTCTAAATTACCAAACGACACACATTCTGATACATAAATTAGTTATATACAGTGTAAACGAAAACAAATTCACTCCACGTATGCAATGACCGGAGAGACTGACTCTCAACAGTGTAAATTACGAATTTGCTCATTTACACGGCAGGAAAAACTACAAGGCCTTTAAAAATAGAATTTGGATTTTGAAGTTTTAATGCTTCGCATGTCAACACCCATAAACCCTTCTGTGTATTCATGCCACATAAGTTTGCTACTGTTTGCAGAGAGTAAGGAAACATTATTGACAAATTTCTCTAATTTTTCAACTTAAAAACACCCAAAACTGTAGAAAATTGTCTTTTACACAGTTTTAAAAACCTAAAAACCCTAGAATATTAAAATCACATATTCCAGCCCTGGTCTTTTATTGACTATTTACAGTGACGAGAGAGAGAGAGAGACAGACAGGCAGACAGACAGACAGAGACAGACGGAGAAACCGAAATAGAAAACAAATAGAAAAAAAGGATAAGGAGAGGGAAGGGAAAGGGACGGAGAAGAGAAATATTGGAAAACTGGTAAAACAAACACTGTATTTTATTGACTATTTTCAGTGACGAGAGAGAGAGAGAGAGAGAGAGAGAGAGAAAGAAAGAGAAAGAGAATGAGAAGATTGAATGGAAAGGGATGAAGAAGGGAAGGATTGGGAAAATGAGGGAACAAACACAGACACAAATTTATAAAACTGTCTATAATCTATAAGATACAGAGAGAGAATCGTACAGCCAGACAACTGATACAATTACGTCGCAATCCTCAATTTCCGCGCAATATTAAAATATACGTTCCTTAGCAACGATTGTAAAATGACAGCAGCACATCATCATCCAATGAAGGCGGCTTTAGACGGAACAGACAGGCAGACGATTTTAGGAAACTATAGCATTTTGTATGTAATGCTGATAGCATGCAAAATACCCTATGCCTATGTAAGCTGGTCAAAATAGTAGTTTATTCCGTTACTCTTAAGCTAAGCCAAAATCGGATCATTGTACTGCATTTGATTGAAATTAGGAAATTGAATCTTACCTGCACACATTTCGACCAGATGAAACAGAAGAACAACCACGAAGAAGATCTTCAGCCAGAAACGAATGAGGATTCCGATGTCCATTGCAGACTTCGTCCTGCCTTCTTCACTAGGATCAATGCTATCTATTCAGCACACGAGAAGCGTTTGCCAAATGCTCTCCCAAATCCATATGAAATGAAATGTTGATTACATGTCATAACAGATCGAGAATACTAATAGAGTGATATAAAAATGAACTGAATAAATGAATCTAAATTTCATTTTCAAATGAATAGGCTAAATTACGGCGAATCGAAGCGGTTCTCATGTCACATCTGGTGATCTGTCCTCCGATATCTGTTTCAATTAGATGGACTTATTATACGCGTTCTTTGAATTGTTCCGATAACATTTACAATGCTAATGAGTTTGATTCATGATAGTCCGTGATTTCCTACTAAAATCTAACAGTTTGTTTGACAGGATGAAAAGTTGACAGTTTCTCAATTCCAGAGACCCTAGCCGAATTCTAGCCGTGTACGTTGTAACTGGAATATAGAGCGCTTATTAGTCTATTTATCCTTTTTGCGTTTATTAAGTGTACATGTAAAATATTTAAAATGTTCTCTTTCACAGTGGCGGTTCCAGTATTTTTGGTGGGGGGATGAAATGAATTCATAGGAAGTTGGTGGGGGATGAAAATAGAAGGGAAAAATCAATAAAAGTTACCCAAAAAGACTGACAAAAAGAAAATCGTTTCTCTAATTTTAATACATTTATACCCCGAAAATTAGGTTAAGAAGCAAACAGAAAAGGTCATTCGCAGTTTTCCCCCGTAGTTTTACTAGACTTTTACCCAAAAATAGGTTTCACAAGCCAAACAAGTAAGTCAGTATGTCCGATGATGGGGATGCATCTCCACTGATCCTTCACGTTGAACCGCCACTGGTCCTTCATACTATTTGTCCGTACAATGCGCCATATTAGGCCTATACCTGTGTCTTTGGGGGGGCTTATATCTATTAAAATATCTTTACTTTAGGCCCATAATGAATCTATTTTAAATGCTGCTGCTTTCAATATAATAATACTAATGACATGTCTGAGCACATGTGATTCCATTCGAAATTTTATTAAGTTCCATGCAATCATTGCCTCATCTGTCATGCAACGCCTGGACCGAATATGGCAGCAACGTCGGTTGAGCCTGCAAACTAAATTTCTGATGTACGCATGTCTTGTACTCTCAACGCTCTTATATGGAAGTGAGACTTGGACGATGACTGGTCAAGAGTGGAAAAGACTTGAAGCTTTTCACACTAAGGCTCAACGTAGAATCCTTAATATTAGATGATTTGACTTCATATGCAACGATGAAGTATACATGCGCTCTGGACTAGAGTCCGCCTACAACAGGTTTTATAGACATCAAAAACAAGTTTTATAATAACTACTCGCTGAGTGAGAGAAGCGCATTGAAGGCCTGTTGAATAGAGGGTATATAGGCCTTTGATATGTAAAAATCTAATCGATTTGAAGAAATTCTCCAACAAAATTCACATTTTTCTCTTGTTCCTTCTTCATTGCTTTAAACTTTGCAAGAATCATCAATAATATCGTTCTCAATGTCCATCTACAGAGTTCGAAATAGAGCACTCCAAGCTCTTTTATACTATACCACACATTGACACCATTGACTGTACGAAAACGAGACACGTCAACTAGGCCTAAATGAAAGTTCTGCCGAATATCTTGCAGAAGGCCTAGTAGGGCGATCGAGGGAAGAGCCGCGTATTAAGATATCTGGTTCATTATTGGCCTACAACAGGTTTTATAGACATCAAAAACAATTTCTAAAATAATTATTCGCCGTGTGAGAGAAGTGTATTGGAGACCTGTTGAATAGAGGGTATATAGGCCCTAGATATGTAAAAATCTAATCGATGTGAAGAAATTCTCCGACAAAATTCACATTTTCCTCTTGTTCCATCTTCATAGCTTTAAACGCGTGATTTGAATTGTTCTGTAAACATTTACAATGCTAATGACTTTGATTGATGACAGTCCGTGATTTCTACTAAAATCTGACAATTTGTTTGACAGGATGAAGAGTTGACAGTTTCTCAATATTCGAGATCATAGCCGAATTCTATCCGTGTACATTGTAATAAAGCGTCTATTATTTGTCCTATTTGCGTTTATAAAGTGGATATGTAAAATATTTGAAATGTCCTCCTTCATACTATTTGTACGTATAATACGCCATATTTTACCTATGTCTTTGGGCTTATATCTTTTAAATATCTCTATTTTAGGCCCAGAATGCATCTATCTTAAATGTTGCAGCTTTCAATATAATAATACTACGGACATGTCTGTAGCAGTAAAGAAGACCAATGATGCAGGTTACTGAATGAATGCATGAAGAGGAAAGGACAAGGAAGAAAAGTGTCGGCATTAAGGCGACGGAGCCTGTCGGAAATTTGAGCACCAATAATGACAACGGCAGATAGTATGTCTGAGCACATGCGATTTCAGTCGAAATTTTATCAAGTTCCATGCAATCAAGGCAAAACAACGGCATTGGAAGCTAATATTTAATTAAGTCATTTGCAATGCATGGCCTGCACGATGAACAATGACAATGCTTTGAGTTTTGGCGTTCAATGTGATCCAGAGGAAAATAAGAAGAAAATTTAAAAAGTCAACGTTTATAACGCCACCATGATAATGCCCAGGGCATCAGCCGATGGCGTGCCGACTTCAAATAGCATTAGAGCCAGGTCAAGCCAGAAGATCAGTCCGAAACGGCGAGAGAGCGATCTAAGGGTGATAAACGAAGTCAAACAGATGTGTTTTAAGGCCAGGTCTGAAAGATGATAAGTTGTTAGATGTAAAACTATCTCTGCTGTACACTGTACATGTAGATAGGCCTACAGGTATTCATAAAAAGCCTAGAGGTATTCATAAAAAATCCTACAGGTATTTATAAAAAAGCCTACAGGTATTCATAAAACTTGATCGTAAAATCAGCCTGCTGTTATTATGCTGTCATCGACTAGTCCAGGGGAAAGTCATAAACGCATCAGTATTGAAGATTAACGTTCTTTGTTCTTCGCATCAACACAATTTTCGCTTCTCTTTGTCTTTGTTTCCATCATATAGGTCTGTTGAGTGGGCGAACAGGCAGCGCATTAGTTGCATTAGTAGTCGTGCATCTAGTGCTAAGAAAATTCTAGCTATTGCTGGGAAACAGCGCTGTGGAAAAATTTTTGCTATAACGTGATCATAAAATGAAGTTTGTTTGGAAACATATATAGAGTTATTCATAAGATGACTTTATAAAATCAATATAATTTTATCGTGTTGTCATCGACTAGACCAGGGAAAAGTAATAAACGCATCAGAAGATTACCTTTCTTTGTTCGCATTTTAATACACAATGTTTTCGCCAATCGATTCTCTTGGTCTTCGTTTACAGGATATAGGTCTGTTGAATGGGAGAATGAGTAGCACATCAGTTGCATTAGTAGTCGTGCATCTCCTGTTAAGAAAGTCCCAGCTATTGCTAAGAAAGCGAGCCGAGGAAACATGATCGCGATTCGAGTAATGATTGGTCTGATGATTGCCTTTGCTTGTTTCAACGCTTGCATTGGCCAATTTTTGGACGCCCTGGTTAAGACCGTGTCCAGTTTGACCATTAAGAGAGCGAATACTTTCTTCACCGCATTGGACGTCGACCGAAACGGCATAGTGGAAATGAAGGAGTTTGCCCTGGTGTGTGATTGTTTTGGCGAGAGGCTTAACATGGACGAAAAAGAACAAGAAAAGAATATATGAAGACGGCTATACGAAGGTAGTAGCAACCAGTGGCGTAGCCAAGGGGTTTGGAACTTTGGGGATTAAATCCACCTCCTGGCTGTTCTCAGTGTAGCCATGGGGGAGTTTTGGGGGTTAAACCCCCTTGGCTGTTTGACCAACAATGGCGTGGCAACCATTTTTGATTGTCAGAATTTTCTGAAGTTGAGAATCACGAGAACCATAACCCCGCGCCCCTTATACACTTATATGAATCCTTTAGCTGAATTTCTTACATTCACAGGCAAAAAGCAGCACAGCTTTTGCTATGCTTCCCGTCATGTTTGACGGGCAAACAGTTAGTACAGAATAATAAAGCAATTATTTACGCTTTTTCGCTGTTTTGAAATTCTTTTACAATGTCGTAGGCATGGAAGTCGCTTGGATTTGATAAAGCGGAAAGTGGATTCGCATTTCACCCAAACACAATGGTCAACATATTTGCAGCCGGTAAGCACACTCCAAGCTATAGATACGGCGCTCGAGGTGCCTTATCACTTCTGTTTGATGTTCTCAGATGCTATAGCAACAACAGCACTATAACATTCTACCAATTCCGTGCATATCACTCCTGTATACAGAATGACCAATCAATTCATCGTGCAACCTTTGAGAAGATCGACTCCGATAAAGACGGAGAGATCAGCGAGAACGTACTGTGCAACGCTGGAGAGAACTTCGTGCTCGGAGACGATGAGGACGGAATAGGATCACTACTCTTCGGATAGATTCAATTACATTCGAACGCTATACAAAGCCTGTCTATTGTAAATTAAATGTCCGATGCAACGAAGAGTAAATAAAGGTTTGTTCTTACTCGTATACTAGCTGTTAACCCGTCAAAAATGACGGGGGATAGTGGTTAATATCTCCTTCCCCGATTTATTGCAAAAGTTCATGTTATTACTTATAACAATTGTTTAAATCTGAAAATGTAAAGCGAATGCGTAGATTATCATTTAAAATTTTCCCTATGTGCTCACTGGGTGGTCTTGCCCCCATCACAGGGGTTGCACTCCATATTATTATTATTATTATTATTATTATTATTATTATTATTATTATTTCTAGACAATTTCTTCAGCGCAGTAAACAAGGCTAAGGTCTACGACAAAATCTCTAGAATACAATTGAGACCGAATATACTGATTATTCTAGTACGCTTTGATGCAATGAAGATGGGGACACAAGAAAATGTGGATAAAATTCGTTTCAACAGTCTTCTGAATTGTGCATATCTTCTGTACAGCAATCGTACATCAATCGTAGAATAGTATCACTAATGAAAACACACAGCAATGTTTTAACAAGCCTTAAACTTCGTTTTGCTTCGAAATCCACGTGTGTTCGCAATTTTTTAGCAGTACTGTACAGATATTTAGAAATTTCAGCGAATTGAACAAAATCTCCGACGATCGCCACATTTTTCGCTTGTTTCAATATCCATTGCTTCAAATCGTGATACAGTCAATTCTTTCAATTAAAATGGAGTGATCTATGCTATATACAACCCGAATGGACGCAAAATTTAACAATGTTTTTCTGGACAAAGAAACCAGGTTTGTGGATGACGCGTTTTTTAAAAGCTTTTACAAAACAGAGCCCAATCACGGGAACGAACAATAGTTTTGCAAATAAATAACGAAACTAAACATTAGCATCAATAATTAGTGCTCGACATTTCAGAAACCAAGCGAGAGGTTCGTCTATTCCATTGTTAAAGTTGTAGTTCTCCAATAGTAAACCAGAACGTTTAAACTACAAAGCATTTAAACTTCTACGGGGTTTCTCATAGGCCAACAGATCGCCAAACCTCTCCTTCTATCGAATCGGGTATTATACAATTATAAATACAATATACATACAATACAAATACAATACAAATACAAACAAAGGGGCGGGAAGTTAGTAGAGTGTAACAGCGTTAGACAAGTAGCAGAAGGTAGCGGGTTCAACTCCCGCGGGAGCCCTATGGTCGACTCAGCCTTCTTTCGCCAAATGGCGATGGTAAATGAGTAGCGGATTAATCCGCGAAGTAAACAGGCGCGTTGCATGAGAAAACTGGCCCCGTATCATGTAACCTTACACCAGTCGCCTGGCTGAGGGCCTTGGTAACGGAGATCAGCGCCGCCCTATGAGCCTTGAGGTTAGCCTTGAGTGCTCGGGAAGGACTTTACATTATACAAATTAATTGGCGGGGAATTTTACAGTTAATCTGACACTATACTTTCACCTGAAGTGGTTCAGCCAGACTGTTTAGTGACATTGCAATAATAATAATTGTAATTCGTGAAAATATTTGAAGACAGCTAAAACTCTTTAGTTTTTATTTTATAGAATCAGTTGTGAATTTTGAGGCTCTGTCGATTTTCCTCTGACTCAAACCTGGTTATATTCATGTCAAGTTATCAACTCAATCTCAGTATCTACAAGGAATAAAATGAAATGGATTGTGTTATTCTTTTCTAGAACAGGGCATATTCTACTGAACCATATATTAATAATTTATAATAATAATAATAATAATTATTATTATTATTATTATTATTATTATTATTGCTGTCATTAGTATTATCGTCTTCAACTTCATCATAATAATCACCGTCACGACCGCCACCATTAATTACCATCATCATCATTTCTTCGTCATCAACACCACCACCAGCATCGTCATCATCATCATCATCATCAGCACCACCACAAACCCCAATGACCTCCACCATCACCAACATCATTATAATCATCATCATCATCATCATCATTGAAGAGTATTTTTGGACTTTCAGTTGCTTTAACTGGTTCAGCGAAACGAGAACATTAATCAAAAGGCACCGTTCAAAAGACATTTGGACAGACGGCAGAAACAGCCTTAGCAAAAGCAAGTACTTCGCGGCCACGATGCCAGTAATCGCGCCTACTACTGTATAGCCAGCAGTACTCGTGCGTATCCAGTACATGGTATTCCGTATCATAGAATGATCGTAACGTTATTGTTAATCGTCGGCGCTGCCGTTGAAACCGACTCCTGCTCGGCGACGAGCTCCTGCGTTCCACTCGGCTGGACCGGTCGGTACCCGGGCGGCGCCCCGGGGACCGCGAAGTTCGCGACCGGGCCCTCGTCGACGGCCGACGCCAGGCGTCGCAGGTGAAGGGAGATGTTGGAGACGGCGGCGACCATGGCGCACATGAAGGTGGCGGCGCCGAAGAAGAACGCCCAGCCGTAGCGGTAGGAGAAGACGAGTCCAGGGGACGACGTCGACTCCGTCTTCTTGCGGTGCGCCACTTCGTCGTTGACGGCGGATATGTAGATGATGACGCCGAGGGCAAGGCAAAGAGCTGCAACGAGAAGAACATGACGCCGGGGGTTGACAACATGACGTCACTGTCACGACAATGGCCAACTCCTATCGTGTCATTCCGAAAGAGAAACGAAATGCTCACTTGTTCGATATACTTCGTTCAAGTGACTGACATCTGCTAAAGTGACATAGATTTTTATCATCATCATCATCATCATCATCATCATCATCATCATCATCATCATCATCATCATCATCATCATCATCATCATCATTTTATAAGTTGGAACGAAGATAGAATCTCGTGCTGTTATATCGGTGGCGTAGCCAGGTTTTGGAATAGAAGAGGGCAGCAAGGCTTCTTCAGAATGACAGAATGTTTTCCAGAATTCGAGTCGATGTTAATTGTCTCCAGTAAATTTATCGCTCGATCTCAGAGCTCTCCTTATTGTAGAAAATTGCCGTAAAATCCAAACGCAAAGCATACTGTTAGAAATTCTTATATTTGCGCGCCAATCAATACATAGGCACTGCATCCTAACACGCCACACATAAAGACAACGTGATATGGAAATCCAATCGGAAAATTAGATTTTCTTTCGTGCTTTTGTAGCAGAAAATACAGCAATATGTCACTGTATTTATGCTACTGTGACTGATCTCTCGACTCAACCTTGCCCCACCAACCGCTTTACTTCGGCTATAGCTGTTTCAACTGTAGATTAAGCAGTTACTAGACATAAGTAGCTACTACGGCGCCTACGTACTGAAGAGCTATATAAATTCTAGATATTTTACTTACATATCTATGCTAGCAGAAAATGATATGGCCGATACTGATTTCTGAAATTTCATCTACATACGTTCTCAAATTGAATAAACATCTTTTGTGATTAATGTTATCACCTTAGCGGAAAAATAGAACATAAGCATTTGACAGTTGAACTGGAAAGAACCGGAAAAAGTCACGCGACTCTTTTCCTCCACATCGATTCAGGGGCGTACCAAGGCTATATGTGCGCCCATAGCAGGGGAGTCAGAAAATTGAATAAGCAGCTTTGCAAATCTTTAATTAGCAAATCGTGATATTTTGGTGACGCATGGTTAAAACTACAGTTACACTTTTCTTGCTTTTACTGATGCGAACTGGTCTATGATCAAGTGCTCAAAGCCAGTTTTCTCTGTTTCTTTTCTTCCCATTCTGAGTACATCAAGATGATGTAAATTTGTGGGTCCCTTTCACTCGACCCTCAGGGCACCTGCATTGCCTGCCACACCCCATACATTAACATGGGTCCATGGGTCCAAAACCCAACCCATCATGATTCATACCCAATCAAACCCACGAAAGCAAAAGGGTCACTTGACCCAACCCAACCCAACCCACCGTAATACTTTACAATTTCTTAAACGATGACTTATTTTCTTACCCAGGTCAACCCACCATAAACACGGCAATTTCTGACCCGACCCAACCCAACCCATAGGTGGACCCAACCCATGTCCACGTCTGCCCAACCATAGCTGCGCCACTGCGTCGGCCCGACGAGATGATGCGTACCTGAAAATATGTAGATGATGGCGCTGACGATTGTCTTGAAATCCCCTTTGCTGTTGCCAAGGATACCGAGTGCCAGAGCGGTCAGCAGCAGCAGCAGGCTGCCGACGATAACAGGCGATGCTTTGCGGATGGCACCTCAACAGACAAACACAGCGACGCCGCCGTCTCTGTTATGCTCTCCATTTGCTCTCTCTCTTAGACGCGCTACTGTAAGCCGGTGTGTTCACGAGCGTTGTAATTAACAGAGTCGTCACTATAGAGACGACGTCACCCGGTGCTGTAAAGCCATGGTTCCACCCACACCCTCCCCACAACCCAGAAATTGCACCACTGATCTCCTTGAGTCCTCCCCAGGGATATGTATATTTACACCCCCAACACCCCCAATATGAGACCGACACCCCCCCAACGCCTTTGTACGTCCCTGGTGTCGAATTCGACTTGGCGATCGTCCTGGGAGAGAATCAACCGAACGGGGTTCGAGGTTTGAACCCGGGACCACGCGGCTGCCTCTCGTCGCTGCAATCTGCCTTATGCGCTGCAGTAGGGCATTGAAACAATGCTTTTCGCGAATCCTCTTTCGCCGTTAAACTGAATAACCGTAAGTTCTCATTCGGCGAATCTATTACAAGGTTAGTTCGGCGAGAGAAAGAGTTAAAGGAAGAGCGTGTATGTAAGTCCCGTCGTTGAAAGGGACTGCATAAATCCTCCATCTATTCAATTTCCTGTCTAATGCGTCTACTCAGCCAGCCGCTGTCTCGAAACCAGAGAATTTGTTGGAAAAAAGACCAAGACTTGCAATCAGGGATATTTTTACACCCCCTAGCACCCCCAACACCCCTCCAATTTAAGACCGACACTCACAACACCCCTCCAATTTCAGCTATTGGATTACCTTTTTGCTTGTCATACGTTTTGGCAGGGGACCCCCAGATTTAACCGACACCCCCAAATTGATAATTCTAGAAATAACCCTTCTTGCAATAATGGTTAAAGGAGCGGTGTCCATGGGTCCATTTTTAGAGCTCAACCCAACCCTTCAAATATCAAACCCGACCTAACCGAGACCGGCAATAGGGTTACTTGACCCCAAACCTAACTCACCATAATACATTGCAATTTCTTAAACCATGATAATTTTCTGACCCAAACCAACCCAACACATCATAATTATGGTAAAGTCTGACCCAACCCAATCTAACCCACGGATTAACCCAACCCATGGCCATCTCTAGGTTAAAGATTCCACTATTTCGTCTATCTCTTTGTCTTTACACTTCTGTATTTCTTCGCTTGTCTCTCTCCCTCCCTTTCTCTTTCTCTCTCCACTCTAATTCTCCACGTTGTCTTGTTAGCTGCGATAGTATTCGAGAGTTAGGTCGGTGTAGTGGGAGGAGAATTTTAATTGTATTTCGTGGTAAATAAATTAGTTAATTAGATTCGTGACAGCATGAGACTTCCCCCATGCCATGCCATGCCGTGTACAGAGTGGACCATCCATCGGGGAATTCAGAAAACAGTGTCCTGGCATTCCCCCTTTCCTCCCTCACTGCCTGTCTGTCTTATTTCCATGCCATCGGTTCTCCTTTTTTTCTGTTACAATGTAATATAATATAACAAGGTTTAAAGTGGTTCAGTAGGGACTGCCCTGTGTGAGAACCACTGTTGTAGCCACCAGCAGTGTGTCCACTGCTTGTAATACTTATATAGCACCATTTTGCTCATGGCCATTGCATGTGTTTATCTAGGAGTATAAGCCTTTCTCGTAATTTATAACAACTCTATTTTGTTTTTCTAGCAATTGTTTTATTCAATGATATTCAAATATTTTCGCTGTGTAGCTGTGACGTCACTGTGTAGCTGTGACGTCACTGTGTAGCTGTGACGTCACTGTGTGGCTGTGACGTCACTGTGTAGCTGTGACGTCACTGTGTGGCTGTGACGTCACTGTGTAGCTGTGACGTCACTGTGTAGCTGTGACGTCACTGTGTAGCTGTGACGTCACTGTGTAGCTGTGACGTCACTGTGTAGCTGTGACGTCACTGTGTAGCTGTGACGTCACTGTGTAGCTGCCAATTTAGAGTTTGACAAGGAAGATGGCGGCAAGAATGTGCAGTTGACTTGCGTTTCATCTAAAAGCTTTTGTACAAGATCAGTGGTGCTGGATTCCCCCCCTCCCTCCACCCCACCCCAAAATTGCTAACTCCCACTGGGGCGAATGATCGAGCACTGTCTGTACCGTAGAAACTGGATTACGACCTTTATTCCAAAGCGACAATGTACAAGTTTCAGACTACAGGATCCTGTCTGTAGACTTAGAACCTGGCTAATAGGATGAGACACTGCTGTCAATTCGTCTTCGATAGAGCATAATTGACAGCGACACGCAGAATGCAGACCCGAGATGTAAATACAGAATGCGTGTGCAGCTACTTCGAATAAAACTGGACAACCGGTAGATTTATGAAAAAAATTATCTTCAAGGTTTATTAAGAAGCCATTTGTGACATGGCTTATCCGCCATAGACTGTCACCGGATATCCTGGATTTGACCTGGAGCTAGCTTGAATGCTTTTGATTTGGTGTGCCATCGGTTGATGCTTTTGTTCATTATGAAGTGGCGCTATAGAAGAAGTGTTCGATTAGATTAGATTAGGCCCTACTGATTATGGCGATTACCAATATTTGTAAATTGAACTACGCTTCCAGAATTAAGTAGATATAATTATTTCCAGATTTACTGTATCCCACAAATGTTGAAAAGTAAAGAATGACTGGCTGTTTAATTATATTTTTCCTTTCCAAATGGAACCCCACCCACCCACCCACCCCGCCGTCCGAAAAATAATTATATGCATAAAAATCCTACGCCTGATTGACGCCAATCATCTTCACTCCCTGGAACGAAATATTTCAGGTGCTCGATCAATGGAAGACCTTGATACGTGTCAGCAAAGAGGTTCTATGGTTCCTACATTCAATCATTCCAGACTGGAATTTCCAGTTCTCTCTATCTTTTTCCAAACCCCGTTTCTTCGATAAATATCTAATTCTAATAGTATCATAAATCCTCCTTCGCGGATAGTTTTTTCTCTTCTCCGAAGAAAAGTTCCCTCCTGGCGACAAACTGATACATTTATCAGTTCGACTCAGGGCAGTCGTTGCCAGCCGCGCGCTCAAAGTCGAGGCTTCGAATCTAATCACGGAGGCCGTAGACCGGCAGCGAACGGGTTGGCTTGTACAGCCGACGATAGTAATGCCGTGGCATTTGAAAAACCTTTGGCTAACCGAGTCCTTTGGTCGAGAAAAATGCTTTTGGATTTATGATTTGACCCTAAATTAAATTTCGGTAATAATATATATTTATATTCGAGACCGTTATGGCCGATGCGTCAATGCATCTAAGGTTCTAAGTGGACGCATCGTAGGCAAACGTCGTCACATCACCTTATAACAAAGGAAAATGGTGCGACCGATGGAACAGCTTTTCCAGTGCTAACTAAGACAGTGGATTTATGGAGGAAAAGGCTGTAACAGTTGAAACAATAAACGGATTGAAAAGTTATCTAAGAAAACTGGGTTATGTTGAAAGTGTTCCTCGTCGTTTTCCTACAGTCTATCTTAGCCTCCTAACGTTATTTCCATTATTATTATTATTATTATTATTATTATTATTATTATTATTATTATTATTATTATTATTATTATTATCAACATCATCATCATCATTTTATTTTTAACAATAGGCAACTCTTCGCATACGCAGTGGGGTCTGACTCTCTTCAAGACTCACACATTTTCTACCATCCGCATGGAGTCGGAAAATTTAAAGGGAAATCACATTTTTCAACCCTTCTGAATTTTTTTCTCTACCAAAGGCGGCTGGGGAGGGGTAAATTCCCAAGCTCCGGGAATATCGAACGCCACCATACAGACAGCAACACGGTCAAGAAAGGAAACATTTTACTGGGAAGAAGTTAAAATTTGACTAGTTTCTCTTCTTCATATGAAACTCTTTTCTTCCTTCTGCTGGATCTTCATAGTCTGTGCTGTTGCAGTTTCCGCTCTGACTGATCTCAGGAATTACCTGGTATTTTACGAATTAATTTGGCGCACCATCGATTGATATCGTTACAAGTGAATTACTATTATAATTATTAGTAACAATAATAGTATTAAATCAATGCGCCTCTTAAGTCAGCCATTGGAAAAAATTGTTCAGGCAATTAATTCAGATCGCAAATGATATCAATGAAATTGAAAGTGACAAATATTGATGATAATATGGATGACGATGATAATGATGATGATACTGATAATGATGATGATGATGATGATGATGATGACTATTATTATACGATGATGATGATGACGACGATTAGTACAATGATGATGATGATGACGATGATGCTGATGATGATGATGATGGCGATTATTCTACTATGCTGCTGCTGATGATGATGACGTTGATGATGATGATGATGATGACGATGTTGATGATGGCGATGCTGCTGCTGCTGATGATGATGATGATGACTCTTACGTAGTATTGAATTCGTGGTGTCAGTTCCTTCTAGTCTTCCCCATTCTTGATTAAAGTATTCGATGTTGTAACAAACCTCAGGTGGGACGCCATCTTCTGCAAATGAAGAACAGTCAAACAGATGAACAGACAAAACATACACAGACAAACAGACAGACAGATCAAGAAAGTGCTGAGTTTAGCTTAATATCCGTATTTTACTTCTCTTGAGAGCGGTCATTAGAGATGATATCAGCCATTAGTAAATTGCAACGCAGACTCCGTAGGCTTCAGCATAAAGAATACATCAACTATTCGGGCGACACGGGTTTAACCTCCACCCCTTGCTTAACGCCCCCATGCAGATTAAGCCGAAGGCACTATTGGTGGTAATTTTCAGTATAATTTTAAGGTGAGCGCCATCGCTGGGGTGGTTTTAGCCCCTCCGATTTCGAAGTAGTGTCCATCGGTTGAATCAAGGCTTTTGTGTTCTTTACACGAAAGCTTTTGTGACCTGAGTTAGGTAAAAAAACTGGCAATTCGCTTGAAAACAAGCAGGCCACTGCATTCATTTTCTACTGAATTTTCTTTCCACGAGACTAGTTAGTTCTGCGGTTAAAACTAGATGGTCGATCTCTCCTGTTCACGTGACACGAAATCAACGCCGACCGTTTCTCCTCCTCCTCCTCCTCCTCCTCCTCCATCTCCTTCTCTTCCTCCATCTCAAGACTCCTCCTTTTCCATCGCCTCCTCCATTCCTTCATTCCCTTCTTCCAATTTGCTCGACAAATAATTTGTTTTCATTGCAAAGAAGCTGGTCACTGAGGGATTACGTGAGTCCATGATTCTAATACAAATGGAGTACGCACTATATATATATACATATACATATATAGATATATATATATATACATACATACATACATACATACATATATACATATACTGTACGTATATACAGCTTACGTTTATTTTCAAAAGACTGTAATGCATCCGCGTTCTGTCGTTTGAGGTGAATTCCATAAAAACGTCGACGAAATATTGCGTGTCCATCGACGGATCTAGTGTCGACACATACAGACGACACACTGGAGATCTAACAGGTTCCCTTCGCATACTTCAGCAGACGCTACTACTACTACTACTACTACTACTACTACTACTACTACTACTACTACTACTACTACTACTACTACTACTACTACTACTACTACTACTACTACTACTAATAATAATAATAATAGTATTAATAATAATAATACTGATACTACTACTATTGATACTATTACTACTACTACTACTACTACTACTACTACTACTACTACTACTACTACTACTACTACTACTACTACTACTACTGCTGCTACTGATATTATACTACTGATACTACTAATACAACTACTACTACATTCTACTACTTCTATTACTACCACTATTGCTAATACTACTACTGCCGCTGCTACTATTACTACTACTATACTTCTGCTGCTGCTACTTCTACTACTACTGCTGCTGCTACTGCCTCTACTACTTTTACTAATGCTATTACTAATTCTACTATTATCCTCTTAAATAATTCCGGTGTCATTGCATATACCAGCGTAAATTGTCGCTAACCCCATGATAATGGCATCTACTGTGATCATTAAATTTACGAATGCATTGCCAACAACAGCGACAGGCAATAGACACTCAGTCGATTTATTGTCAGTCCATTGACGGAAGTTGTCAGCAGCGCCGTCGCACGTTCTGTCATCGACTTGTCACGGAATTCGGATTACAAATGGAATTATTGATGACCACGACGACGGAAAAAGATTGTAATCTCTGACGACGGCCGTCAATGGAGGATTTTGACGTTGGCGTCTCAAAGGAGGCCGATGTGTGTTGATCGATAAATTCGCAGTCACTGTGTTCCAGAATCCATATATCTACGCAGTACGGATAAGTGTCGTCTTGTGCCCGGGATGGGGTGGGTACAGGGCCGTCATTCCATTGTTTTCCAGGGACGGGGTAAGAATTTCGACTGCAAGGCAGGCAGCATTTTCTAAAATACCTATACAGTATGCAAATTGGTTTTGTCCATAGTACAGTATATGCTACATACGATACTACATGGTACATACCAGTGATTGTAGTAAAATTATAAAAACAAATGAGACACAACGAATTTAAAAGCACAAAATTCGCGAAAATTGTTTTGCCCCGAAAATCAGGGAGCAACGCCCCCTTCACCCTCCAAATGACGTCCCTGGGTGAAGTGGGGTGGGGTGGAGGGTCATGTTTGGCACCGGGGGCATCCCTTCGGCTTCTAACCGGGTGCATCGTGTTGCTGGGTAGGCGGGTATATTTTGGTGATACGGTGGCCCATACAACGTAACGACATGGCCCTGTGTTAGCGTCATGTCCAGCTGATCCTATCCGCCGTAGATTGATATCCGGGATTTTAGGATTTCCGGTCGCCATCGGCTGACGCTTCGGTGCATTGTGAAGTGTGGCGCTATAGAAGTTGATGATTGGATTTCGACATGTGGGATCTTCTATAAACCCTAGAATTTTCTATAAGGGCGTTTAGGGTGGCGAAATGTAATGCAATGCAACAGAGAATTTATATGGCGCCTATCTGGATTTATATAGAGGCTCGGGGTCGGGGTCATTACAGTGCGAAAGCGACCTATTTGTGATGTAGGAATGAATGACTTCAGTAATATCACTTTCGTTTTTTGTTGGTGACGATAAAAATAATTAAGCTTGTCGATATATTTCCAATAGAGAAAACTTAATATAGATGGAAAGAAGCTTTCTCATATTTTAAAATGACTACACTGAAGAAATTTCTTCATAAGAATCTAAATTTCAGTATGGACTAGTATTATTTTCAGCCTTTTATCCTTTGTATTAGGTATAGCTATCAACTAATTAGTTAGTCAGCGTCATTTAACCTTTTGTTAGTCGAGTTTTTTTCAAATTTTGATTTTCGCAAATCTTAATCATTTCGGCAAAGCAAAATTTTGGCAAATTTCAATCATTTCAGTCATTTTAGCAAATTTTAGGCCAATGTCAATAAATTTGAATTTTTTTATATTTTTGGCAATTGTTTGCAATTTTTTGCGCATTAATACATTATAAATGAATTTTTTCATTTCGGGGCCAACTCCTGCCTCCAAATTGCCACTGATTACGTCACGATTGGTGTTATTTTGAATCAATATCAGTGTCAGTTCTGTTCAGATAAGTAGCATCATTTAGCTTATTAATAGTTTATATAATGGTGTTGAAAGCAAAATATTTCCCCCATTTTTTTTTCGGGCGCACACTGCGCCCACCTTAAATAGGGATAGAAGCCCCTGTAGATGGAAAGATGTTTTCTCATATTTTAACATGACTACACTGAAGAAATTTCTTCATAAGAATCTAATTTTCAGTATAGACTATAAGTATATTTAACTTTAAGTACCCCAACTAACCAGTTAGTCAGCCAGCCACTTGTTAGTCGGAGTCAATCACTTGATAGTCGGAAAGTCAATCAGTCGGTCAGTCGGTCAGTCAGTCAATCAATCAGCCGGCCGGTCAGTCAGTCAGTCGGTCAGTCAGTCAGTCAGTAAGAAGTCAGTCATTTTGATTTATAGAGAATTAGTTGTCGACCTTGGTTGGTTAATAAACGCCAGATAACAAGCTTTAACTGACGGATCGAAACCGAACTTAAATTGCAGAGTCTGGAATGGAATTCATGAGTTTTAGTCTCGTGCATCTGAAAAGCGTCGCCGGCCAAAGACTGATTCCTAGAAGAAGAAAATCCCATCGTCAATCATTCAGAACCAATTCACTCTCGCACATCCAGGATCCAGTGCAATAAAGCGCGGCGCGTATATAGCAGCGGTCCAGTGCTGTTTCTGTGGCAGCGGCGGGGTCTATCTACGGCAAAGATGCTGCTGCTGCTGCTGCTGCTGATGCTGCTGAAATATAGGGCAAGGTTAAAGACATTGCCCTATATTTCACTGGCATCGGCGTACTATGACACGTCATTGATCTTTCCTGTCGATTGAGTGCAGTGTACAGATTAAAGTGGACCAAAGGCAGATCCAAGGAAGGCTGCTACTACTACTGCTGCTACTACTACTACTACTGCTACTGCACTACTACTACTACTGCTACTACTACTACTACTACTACCACTACTACTACTACTACTACTACTACTACTACTACTGCTACTGCTACTGCTGCTACTGCTGCTTACTACTACTACTACTGCTGCTACTACTACAATTTATTGATGTGTGTCAGCGCTTTTGTTGTAGGCATTAGCCTTGCTACTGCGCTATAAAATTGAATCATAATAATAATACAATTTTATTATTATTATTATTATTATTATTATTATTATTATTATTATTATTATTATTAAAACCGAATTTTACTTCAATTACATTGCCTTGCCGTTTTACATGCACATGACTGTAAATGATGTAGACCAGAGAGGATAAAGAGAGAGACAGGATTTGGAGAGGAAAACTCTAAAACGAGTCCTTTGACTCGAGTTCAAATGTGTTGCAGAATCCATCATTATACGAAATACTTAAAGCGGCCTCTCCGCTGACTATGGACGGACAATGCCACAGAGGCCTTGAGTTTGATGTCAACTCCAAATTGCATCTGACCTGTGAATCTTCGCAAACGCCCGCAACACAAATTCCACAGAAAATACAATCTTAGTGGTCAATAGTCAATACACGTACATTAAAAAGCAGAAAGTAGACATATTATACAGTAGAGCATCGTTATAGCGGACTCCGTTATAACGTATGCTCTGCAATGGCGTACCGCGATGTTTTGTTCCGTTTGATGCGCTATACTGTAATCGATGGCATTGGATGTAACGTACCTCGGATAAAAGCGTACTTAAATTTACAGACACGCAATAAAGAAATAATTCTGTCATGCCATGTCGTGTTATGATGTCTTCGCTGCTACGCGACGGTTTGCTGTAACGTTGAACAGTTTTATTCTCCACTTTTCTCTCTTTTTTAGCTTCATCCATTTGTGGCGTTCCTTTCATGCCCGTCCATTTCGTGATGTTGTCTATCCGTCTGTTTCTGCGTCTGTCTTTCCTCTTTGTTCCTTCTGCTAAAACCGTTACTGTTGAGTTTTCAATAGAGTCCTCTGAACTGAGTCCGAAATATATCTCATTTTTTCTTGGCACGTTATAACCGTACATTGCTGAACGTTAGTTATAACCGAGCATACGTTATAACCGAGTCCCAATATAACGAGTTCTCCTGCTGGTCACGATAATAATTATCCAGTGCATTAACCTGACGCCGAGGTTCTCAATAACTCTTCAGACATTATAATTGGGGTTATGGAAGCATCAGGAAAAACGCTGCATCAGATTTGATATTACTATTCGAATCTTCAGTTAAGAACAAACTCTCAATTTTTACATGTAAAGCGAAGACAACTAGGCAAGAAAATATCTAAATACCCATTTTAAAAGCAACAATTTTGAATATTTTACCAAAATCGCGTAAACCTATACTAAAACAAAAAAATAATTAACAGAAACGCAGTAATCCAAGTAATCCAAGAAGTCGTCGTCGTCGTCGTCATCATCCCCGTCACAATCGTTGTTATTATCATTCTCATTATCTAAGAAAACGACCATACAGTAACTTTGATCGATTTAATTAACCCCTTAACTGGGGACCCAGGATATATCCGTCCATTTTACATTGAGTTACAGTTAAATACCCAGTTAAGAGGTTAAACTTGCAGATATATATATTGTTTTACTCTTGCCTGATTTAACCCATAAATTATTCTTCACAAAACATTTACATACGACAGTTTGGTGCAGAATAAAAGACAGAATAGTTGATTAATATATGGATTTATTTGCCCCGCACTGTAGATTTGTCCATTGATTTGTCTTCTCCCGTTGGAATTCCAATACGTCCTGATAGTAATGGATTTATTTAATATAGGAAATTCATTTGAAATCCTAATTCTGTAATCATTTGAATACGCCGGAGAAACTTGAAAAACCGACACAAAGACAGCATTCGGAATCAATATATGGATTGGATCCTTTGCATTAGAAAACCGGCCATGACTGATCGGTTTATAATAGCATGGTCGCATCCGATCGAGTGCGATTTTCCCTCTTCTTTTCACCGTATGGGGTTTATCGCAACGTCCAGTGTTTTAATCTTGCTCTGCACGCAGACTGGATCGCTGTAACGCCCCAAGATCCACGGAGCACTTAAAATCTTAGCGAGACGCACATACGCATACACGCATACAGGAACAAGTATTCGGTGGTGCATCGATACTTACGCAGAGATACTCGGCGAGGCGAAGAACTGTTTGAAACGTGTCAGGAACAGACCATTTTGTTAATGGTCGACCGTTTCTTTTGGTCGACTAATGGTCCAAAGTCCTCTCCCGATAAATTTCCGTCCGTGGTGGTCATGTGACCGGAAATAGAAATGCACTTTCGCCGAAAATGGAAGGCAATATTGCACTTATGGCGGCACAATAACAAACTGCCCGCTTCCTGCAATAACCTTACCACACACCGTGCGTTCGATGAGAAGAAGAACGGGCATAGCGCACCGGGTCCGATCATGCAGAAATTAAAAAACAATAGATACGGGACGACGAATATGAATTATGTAGCGGACAATATATATATATATATATATATATATATATATATATATAAGAGGAAGAGGAAGACCAGGAAAAAGTGGATGGATAACATCAAAGAAGACTTCGAAAGATATCAAATGACAATAATAGATTTGAGATTAACAACGGAAAAAAGATAAATGGAAAAGTTTTGTGTCTAGCAATTGCCGCTAATGAGCTGGCAGAAAGCAACTATGATATATATATATATATATATATATATATATATACACACCTTGTCCCAAAACAAGGAGTATCACCAGGCACGACTCAAAGCAGTCTCGGCAAACCACGCCAGCGATTGGCAGTTACAATTACCGACTGCGCATGGATGACTGTTAGAGTCGTCGTTTCCGTCTCGAGTCAACTTGTGTGAGAAACATCTTTGTCCTTGCGGCGTCCAGGTATCGGAAGACGGTTCGCACGGGCTGTCGTGTCACCTGGGTCCAGGCCGTGTCCTCGACATTCCATGTTGAATGACCTGATCCAGAGGGCTTTAGTCAGGCAGGGATCCTTCCATTGAGCCGGCTGGTCTCTCTAGATCCGATGGGAAAAGGCCAGACGGCATGACCCTGATACCCTGGCAAGCCGGCCGAAGCCTTGTCTGGGACGCAACGGTGGAGCAGACACCGTTGCTCCAACATACCTACCCACCACTTCGCTTGCAGGAGCCGCAGAAGCCGCTGCTGTCAGAAAACAATCAAAATCTGGCAGCCAAGTACATCTTCCTGCCCCTGCATTCGAGACGCTAGGCCCCATCAACAACGACGCTCTCTGTTTCCTTCGTGAGCTGGGCCGACGTTTAGCTCAACAATCCGGAGACAAAAGGGAAGGCAGTTTCCTCTTCCAGCGTTTGTCAGTTGCAATTCAACGCTTCAACGCAATCGCCTTCCGAGGTTCTTTTCCACGCCTCGAACCGGACGAGAGTTAGCACACTATTTCTATATGTCTCCGGACAATTTTTTCATAAGCCCCTCGGGAATGAAGTACCGAGGGCATAAAAAAAATATATATATATATATAACGGATAGAGAAAAATTACAGTTACAATTATAGACTCATGTTTGAGTTTCCGAATCCTTTGAAAGCCTTGTGAGTTGTGACCTTCCACTGAAGAAGCTCACGTCATTGACTAAGACCCGCCGCCTCGTGGATACACTGACCTTTGCCCGGCCGACAACCCACCTTGCCTATACAGCTATTTCAAGAAAGATCAAGCGCATAAGAACAAACAGCTACTACTGTACTACTTAATAATAGATTTTTCGTCGTCTATAAAGCGCATGGTGCAATGAACCAGTCGCCATAAGACATTGGTCGTTCCTCGACAGAACTACTTGCCATTTCACGAGATTCATTCATTCATTCATTCATTCATTCTTGGACGATTTCTATAGCGCTGTAACAAGGCTGAGGCCCACAACAAAAGCGCTTTAACATCTCAACTATACCCCAACCCAAACAGAAACGTCAGAAACGTATTCGGCAGGACTTTCAGTTGTTGATGCCTCCCCCCCCCCGTTCTCGTGCGGTCACTGGTTCTAGTTGTTTCTAAATGTTAAATCGACAAACTCTGGAATAAACTCGTTACCAATATCAGTTCGTGTGTAACCAGCAGTGTTGGAGTTGCGGGGGGGGGGGTTGAACTGCCCAGTTAACTTTGCAACCCTCCCAAAAATCGCATGTCGGGTACATGCAGTTTCTGTCGTTCATTGAATTTCAGTCCTCAACATCTCCCCCTCCAGCTAAAATTTCAAAACTCCAACACTGGCAACCAGCACAATGTGAATACATCGTCTTTTAGATTTGATCAAAAAATATAGTCTTTGATGATTTGATATATATATAAAATATATATAGACCTATTGATGTGATAATACTAATCCAATATATACCTAATACCCAATCATTGAATATATGAACAACATTTCAAGGATAAGCTCTGCGCCACGTAATAATATACGTTAAAATCGCAACTGTGGCCATTTGTGACTCTGTACACGTATTTTTGTGTACGTTAAAATGTACGTTAAAATTGCACAACCAGGCTGCGAACAATTGTTCAATAGCAACGTCGTCGCACGCCCAGCCGACCGTGTTAAACTACGATTCTACGAACAATTGTTACCTTAGCAACGTCGTCTTCGAACATCGTCCACCAACGCATCGCGACGTAAGGACTAAACGGTCTCGTCTCTAGTCTCAGAACGCTTGAAGGTAACAGACATACAGATAACGATCTTAATATTATAGATTATGTATATATATATATCGATGTATCTATATATATATAGATATCTCACTCTCCCTTTCCCTCTCTGTCTCTATCTGTCTCTGTCTCTCTTTCATTGAGTCCTCTTCCATCATCCCATTCTTCCATTTACCGTCGTCTTCCAGGGCCACGATAGCGCTAAACAGACTGAATGATGGATCGACAAAAGTTTCCGGACATTTCTCGGTCACGTGATCCGTCTTCAAGAGAAATGCGATTGGCAATTTAACACAAAGAACGTCAGTTTTTCTCGTTTATAAACTTCACATTTCCGTGTATTTGACATTCACAGGACAACGAATCAACAGAGGCGAAGACTTAGTGCACCGTGTTGGCCTCTGCACGTGACCCAAAACACATCCGGGTCATTCGATGACGACAGCAGCGGCCGGCGGCCGGCAATGTAATGCATTGTAATGTAATGTAATGTAGCATTTGTATAGCGCCTCTTGTATTTCTACTCAGAGGCGCTCCTGGCATTGCAGTCGCGTGGTCCACAACATAAGTCCACAACAACGAACTACTATGAAAGCTATGGATCAGCGGTTCTCGAGCTTTTTAGTTGAAAGAAAGTAGGAAAGATGCCCTGGGCGCCACTTGAAGAGGGGACGCCAGAAAACCCTGTTATCTTGGTCTCTACTCAGAAAGAGAAGAAGAAACTGAGAAAACTGACTTTGAGCACTTGATCATAGACCAGTTCGCATCAGTAAAACAAGAAAAGTGCATCTGTAGTTTTAATCTTCTGCCAATAAAACGTAATGATCTGTTAATTAAAGATTCGTTGACCTGATAATTAGATTAGATCTTACGCCTGCCATGGTCGCCTAATACCCGAGATATGACCGTGCCAAAGTTCGATATTAAGACCGTGGTCAAAATAATTCCAGATATTTGCGTTAGAGTAAGCACGAGGACACCATTCCACGTGCCTGGCTACACTACCAGGCGCACTCGCAATACCTGCGCCACCGATGCGGAATATGAATTCCATCTCGGAGGAGGGAAATGATTTAGTGACGTCGTCAAAACCTCCGGAGGAGAATAAAACCCCGACGGAGGAATGACGGAGGAATGACGGAGGAATGACGGGGTCGACCGTCATCCATCGCCGAGCACTTGACCGGCCGTTTCTCGTCACTCGAGTGACATTTATTTGTGCCGTTATTTCTACCCCGGTTCGGCGGTGGGCTTGCCAGCGCCAACTTGTGGTGGCGTGGGAGGCGGAAACAGCGGGGGGGGGGCGAGCAACCAAAGTACCGATCACTCCGACTGTCTGTGCCGCGCTAATTCACGACTGTTGCAACGGCGGGAAAGTTACTCCGATGATGGTTCGTGTTGCGGTCTTTGCGTTGCGTTTCAGCGCTGGTTTATTGGTCATCGCGTCTTGTAATTGACTTCATAAAAAGACAATTCGTTCCGAACTTTTCGTTCCATGTCCGGCGTCTGTCCGATTGGACAGAATTCACCGTCAACAGACTTTGCACCGGACCAAGAAATACTGATTTGAAACTTTCGGTGAATGGCAAACAAGACATGCCCCGAAAGCAATGCATGCTGTGTTACCGAGACTATTTTTATAGCGCAGTCTATTTGGCGAAGACCAGCGCCAAGCACATATGAACGGACGCTGTCATTGAAACGAAGATAAACAGACAAATAGACAGACAGATGGGTAGATAAATAGACAGATAGACAGTACATATAGACAGACAAATAGCATACAGATAGACAGACTAATAGACAGACAGATAGACAGGCAGATAGACATATAGACAGACAGATAGGTAGATAAATAGACAGATAGACAGACAAATAACAGACAGATAGACAGAGTAATAGACAGATAGATGGACGGACAGATAGACAGGCATATAGACAGAGTGATAGACATACTGAAAGACAGACAGCGGTTGTGATTTATGGTGTGCCATCGACTTATGCTTCTATGCATTATCAAGTGGCGCTATAGAAGTTTAGGATCAGATACTAAGAGTAATTTGTTGATTGCAATTATCGAAGTGAAAAGGCATTGAGACAATTGTTTTAAAGTGTTTATAGGAAGCAGGGCTTTTTGTGCCGGAGCGAGGCGGAGCGGCGCTCCGGAAAATCCGGACCGCGTTCCGGAAAATCCGGAAAATTTTGCAAAATTAAATTATTAAATAGAAAATTGTACATTGTTGTACTGTATTGAATATAATCATTATATATATACTATGGTATATATATATCATACTAAAATCGTTATATATATATATATATATATATATATTGTTTATAGCGTTCTGATTATATATGGCTGTGTGAGCGTTCTGATTGATTACCTTAGCGTTCTGATTGTTTGGCTGGGTGAGCGTTCTGATTGGTCATTCTAAGTCATGTTGACAAGTGACTTCCGACTGTTGCCTCATGCGAGCTCGCCGAGGAAAATATTCTTTTACAAAAAGACCCTGATAAAAATTTTGTTACAAAAAGGATAGAAAGTAAGGCTGTAGCAGAAGTGGAAGACAACGTTGAAAAAATTTCTCAATTGAAAAAGCCGTGGGTTGGAATGTCTCCCATCTCAAAATTTCTTCAGGCAGTGGATGTCTTTCTTAAATCAACGATCAAAATTGTCGACCTCCACCTGTAGAAGGGCGGGTTGAACTCAATCGGCTGATGTTCCATTTCCACCCTCTTAAAATTTGACGTTAAAATAAAACCAGATTTCCAAATATCTTTCAAAACAGAGATTCTCTTAAGGGTTCTAAGATTTTTAAAAATCTACCAATTATCCGAATTGAAGCAGTTTGATAGGCGAAAAATTATTAAGGTCATCAAATCAAATCTTGTACGGGCTAGTAATAATAATAATAATAATAATAATAATAATAATAATAATAATAATAATAATAATAATAATAATAATAATAATAATAATAATAATAATAATAATAATGTGATTTTAAGTGGTTTAGGAGGCTAAGCAAGCCTGTTTGAAAACGACCTTTACAGATGGAGAAATATAGCTGCGATTACACTTCGCGAAGAATAGTCTACAAACAAAATGCTTAACTTGGTTTTTCCTTTTTGCCGATTGCACGCGGCATCAGTCACCGAGACGCGGATGCGCGGTTCTCTTAATAGAGAGCTTTCACTGGAAATGGTCTGCAGAGCGAATCTTCGAAAGAAAACATAAATATTTGTTGATTTGATCGCGACTTTGTTGACAGTTGAGGCTCCGTTGGCGGACAATCCTTGGGTCCTTGGGTAACCTTAATCAGGCGAAAAGTCGATTGGTCGAACCCATCCGTAAGGGTTTCTTCCGTCGGGCGTTCGAAGGTTAATGGGAATGCGCTGTCTCGCTCGGGAGCAACGCAGACAGACAGAAGGCAATCGGACGGACAATCGCAAACACACATACACAGACAGAGACAGACAGACAGAGAAAAGGAGACAGAGAGACATAGATAATAAAAGGAGAAAGAGAGACATAGAGAGACGGAGGAATGGAAAGGGGGAATGGAAAGAGAGAGAGAGAAAAAAAGGAGACAGAGACAGAGAGTGATGGAGGGAGGGAAAGCGAGGGAAAGAGAGAAAGAGGGAGACAGAAAGAGACAGACAGAAGAGAGTGACAGACACCGACACAGAGAGACAGACAGAGTGAGAGATGGAGGGAGAGAGTGGAGGGAAAAGAGAGAGGAAGAGGAGCGAGAAAAGAAAAAGAAAGAAGAAAGAGGAAGATAGCGATAGACCTTAGTGTCAAAGAAAACGAGACAAAATTAGATTTGACGATAGGCAAAGAGATAGATAGACAATTAGACGGACAAATATACAGATGGATAGACAGATGGAAGATAGACAGTCAGACAGGTATAGACAGACAGATACACAGACAGATAAAATGCATACAGAGATACTAACAGATGTATAGACAATCAGAGAGACAGATAGAGAAATATATAAGAAGATAGAGAAACAGATAGACCGATAGAAAAACAGATAGGCAGACAGGCAGACAGAGAGAGAGAAACAGACAGTTCTGACATGCGAAGGTCGTCTTGATTTTGCAGATGCATTGCTATAAGCAAAATGTTTTTACCTTTTGTAGGATTTGCATTCAGAGATTTTCTGAATTTTGAAATCAGGGTCTACTGTAGAGAGCGAATCTCTATTTTTGAAAGCCGCTAAACAGGTGTATTGTTACACCCCCTAAAACCTCAAAACACCCCGCAATCTGAGACCGACACCCCACAACACTCCACCCCCAATCTGAGAGTGCTTGTGTTGGCTACCTGTTTGATTATCGCAGCATTTTACCACTGCTCCTCATTTTACCAACGCCCTCTAGTAGTGCTTTAGTGTGAAAATATTGGTTAAAAGCCAGAATATAGTTACTTACATAAATATATTTGAATTTTACGGGGGGAGGCAAGTGGCCCTCTTATCTCAATGTGCTGGCGTTCATGAGAGAGAGAGAGAGAGAGAGAGAGGTGTCATTGTCACAGAATAGTCGTTTGAAATTTGGAAAGTTTTCACGATGTCTGTATTATTAAAGCACGCAGGATATTTAGCGATCAGAATATCGAATGTCAAACATTCTTGACTTGAAGTTGCGTATCTTGAAAGTCGAACAACCAAAACCAATATAAATCAAAACGGTTTGAGTTTTATAAAAGTGTGAAAAAGACGAATTGCTTTCGGACAAAAGTCCGCGTTTCACGACGTCGAACAATAATTCGGAAATTACATTCAGTACAACCAAGCTGCATTTATCATCATTGATTTGTTGCCGAAGAACTTGCATTGATATCATATCTCCTGGCATCAATGTTGGTATATTACCGTAAAATGCGATCTTCATCCTTTCTACTTGACGGGAGAAACAAGTAAAAACAAGTACAGAGATTTGAGTAATAGGATTGTACGATGTTCATTGCGTAATAAGCAGGGTCGGCCTTACGTTTTTGGGGCCCCGGGCGAGATAGGGTCATTGCCAATCGCGGGGTCCTTCAGCATTCGCAAAAAATCTTGACAAGCAAAAAAAGGTCATTGAAGGCTTTGCGCGGGGTCTCTAGAGGAGCGGGGCCCTGGGCACAGGCCCGGTTTGCCCGGGCTTAAGACCGGCCCTGGTAATAAGTGTAATTATTACATATCTGAAGATTCAGCATTGTACCCGCGAATGCGTTTAATGACTTCCGTATAAGAGTTACTGATTGCCAAGCAATGTTGGCTCTGGAAAATGCAACCATGGGCGAAAACTTCTATTAGGCCTCTAGGCTCGAGCCTACCGCTGTTTTAGAGTCTACCATAGGGAAGGGAATGGTATAGGCCTATAGGGAATGGGACACCCACTTTTTTATTCAAGTTTAGGCAAGTGAATGCAACCCCAAAACTATCTTTAATGGGGAGGCATTCTTCCAACCAATAGCGTTTTTGTATGCATTTAATACAGAAGCAAGTCAGTTGCGGATCCAGGAATTCAAATGGGGTGATGGTACTTTGGATTCCATAGCCGTTCTGTCTTGCCCCCACCCTTCCAAACGGGTTAATGCTAAATGTTGTCAAAATTATTATTGAACGGGAAGACAATGAAGACACTCGCTTGCCTTCACAACGTTTCAGTTTCCGCCGTGGTGATAAATTAGCAAGACAATTTGTTGGGTGGGGATTGGGACACATACCCCTGCGCCCCTCCCTGGACCGGCCTATGAAATAAGGCCGATTATTGATTACTCGGTGAGACTTAAACTGATTTTTTCTTGTTCTCTCTAATCGTTCTCTTTTCTGAATTATCTCTCTTTCTCTCTCCTCTCTGTCTCTCCTCGCTCTTGTCTCTCTCCCTTTTCTCTTTCTCCCTCCCTCACTCTCTCCTCTCTCTCTGTCTGTCTTTGTATATCTCTCTGTCGGTCTGTCTATCTGTCTGTCTCTTTCTCCCCTCTCTGTCTCCTCTCTCTTCCTCTCCTATCTACTTTTTCTTTCTCCCTCTCTAACTGTATGTCTGTATATCTGTCTCTGTATGTATGTCTGTATCTCTGTCTCTGTATGTCTGTATGGTGTCTCTCTCTCTCTCTCTCTCTTCAATGCTGAGCATTCTAGGCCAGCATCCGTTCCGGAATCGTCTGGAATGCTATTTTGGTTTTATGCTTTCTTCTCCCATGCAAACAAGAATGACATTATTATTATTACTAGAAAGATGCTCGCTTCGCTCGCGCTCGCTTCGCTCGCAGTGCAGGATAATACTAAAACCCAATCATTGAATTCATGCTGAACAACGTTTCAATGATGTACTGTACATACGCCACCTAGCCAAGCTCTGCGCCACGTAATAATTAGGCCTATGTACGTTAAAATCACGCAACTGTGGCCATTTGTGACGCTGTACACGTATTTTCTGTGTACGTTAAAATGTACGTTGCAACGTCGTCGCACGCCCACCCCTCTGACGCTGCAATGACTCGACTAAACCGTGCTAAACTACGAACATTTGTTACCAATAGCAACGTCGTCTTCGAACATCGTCCACCAACGCATCGCGACGTAAGGACTAAACCATCTACCAATAGTCAACCAATCAGAACGCTTGAAGGTAACAGACATACAGAATAAGGATTTTAATATTATAGATTATCTTGCATCGTCTGGTGACTCCTCGCTCCGTCTCCCATCCAGAAACCCTTCCTCAATGCCACCCACCTCATCCTCACCCCACCAACCTCACCCCCCCCACCACTCTCCACCGGCGGCCCCCACCTGCCGTTACAAAGTCTGAATCTTCTCAGTCGTTAATCAACGGATGTTTCTCCGGTCTGTCGCCCTCTACCGTAGACGAGAATAATCGTCGGTGTAGGGGTTCAACGGTTCAACAAGCGACAATAATCGCCCCATTTACGCTTCGACGGCGAATACGCGTTATTTGAAATGGCAGAGTTCGTATTCAACAGAGCTCATGCACGCCCGCGCCAACACTGTTGCTTGTATCAGCAGAGCAGGAGGTGCCGTCTTCGTCAATTGGGGGAGAGGGGAGGGGGGCTAGGGGCACGTCTTAAAGCCCCGAGAAATCACCTCCGAACCGAATAGAAATTTATCTAAGATTGTTTAAAAAAGAAATTTGTCAATTTGCGAAGTGACATAAGTTTTGCCGGGTGAACTTTTAGTTTGATATGATTTTTATGAGCATCGTGAATAACAACAATAACCAGAGTACACTGGCAAATGAATGAATAAATAAACGAATCAAGCAATCAAGCACAATCAATCAATCTAAATCTATTAATCAACCAATCATTGATCAATAAAAACGTAGATGACAGAACCATTGACTCTTAAAGTCTCCCATCGTTTATATGTATATATATATATATATTGCATTTTAGTGGTAGATTTATACTTTTAAACTCAAATTACCACTTTTATTCAATACGAAATGATAGCTAGACATTTTTTAACACTCAACAATTTGCTTTGATTGGTCAAAATAAAATAATATTGAGTTTGATAATTTTATTCTTCTTAGACGTACTCAGTTGTTGGTGCCCTTTTCAACAGCTGCGGCTGAACGTTGCAATGGAGGGAACAATGGAACAATGGAGGGAACACGCCCTCCGGGAAGACCCAGAAGACGATGGTTTGAAGAAACCAGAGAGTGGACGGGATTAGATTTTGGGGAGGCGATATATGCGGCTCAAGACCGGGAAATTTCGGAAAAGGATCTTTCAACACGCTACTGGTCTCGACGGTTCCTGCATAAGGGAACTTTGGGCTGATGATGATGATGATGATGATGATTATGATTATGATGATGTTGATGATGATGATGATGATTATGATGATGATGATGATGATAATGATGATGATGATGATGATGATGATGATGATGATGATGATGATGATGCAGAAGGAGAAGTTGGAGAGCTGATGGCCAATATTTTCCGCTGCCCACGTGGGCTCGGTCACAACCAACCAACCCCCCAAATCAATCATATCACAGCATTGGGCGTACGCAATAAAGTTGTAATAAAATTCTCCATGATTTATTATCTTCTGCAGAAGTTTTCCTTCCTTCTGGAGGGCATCAAAACACGCGAGAGAGAAAAAAGGCAGAAAAAACGATCCCAGAGAAATCGCTTGAACTTGAAAGATAGCAAGAAATCAGATGGATGAACGGAGGGACGGAGGAGGAGGATGTGTCCTTATTGATTGGCGCATTGTGTGTTGGGGGCCACGGAGGGGGGTTTTATCGCCAAACGCATCGCGACAAATTGCCTTTCGCAGAAGGAGGAAACAGGAACCGACATTGATTCCGAAGCGCGCTCCGAACCAACAACGGCGACAAAACAACAGAGAACGGAAATGGGTCGATAAAAACGGAAACGGAAGTTATGCCGACGCGTCCAGACTGTAACACAATCAGGAATTGTAACAGAAACATATTCGTAAATAGAAAGCATAGGCAAAGCGACAAAGGAGTGGACACTGAGACAAGAAAACAAACAAAATGACCAGAATTTATCAAAAAGAGAAGTAGTAGTAGTAGTAGTAGTAGTAGTAGTAGTAGTAGTAGTAGTAGTAGTAGTAGTAGTAGTAGTAGTAGTAGTAACAATAATGGCAGTAGTAGGCCTAATAATAGTAACGGTAGTAGTAACAGTAGTAGAAGTAGTAGTAATAATAATAATAATAATAATAATAATAATAATTATTATTATTATTATTATTATTATTGTTATTATTATTATTATTATTATTATTATTATTATGCACAGATTTTAAAATGACTAACACTTTGAATTCTAGCATAAGAGACCAACAATTAATTAGCCAACAATTTCCTATTTTGTGATTCATTGTAAAAAATGACATTGTTGACGCCAGATTATCTTGACCCCCTCCTTGTCAAAAACCCACCAACTTTCTCAAACCAACTATTTTGCTGACGTAATAAATGGACCGCCCCCTTCGAGGTTTCCTCTATTGTGATTCTAAAAAGGCACCGTCCATCCAACAGAAGAGATTCTACCGAATGAATGCGTTTGACTGTAGTCTTTGTGTCTAATTAATCAACAGTTTAATCCTCATATCGGTCAAGAGCGGTGACACGCGGCGAATGACGAGACGTGAACGAGTGACCTTACATGACGCTGTAGAGACGGCGTCATTGATTGCGTCCGCTTATAGTGAATGGCTCCGTGGACGGAATGCTCAGCGTCACTACTGTAAGGTAATAAGCATATACAGGGTGTCTACGAAAAAAACCCCCCAGCAGGAAAACTATGATTTCTTAAAAGTTCCTAAATATATTTCTATACAAATTTTCATACGTGTACAGCACATATTTCCCCACCTTTGTGCCAATTTTCAACTCATTTGCATGTAAGATGGCTATTTTGTGAGATATCAAAGTCAAATCGATTTTTACTATCTAAGTCTGAGCATGACAGGCCTAAATATGACCTCACATAAATTTTGCTTCATGTCAATTTTGAGTATTAGTAGCAGTTGTTGTTGTTTGAGTAGTAGTAGTAAGTTTTAAATCGAATGCAAATTTACAAAAATGTTTTTAAATTGTTCATCATATTAATAAAAGTTTGATTTAAAACTTTCAAAGTGGGTAAAATATTGAATAAAGATAGGATGCAAATTCAGACATTGCGGAAGCTTGGCTTTGGATACCGAACAATTTTTGCAATTAGGGTTATGGTTAGGGTTAGGGTTTGCAATTATGCCCAATAACCACCTCGAACAATTGTGGTTTAAATTGAAATTTCTAGACAATAAAATTTTGTCGGTTGATTCGTAAAAATCGAAGTTTGACTTTGATATCTCACAAAATAGCCATTTACATGTAAATGAGATGCAAATTGGAAACAAAGGTAAAATATATGCTGTACACGTTGAAAATTTTTATAAAAATATATTTAGGAACTTTTAAGAAATCATAGTTTTCCTGCTGGGGGGTTTTTTTTCGTAGACACCCTGTAGAGACGACGAAGCAGCCAGCGATCGGCTTTAATACTGCACCCACCCACGACACTCAATATTTGGTATTTAAAAGCCTCAGTAAGCCTTGAGTGATTGATCGATGGCTTATATATACAGTATATACAGTATATACATATAAATATATCTTACTTATCTAACTCTGACAGATATCTGAAATGACCTTGTATTTTGCGGATGAATTTGAAGTACCATCGATTGATATCTTTTTGCACAAAAACTGCTGCTATACAAGTGTTTAAATGTTCATTATTATTAATTTACTATTACTATTACTATTACAAGTATTAGTAATAGTAAATAGAAAAGTAGTGGTGGTGGCTTATAGTAGACAGTTTAGTAGTAGTAGTAGTAAAGTAGTAGTAGTAGTAGAGTAGTAGTAGTAGTATTTAGTAGTTTTAATGAAACAGGCTCACAATAAAGTCTTCAGATGCGTGTAGCCAAGGGGTTTGGGGTTTAACCCTTGGCTCGACCAAGATGATTGCGTATTATTATTCTGTAGGTGGAGGGGTGCCCAAATCGGGTTTAAGATAACTAAAAAAGAAAAAAATAAGCACAAAATATGAATATAGTTGATAATTGTATTGTACCTTGATTTTTCCGGTGGCGCCGTTTCACTAATTAAATGTTCCTGTGCATGCCTCGGAAAGTGGTCGTTCTGGGCGGTTCGATGATATGTTGCGCTCGTTTTAGCGCAAAATGTGCGAGTAGTGACCTTCCCGGCATTTTCGGGAGGTCCTCTGCGCTTCTCTCGGTGGATTAGGACGGTTTTAGTCGCTGATTCGTCGCCTGTCTGGTCCGCCATCTTGTTTTGCGATTTTTCTATCAACGCGGCCTGGCAGAACTGCAGATTAGATACCCGTGCGGGAATGCTGCGACATCCGTTCTAATTTTATTTTGGAATTCCATCCAAAGTCGGATTCACCTAGATCGACGACGGTAAAAGTTAGCATCTCAGAAATTCTAGAAATTAACAGTTATTACAACATCCTGGAATTTACAACATCTCATCCCGTGTTTTGTTCCAAAACTGCCTTGCGGACGGTATAAAAGTAGGAAGGCTCCTTTCTACGGGATTGCTAAAATATGGGCGTTTGGGCGGCGATTTCCGTCGTTTCCATCAGGGCTGACTTTGCGCTGTCTCTGTTGTCCGACGTTCGCCATCGGCATGCCAAAGTATGTCAAAGCGGGTTTGATCGACTAAAAAGAAAAAAATACGGCGCAAAATAGAAGTCGTCAAGAAGATAAAGATAAAGATAAAGATTGTATATAGGCTATCCGCCTTCATATAACTAGTGACGACCTTTAATGCCTGTCAATATAGTGAACGATATATCTGATAAGTACTAAGTGGACAGACAATAAAACTGCAAATGGGATTTGGAGACATTTTCTCGAGCCCGACAAAACCAGCGCCAATGGAAAAAGAGATTCGATGGCGGGGGCAGGCGACGAGGAGTGGGGGTGGGGTGGGTTGGTCAGGTAACAGGTGATAAATGAACTGTCGCCGGCGGATTTTCCGTGACATTTCCGGCGACAGCGCACCTCCGACTGTACCTGCCATTAATCAAATCAGTCTCTCCAGCATCAGACAGCCCATGTATATGCCACCGACCGCCGGTCGCCGCGACAAAGACCGACGGGCAGAATAATTGCCAGAAGACGACGAGGTGTCTCTCGTCTTGCTTGTCGACGGCTGCGGCGGTCGTGGGCGGAGGGGGGGGGGCTGCTTAGCGCATAGAGACGGAGACCTCCCCCCCCTCCGCGGGGAGAGATACTTGGAGCAATTGCAAGACGCGCAACACGCGCGGAAAATGAAACGGAAATCCGTTTTTGTTTTCGAGACAGTGTTTTATCCAGGCCTATTAGAGACAGAGATTCTCTCCCCCCCCAGAAAAACCTTCAACCCCCACCACAAAAAAAAATCGGCACTGACAATTTTTCGCACTAAACTATGTCTCTTCCCCTCCAACCAAGTCAGTTCCCCCTGCCCTCCCAAAAAAAAAGAAGCTTGGAGTCTGGAGAAAACACTGTTTCAAGAGGATGTCTAACTGAACAAGCATCGCGGAAATCACAATAAAAACCAAAAGTCAAATCAAAATTAATTTAGTTAGTATCAGAGGGAAACTTCAAATAAAGGAAAACAATTAGACGCTATAGGATTAAATTAATACAGTAATTAAAGCAGAAACTAAGATACATTACATTATAGAAAAGTATAGCAACGAATTACAATACTAACAGGGAAAAGCAGGAGAAGAATAAGATCTTTGTATACACGATGTGGAGAGTTTCTAACGTGGTTTTCACACATGCTTACAGTACTTAGCCTCCTAAACCACTCTAAATCACATTAGCATACGAGCCCTCTCCCCCCAGTGCCGCCGGATTTACTTATGAGTTACATAAGCTACAGGCTACAGCTTAGGATCTCACAATCTGCTGTGGCCTCAAAGAAAATCCTACATTAAGAATATTTATCATTATCTTAGTTTTTCCGTTTGTTTTTTAATATTAATAATTTTTCTTTCTCTTTTTAACCTAGTTTTGCAAGTGAGCTTCTATAATTTCCACATAATTATTTAAAAGGAATATATATTTTACAAAAATTCTTAAATTTAAAACTTAAAACTTAAATTTTTCTGTGACCAGCTTATTTATGTAGGCCTAATATTATTTATAGCGGAAGTGGGCCTCTGGACTTTATTTAACTTAGGGTCTCATCAAGTTTAAGTCGGGAACTGCTTTCCACCCCCAATTTCTTAAAGGTTTTGCGCAAATCCCGATCACAGCCCAACGCATTCATATAGCGCCAATACCTGCTTCTTCGTGTATGATGCACAGTCTCCACAGTCCCGAATGCATCCGGATGTTCATCACCCCGGAACCGCAGCGCTCCCGGCGGCGCCGCCTCCTGGAAACGGGTCGGATGGGACCGTGTCCTGGGCTCCCTGGGCCCCGCCGCCCCCCGCCGCCGCCGCCTCCGCCGCCGTCCCCGCCTCCGCCGCCCCCGCCACCCCGCCCCCCCGCCGCCGCCGGGGTCCGTGTCGTTCCCGGCGGGGACTTTGATCGGTTCTTCGATGTAAATCCAGAAGTCCGTGGCTACGGCGAGACTGAGGGCTCCGGTGGCGACCAGCCCGAAGAGCAGGGCCAGGAGGCTCAACGACCGGACGCTGCAGTGAAGACGGACCGGGGTCTGGCGGACCCCCGCATCGGTGCCCTTCGTCGGGGGCTGGTCAGCACGGTCTCATCGGGGACTCGAGAAGACGACGACGACGCCCCCTGGTGACCGGGCTCCGACCGAATGCTCGGTTTACGGTCTGCGGCTGCTGCTGGAACCAAATAAAACAGAAAGAGATAACTCAAATCTATTATCGTCATCATCATCGTCATCGTCATCGTCATCTTTATCATCATCATCATCATCATCATCACCATAATCATCATCACCATAATCATCATCATCGTCGTCGTCGTCATCTTCATCATCGTCATCTTCGCCTTGTGTACAGCGCTATATAAATTGTCAAAGATAATAATAATAATAATAATAATAATAATAATAATAATAATAATAATAATAATAATAATAATAATAATAATAATAACTAATGGCACGCTGATGCACGAATTAAAATGCGCCTCCAAATATATAAGGCTACCGAAGACCAATAAAAAATTGAATTCATTTCCCACTGAACCATTTTCATCTCTGTAGATGGGGCTTTCTCTGGGGCTTTCTTTAATGACAGTTATCTCCGTTAGAGGTCCCGTTATCAGCAATACATAAGATAGATAGTTTGTCAAATGCATCCTTTAGATCTAAACGCGATGTTTACTTACACATGGCGTGACGTTCCGGAAATCTCCGCTTCGAGTGTTCCGTGTTAGAGAGACAGACTCGCTCGTCTAGAAGAAAGAAAGAAAGGAATGAATGAAGGAAGGAAGGATGGTGGGGTGGGGTTGGGTGGGTGTGGACAAACTGTCAGACAAGATAAGTCTCGCCTTCGTCTTCAAATGACATCAGTGTCAGTTGTAGTCATCGATTGTACCCAACCACTCGTTATCCATAATTCTTTCCCAAATGTCTAATGATGTGATCTCTCCACTTTACTGCCAAATCTCGCGCCCGTCTCGCGTCTGACGACGAGATCTCGTCTGCTCGTCGACCAGGACGGCGCGAAAGTCTCATCAGAGGACGCCGGTGATTATTGACTTGAGATGCCCGCCCGTCGCTAGGAGCGCTCCACGCCGATACGATAGCTCGCCAATCAGTGTCCATTATACGTGGCGCTGAGCATAGAGTCCGAACCGATCTATATTCCCAGGCCACCGCACTCGCCCACTAGGCGGGGGGGGGAGGTTCCCGTCCATTCAGTTCAATTTAAATAGGCAGTGACTTAAAAGGTTATTTTATGAAAAATTATACTTAAATGATGATAAGATGATAAAACATATATATATATATATATATATATACAGGAACTGACATGCAAGCAAACTCAAGGACAGAGGAGACGGGAATATAGATCGGCTCTCATAGAGTACGTACCGTAAATGCATAGAATGCGTCGCGCTGCAGACACGGTCAATATTCGGAGAGCGGCTTAGACGAATGGCGCCGTATAAATCTCGATGTTTATGCGGTTGTTGATTGACTGCAGGTGGTCAGCGGGTATTATAGGGCGAAACTCTCCGGATTAGATGTGAGGACAAGTTGAAATGTTAATTAAAATGTCCGAAATCTCTCTCTCTCTCTCTCTCTCTCTCTCTAAATATCATTTGCGCAGTAGATTTTGATTTACAGACGTTTGGAAAGAGATGAAGACTTAGAAGTGAATAAATACTCTTAAGCGTTCGTCTAGCATTTGCAGGAGTGACGAAATATGAGAACTTCATAATAAGAGTCGTTATTCTGTCATGCCACTGGCTTAATTGACATTCTGTTCTTGCAAGCATTCTATCCAAAATAAGTACCTAAATCTGTCTGATATCCTAGATTTGGGAAATATATTCATAACAGGAAAACTAAGTAAGTAAATCTCGTTAATTTCTGCAGCGCTTTCAAGAGAAGCGCCGAAGCAGCTCCTTATTCCTATGCGCTTAATCTAAAAAAGAAGTAAAAAATGAAAATAGAGGAATAGTGCAAGAGGAAGACAAAGACTAAAACATACAGACAGCCTAAGAGAAGTAATAAGAAGTGTAAAGACAACTTCGAACTGATTAGGAAAGCCAGAAACAGAGAAGAGACATGGATTTTACCTGGATCGTGTGTAATTGCTATTTCGTGTGCCACCTACCGCTGCTTCTGAGAACTATGAACAGAAACATAGACACAGTCAAATTAAATACTCATAGACTAGTTACAACATAGATGAGTTACAACGAACCTCAATCGCTAACTGCCGCTAAACACTGCATCGTACTTCCAGCCTCTGTCCTCAGACAAACTCTATAGCACAGAGATGTCCATGGGTTGGGTTAACCCAATTGGGTTGGGTCAGACTTTTCCATATTAATGGTTGGGTTGGGTCAGAAAATAAGTCATGGTTGTACTGTATTACGGTGGGTTGGGTTGGGTCAAGTAACACTATTACCGGCATGGGTTAGGTTGGGTTGGGGATTATGTGGGTTGGGTTGGATTGGATTGGGTTCTAAAAATGGACCCATGGACAACTCTTCTCTAGCAATACAATCAGCAAAGTATAGCGACTACCTCTAAGTATTTATCAGCGAACCTAAGATATGGCATGTAGGGCATATGCCTCCTGAGCGCCACTTGAAGGGGGTGGGGCCGTGGGGGTCAAAAACTCTGTGATCTTGCTCCACTCGCCGCAGAAAGAGAGAAAACTGGCTGTGAGCGCATCATCGACCAGTTCGCATCGGTGAAAACAGGAAAAGTGAATTATTTTATAACAATAAAATGCCATGATTTTTAAAATTAAAGATTTGTCAACCTGGTAGCTTGATTTTCTGACCACTTCCTCTGCCATGGATGTCAAGTACCCTAGGTACGCCCCCCCCTGAATACAGGAAATCAAATCCCCTGCATTATGGCAGAGATGTCAGTGTAAATGTCTCCCATGTGCAGGACATAGTACAGGATGGCGCAAAAAACCCGGACTTTATTAAATGCAAACCTAAATGTGACCAGTCCGGTTTTTCTGCGCCAACCTGTATTTCTAATACACAGAGTCACATAACACATTGTCCGTGAGTTTTCAGTTCGTTTCGAATGCACCGGCGGGATCAATAGAATTGGGTTTGGACCCCGCTTAACGCCGCCTAAGCGTTGCACACAAGGACGAGGATAATGGAATTCTTTGGAGGGACTCCCCTCAGTGTGCACCGGATCAGGGTCATTTATCCTCCGGCGATCCCTTAAGTGGCACGCGGTGCAGAGTCAAGGATAGTGACGTCCGGCGTCAACCGCCCCCCTTCGACGACAAACCTCTTACTTTTTAGTTTCGTTCGGAAAATAGTTATTCACGAGAGACGAAAGAGAGGGGGAGGAGGATAAGAAGATGAATTAGAGAAACCTCTATCCTCTCCTCAATCATTCTCTCCATGCCCTTCAAGCAGCCCTTGTGTCTAGCATACTATGCCTATCCTTTATTATCCATCGACTGTATGAAAGCAAGTAAGTAAAATCTCGTGAATTTTTACAGTCTTTTCGAAGTAGGTAGCCTACCATAGTAGCTGCTTACATTCCTGGTTATTTAACCTACCGTTGAAATAGCTATAGCCGAAGTGCAGTGGTAAGGCGGGCATGGGCAATTTCGAAAATCAATCAGCATAATAGATTGTGCACTCAATTGATTTGATTGATGGGTTGATTGATTTATTGGCTGACTGAATGACTGATTAATATGGAGTGCAAACACATTACATATTGTACATGATGAGAATTTACATGTCGTCGTATGTGCGTCTGGCGCTAAGAGTCACAAATTGGCCTCCACAATAATAATTCCGATGAACACGCATGGTACTTAGAAGAAACTGACTGAAAAGTTGTATGATTTTGATGGTGATGACGATGATGATAATGATTTGATAATTTTCCTTCCGATCTGTCATTAGGCCTACATTGCCTGTGCAAATGTTCTCTGCATTTAAAACGTTTTTTAGTTATTACAGTACATTAATATGCTCTAACTCTATACTAAGATGTCGCTTGTTTTCCATTGTTATTCAAGAATAAAATATTAGAACGTTGCTCTTATTTAAAAACAAACAAAAACAATCATACTCCGCGGCAAAGATAGCCAAACATCGGACGCGTCGTCCCAAATGAATACGAAGCCTTTCTGGCTCAATTCACTGTGTCCCCCTATTTATATTTCGATTGTGTTGCCGTTTACGAAATTCTGAGCTACAAAATGGGGTCTTGCAAATTGTTGATATCAAGGCCCCATCAGTCACAGTTGAATGCACAATAATTCCGATTTAGGTTAGCCGAAGTTGCTCAATACTAAGATAACTGGTTCCTAGCATCACAGGTTTTATAGACGACAGAAATTGTATAAAATTGAGTCCCTGTTTGTCATAGCCTATGGAAGGACTATTGTTACAGTAGGTGTATAGATAATGCAATAATTTATTATTATTAAATAGACGGGCACCCTCTCAGAAACGAAGGTGATCGTGCTATTTACACAATATAGAAGTTAATAAGAAGACTTCCTGCTGCAACACTTGATAAAGATAATCTACTGACAAGAGGGTCAAAGGGACAGGAAGTCAACGGCTTTGTCTAATTAGCAGTAGATAGGAGACACAGAGGCTCTGAAATTAACGGTATTCTGTCTAAAGGAGTCTATGAAGCGTCACGAGGAATTATTATTGAAATTCTAAGGATAAAGGTATACCTATAGCCTACTTCTCGATGCTTGAAATAATAATTTTGCTATTTTTCGAAGATTCTGCATCAGTAAGGTTTGTCATCTAGTGATTACTGATCCTGAGAGACGATTGCGAATTCAAAATAAACCTCAGTATACTATAGGATACTAGACTGGAAGGGTACAACAGTGGCTCTCACACGTGGTAAACCCTCTTAAATCACTTTAATTATTATTATTATTATTATTATTATTATTATTATTATTATTATTATTATTATTATTTTACGTAAGATTGATGGAAGTGGTGGAATAAAAACGACTGGGACTGAGCAGAATTTTAGCTGCATTTTCCACTCCTAAAATTTAATCCGCCATTTTTCAGTCCTGCATTTTCCACCCCGGAAATTTGGTGCGCCAATTTCCAGTCCTCCATTTTCCACCCCTGAAATTTTGTCCGTCATTTTCCAGTCCGGCATTTTCCGGTCCTACATTTTCAGTCGACCCAGCAACCCCAGTGGACGGTTACTGTCATTTCAGAATATTTTGATCTTATTTTAAAAGATCAAACAATCGAGTCAGGACTTTCCAATAACGAATCCATCTCACCGAAGTATGGTTACGGAGGTCTGGAAACTCAGATTCGATTTCCATCAGAAAATCGCGAAATTGACGATGACTGAGTCCATGAAATATAGCAAATTTATTGTAGGGAGTAAGACAGCTGAAGGTTGAAGCAAGTTAAAATTAAAGTCAATGTCTCTATGACATAGACGGTGAAAAAAGAGATTCCTATAAAAGATTTGTACATGTTGCTCATTTCTTGCCGCGGGCCAGATTAAAGGCCTTGGCGGGTGGTATCCGGTCCGCGGACCGTAATTGGAGACCCCTGCTGTAGCCCAGTCCATTGCATAGGGCCTACGTAAGAAAAGTAATGCAACTGACCTCAGGCCACTAAGTAATCACTTAAACCATCACATGACGATTGACTAGTATTCATGTGCATTCGTATCCTGATTGGCTGTAAATTGTATCCTTGTATTTCTTAGCAACATCCAATATACTCGTAAAAGGCCGGACCTTTGCGCACGAGAGAGAGAGAGAGAGAGAGAGAGAGAGAGAGAGAGAGAGAGAGAGAGAGAGAGCTAGACACGGTTCAAAGCACACGGACAAATCAACGAAGAACCCACAACAGACCTCGCGGACCATCAGTGGCTCGGTGTATGATGCAAGATTGACTGAAAAGTGAATGCTTCATATTTATTTTCAAGAATAATACCAGGTAGGCGACATAGTCTTAAGCCGTTCAACAAGCCTATTGTATAATAGGCTACACGCGTCTCATATTATTACAGGACTGTATGATTGTATTTCTGCTTTTTATTTCGCTGCCTCGCTAATTCAAAGAATAGGCCTATTTGCCCGTTTGTGTTACAGAGACAGACGTTGATTGGTAGAGGAATTAGCCGAAGTTATACAGATGTCCACACATTTAGGGACAGACAGACAAACATACAGGCAGACTTCTAGGCAGCTGATGACAGATTCTTAGTACTACAGAACACGATGGAACTCTTTTTTCCCATTCTCAGGGCTGCTGTGTATTCCATTGTAGACTTGATTTTGCTCTTGTGTTGGTTGTCATAAATTTTCTAGTATTTGACTTGGTTTTAACTGTTTTGTCTACGTAGATTAGACAAAAATCATCAACTGTTTCAGATCAACAACGGAATCTACTGTACATCAGTAGTTAAATGATATAAAAAAGCTTCCTGCTTTTCTTTAACACGGTCCATTAAATATGCTTACTACTAAAACTGCATTTTCATTTATTTAGCGAAAATTGTTCCTGAACTTAGATCTTACAGGAACACCCCTTACATCTCAGAAGTCATCATCATTATCATTTTCTCTGTTTCCATTCCTCTCTGCGTCTTGCCCATATTCGCGATCTACGTCGCCTCCGTCCTTGCCTTGACACCAAAACTGCTTCCACAATCGCCACTTCAATAGTCCATTCCAAACTGGATTACTGCAACTCCCTTTACTATAACCTCCCAAAAACCTCCATCAACAAATTACAATCAATTCAAAATGCACTAGCCCGAGCAGTAACCAAATCACCAAAGTTCTGCCATATTTCACCCATACCGAAGTCACTACACTGGCTTAAACTATCCGAACGTATACAGTACGAGATAATAACGATTACTTACAGTTCACTTCATTCGTCAAAACCGGTTTACCTTCGTAAACTCTTAACGCCTCAGTCTGCCCGACCTACACGATCATCATCTCATCTCACACTTTCACGCCTGTTAAATCAATCATCACTCAAAATCTGCAACCGCGCTTTCTCATACGCGGCATCAGAACTTTGAAACTCAATTCCAGCCTCCCTCCGCAGCCTACGACATGGTCAAACAATAAATAAGCTCCAAATCCTCATTTCCTTTAATTCCTTCACTGTCTCCTCAAGCCTTTAGGTCTAAACTTAAAACCTTCCTATTCGAAAAGTCATTTCCTCCATAGCAACAACAATCTGACCCGCCGCCTCATAGATACACTGATCTTTGCCCGGCCGACAAACCACCTTGCCTATAGCTATTTCAAGAAAGATTAAGCGCATAAGAATAAGCAGCTACTGCGGTACTGCTTTCCAGGGCGCTGTATAAGTTTACGAGATTTTACTTACTTACTTACTTCTTTTATTTCTGCATAGTTCTTGTGACGCTGTGCATCTGTTTTCATCATCCAGTCCAAGTCCAGTAGCATATTCCTTGGTCTTCCTTTTGTCTTTCTTCCTGATATACTTCCCCTCAATTACTGTTCTGAGTAATGATTCTCCCCTTAGTACGTGTCCAATCCAGTTAGCTCAGAAGTGTTTTCCTATATAATAATGAACAGTGTCTGATGATCTTAGGAAGGCGTACCCTTAGCAGAGACTTTAAGTTCAAAATCTTTTAAAATGCCTATGTAAAAGTCAACACTCGAAGCAATACTGTGATATATCATTGGCTTGTATCATTGTATGGCTCGCATACTGTATATGAGTGGATAGATGTACAGTTAGGCCGGCCTATGTGCATTTTGGACTCCTAGTTCGCTACAGATCTAGCAAACAATGGATCGTATAGGCTGATAAGTATATGCAAATGCTGGCAGCACTGATGGCTAAACACAACAGCGAACTTTAGTCAATTTAACGGTCAGATTATCTGTCCTCATTTAAAGCTGTAATTACGATGGAGTCGACAAGTGGACAAACAACTCTCTCACGTTAAATAAACACTGACGTCCATCATTTGACTGTCTGCAATTCTCTTAAATTCAAACAACTTTTCATAAGTTACTCAAAAACCAGAGCCGTAACTAGGGGGCAGAGCAGGGGGCATGCCGCCCCGGGCGCCGATCGGTGGGGGCGCATTTTGAATGAGAAAAAAAGTTGTGCGATAAAAAGAAAAAAGTGACTTTGTGACGACTAAAAAAAGATCATCAGCCCGAAAATGGATAAGTAAACTGTGTGACGACTAAAAAAGGCCATTACCGAAATTTAGGGGCGCAAAGTAAAAATGTTGCCCCGGGCGCCGAAAAACCTAGCTACGGCTCTGTCAAAAACCACTTACCTAAGCCTAATTTGGAGTTGGGAGATATCAGGGTCGGATTAAACTGTTACGAGGCCGTTACACAAAGAAATTAATAGCCTCTCGATGACGATGGCTTGCACATTGAAAGTCTTTGAAGCATGAAATAATAGGCCTAATATGGATTCAGGTAAAATTCATAGGCCTAATTCAGTGTTGGGAAATCGTACTCAGTCCAAGGCACCCACGCATTAATCTTAAGTTCTTTGACAACACCGATTGGACCGCTGCACTCTTAGTAGTAAAGTAAGTACAACTTTTCCTACTAGTTCATTGTTTTATCGACTAAATGCCTCTGGTACATTTGCCATGAACTGTGGTCGTACGATTTGCATAATGTTCAGAGGCGGATTTACCACGGTACCAGGTGGTGCATCGGTACCGGGTCTCCCTTCAAAATACAAATTTAGGGCCTCCCTTTTCTAATCATAATTTTTTAAGACTTTTAATTATTAGTTTCTTTAAAGTCATTTATTTTCGGAGATATACATGAATGTTGTATCGTTAGACGTTAGTAGTGTTTGGACATGGATTAGTAATAATTTAGCATTGAAATGCAATTTAATGCATGCTCCATGAGTCTATGTTAAGAAAGCCTATATCTCATATACCCTGGTTTAGCTGACCTCAATCATGGGCTTCTATCCCTATTTAAGGTGGGCGCAGCTGCGCCCGGAAAAAGGGGGGAATATTTTGCTACTAATCTGAACTGAACCGAGACTGATATTGATTCAAAATAACACTGACCGTGACGTAATTAATGATAGCTATGTCTAACACAAAGGATAAAAAGCTGAATATAATACTAAGTCTACAAGGGAGCAAATTAACAGGGGAAATTTGTAATTTTGGGGGGAATTGAGCCCGGCTGCAAAGGGGGGATAGAAGCCGCTGTCCTCAATTAATGGTATGGCTCATAATGGCTGGACTCTGACCGAGTGACCGGCGTTTGCACCGGGCCACCGGCGGTCGTAGACGCCCGGCCTCTTGCATCGTTATGCAGATTAGGGATACTGCATGACTCAACCTGAGTGCCTGTACAGTGTGTCTCCACGGTCAATTCTTACCACGTTACCACCGGTCAAGAAGCGCGGGAAATGGGAGGAGTATGTGTATTTGTATGCCTCCGTACCTTTGGATGGCAATGCGTAGTTGAATACAGACTAACGCCATCACTCATTTGTATTACCGTAAAATGCGTAACACCGTGACGGTGACCTTTTTGGCAAACGATTACAAATCTTAGTTATACTTAGTGCTTTTTTCTAGAAAAAAGGTACCGGAACTCATCTTCGTGTATGATTAAATTCATAAGAAATAAGTTCAAATAACACTTAAATAAATTAAATTAATTTATACGTGATAACACGTGGATTAGAGCGCATTGATATCTAACAGATAATAGGCTGTCATCCTTAGCCATACTGAACATTGAAAATGAACTCGTGATGACAATCGACTTTGCACAGCTAGTGGAGGCCTTTGCTACAACAAAAAGTCGTCGGCGACATGTTGAGAGAATTTAGACTAAATACCAGCTACGGTGAGTTACCAGTACACTACTAATATTATAAACAGACGACAGGTCGACCGTGCCCCAGTTCTTGTACACCACTGCACGAATGCAAATTCAATACACGTTTATTTGAGTTGAAGTTAATGGCATTTAATTGTTTCATTTTTCAATGACGTTTGTTGTATTTTACTTCTTTAAGCAGTGTTTATACTAGCCACCTTGACATTGGGGGATTTTGAAATGTTTGGAGGGACAAGGCTTGGCATCTCAAAAGTCTTGACGAGCCAAAAAACAAAAAAGGTCATCTGTCCGTTTTCCCTTCTTAAACGCTCTTTGACAAGCTTCCTTATTTTTTTCCTCTCCAAAAAATAAAAAATCCCCCGAAGCCACACTTTTTTTTGGGGGGGGGGGGGAATTTCCACCTCCCCATGCAACATATAATTTTGGGGGGATTTTTTATTTTGGGGGAATCCCTCCCAAAAGGGCCTAGAATAAACACTGTCTTTAAGTGACCACGATGGCGCCGGGGGCCTCCATGGAAATATTTGCACCGGGCCTCCAAAATGTAAATCCGCCTCTGATAATGTTAAATATTATATTCGCAGGTAACTCTATATTTTCATTAAATATTGTATTCTGTCAACTGACAGATACTTCGTTAACTGAAGACAATAATTACGAGATCAACTAAATACGATGAATTACAATTGTCTCTGGAGTGTGTGTTCATAACGCAAGTATACAAGAACAACAACGAAATGGAAGAGAAATGGAGTAAGGCTATTAAGAGTCATTATGATTTCATCACTGAACGAATGTCTCCTGAGTTTGGTCTCATAGACAGGCTGTTCGCCCATCGAGCTCTTACGAATAAAGAGAAAATCACGATAAATGGAAAGACAAATTTTCACGAGAAAAATGAAATGATTCTCGATTGTTTGGAACGACATTTCAAGTTAGAAACACTGATTGAACTACTTGGGAAATGCGATCAAAATCATTTGGTAAAATACTTGGAAAACGATGGAAGTAAGATTTTCAAATATACTCTTTATTATCAAGTATTATATTCGCGCGATAGCAAGCGCTTCAAAAATCGAAAAGAGGTAAGAGTGGAATGCAATGGAATGGAAACGTCACACGCTGTTTTCCTATACTCTTTAGTTGTCTTGCTTAAATGCTTAAATAATTGTTATTTCTGTCGATATTTCGTCTGCATCGCCACACTTTCTTTGTAATCACAGTGGGCTGTTATAGAAGTAATGTTTAGACTAAACACATAGTTATTTCTGTGCAGATATGTTTAGTAAATTATTCCGCCTAATCTTGCGAGGCATTTAATTTTTTTCAAAGTAATTCGAATGATCCAGACGAATGAAAATTTGCCATTTGACTAAGGTTTTAAACTCTTTTTGCAGAAAAAGACTAATCTGTTAGGCATAAAACTTTAACTGAGTTAAATTTCTAATAAGCGTATATTACTATATCAAAATGTGTTACTGTTCAGATTATAGCGACGGTCACGAATTTGATGGAGACTGGCCTCTAACAGACGAGGCCATTTCAACAATTGACAGCAATTATGCAGACCTCGTTGATCTTCTCGAAGTTAGTGAATTAATTGGTCATTTATATGCAACGAAAGTCATTAATCACAGGCAACGTGAATATATTTCTTCAAAGTCTACGTCGTATGAGCAAAACGCAGCCCTGTTGGACATTCTACGGAGAAGCAGTCTACGATCCTATTGGCAGACGATCAGATGTCTTCATCAGACAAATCAGAGTCACATTGCAGAGATATTGGAAAAGGGGGGCGGTAAGTGAATTATCTGTGTGCTAACATTAAACTGCAAAGAAGACAAAAGCTGCCACAGTTTTCACAAACACAGTAACATTTATTGAAGACTGGCAAAATTTAGTAGGCCTATTAACAAGCCTTCTACATCACTCAGAACATTCGCCCTCAACAAGATTAACTGATTCGCTGCTAAATGTACCTAAGACGAACACTGAATTTAATAGGAGAGCATTTGGTTTCTCATTCCCAAAACCTTCATCGTCTTTTATCAAACCTTCCAACAAACTGGATAAACCTAGACTTTAGAAAATCTTTCTAGTTGGCTTATTTCGATAGTTTGTTTCCCTCTCTGATTGATGTCTGAAATGACCTGGTCTTTCCTGGTTTTATTAGATCGATTTGGAGTACGATCGATTGTTGTTGTTATTGTTATTCATATTTCTCTAAAGTAGATCCGCATAATCAGATATGGTACACAGCAGGTCTTTGAGATTTGTACCTCAAAAATTTATACGACGAAATAAATGAACAGTCAAATTAAAATGATTTTGATCAAATCGTTTGTGTAAACTTTTAGCTATCGTGCGTGTGGACGTTCATTTGGAAGTAAAAGGAAAGAACGTAAATGAAACTGAAAAAGAGATTGTCACAAAGATCAACAATCTCCTTAGCGACAGATCGAGTGATGAGGTAGAACGCATCTTTGAACAGCTGAAGTTAATCGGAGCTAAGACTTGCCACAGCGTGTCACTCTATTTCCTTTGTAATCAATCGGAAGAAGTGGAGCGTCTTGTGAAATTAACAAAAGATGGACGCTTGAAAGAAATCGTCGAATCTCTGTTCAATCGACTGGTAAAGACTCCAGTGAAGATCAAAATTGAGTTCAAATGGACATCAGATATACTCACCAGATGCCCTAAGATGTTTCAAGGTTACTTCATGATATTGAAGTTTTGCCAAATCTGCTTGTTAGAAGTAATTTCTATGTCGTTGTGTTTAGACACTGATCTTAAGGATATTATCTATAAACAGTTACATAGTTTTTAATTACTTTTAAGAAAATATCGGCAGTCCTTCGCAAACAAGACTGTTTGATTCGCTTCTCTCTTGCAGCTAATAATAATTGTCAGAAGCACGAAAAGGGAAACGCTGCTTATTGTTGCAGAGACAGTTTTGTGCTGCAATCACCTTGATACGTAACAAAATATTGTATGCCAATATGAGCTTTCATGGAGATATGGAGACTGAAGAAGATTTACTCTAGGCGACTCCCGGGTTTCGAAATGCAATGATATCGACGGTCTCTAAGAATACGAAGGGGACCGAGAGTCGCCAAAGAAGAAATAAAGAACAGATTCGAGGTCGATAGAATGCTGATAACCGTTATCACCACACTCTATGGATCAGAAACTTGGACGCTCAGAAAGGAAGACATAAAAAGATTAGAGGCATTCGAAATGTGGATCTGGCGAAGAATGGAAAAAATCAGATGGACGGAAAAAATAACAAACGAAGAAGTCTTGGAGAGGATAGAAGAGAAGAAAAGCCTAATTAACACTATTCTTACAAGACAAAAGAAGTGGATAGGCCATGTTCTGAGAGAGGAATCAAACCTACTAGGAGAAGAACTAGAAGGAAAGATGAATGGGAAACCACAGAACGGGCGACCAAGGACATCGATGCTGGAGTGGATGTTCGACACTACGGCAAAAAAAACAAGTATTCAACCCTGAAGATAAAAGCTCAAGATAGAGAGGAGTGGCGACGCTGGAGAATGGAACCTGTCCTTGGACAGAGCACCTGAAGAAGAAGAACCGTAATCAAGCAGAGAAACGTCAAATCTTAGACCATTTCAGTCTCGCATGGAAGAGAAAATAATTCTGAACTCTACAATGGATGGAATGCGCTCTTAAGGAAGGCACAGTTGACGATGGATCGATGACATTAGGGGGTGGGTGGACGGGATCAGGTCTTGCGAGGACGATTCATGCGACACATGACCGCAAAAGATGGCAAAACTTCTAGTCTCAACGTTTTCTGACGGGACATACAGTTGATGATGGATGATGATGATGATGATGATGATGATGATGATGATGATGATGATTTGATAATTTCCCTTCCGATCTGTCATTACATTGCCTGTGCAAATGATCTCTACGTTGAAAACGTTTTCTTAGTTCTCATATTAATATGTTCTAACTCTATGAAGATGTTGATTACAATAGCAATCAAATAAACATAAACTAATGTCTGTTTATAAAATTGAGAAATATGAAATGGGATCATTGTTGAAAGCAGCGTGATAGAAATATCTGATCGGTTACAACTTTGCCTTGTGCTATTAAGGGATGCTGTTAAACGATGCGGTTAGAATGCCAAGATTAGTGTCTACTGATCGTTTTAATTAATGAATCCGCCATTTAGGAGTCTCGCACTGATTAACGTTTCTGATTAGCGTGCAAATTTTTATTTTCAGAGAAAGAATTTCCTTTGACGACCGTGAGTGCAATAAGTGCAATCATCTAATCTTAGCACTTAATCTATCGTTTTATGTTTATTCTGATTCTAGTGAATCGCAATATCGCATAAATTAGAATAAATCGCTTCATTGGCTATCATGATTTCATATGGAGTCAATCTTTGTGTGTTGAAGTTGATTACGCAAAACGGCAATGACACGATGCGATGCCGAATCATTTAAGAATGTGCTGATTGTTCCATTTTGAAGTTTTTCCATCTACCTTTGTGAGGTGTCAATAAGCATAAAGTTATAGCAGTCTATTAACTGGTCGCATCCATACTACCATGCATTCATGCATATCAATGGCACGATCGTTGCCTAATCCAGTGTTTAATCTAGGCCGTTTCCGAGGGGGAAATTTGCCCTTTCCCCCCGGAAATTTCAAATTCGCCCCGGAAATTTTGGAATACTACATGGACTAACAGCGGGCCCTAGCAGAATTCCCCTCCCGACTTTGTCAGTTCCCCGGCTTTTTCAGTTCCTCCTCCCCGGAGTCCAGGAGTCTAGATTAAACACTGGCCTAATCTATTGCGTGACGTAATAAATTAAGTACTCAATAATTAAGTAGTTAGTATCTAATCTGATCTTACGTCGAAATAGTTTGTGCATTTCCAAATTCGGTGAGAATATTCGTGTTCTATTGATGTGCGAATATATATATACTATATATATATATATATATATATATATACTATATTTAAAATGTCATGTTGCTGCAAGTTTGAAAGCAGGTAGGAATTTGTATATGAGGCAAAATTGTATCAACTTAGAACAAACTGTGTATCACACAGAAATATGCAAATATGCAAATTGGTTTGTATATGTTATTCTATATTGGATTCTTTTCAGCAGTGCTGTGCTGGTTACTTGCAAAATGTAACTAGTTACAGTTACTATTTACAAGGGTTAAAAGTAACTAGTTACTGAGATTAGTTACTAGTTTCCAAAAGTAACTAGTTACGTTACTAGTTACTCAAAAAAGTAACTAGTTACTTACTAATTACATGGCTTGTTATCGATGCTGCACAGCCTGCACTTAGGTATCAAAACGTACAATAATCAACGAACAATCAAAGATAATTTCAAATTATGTGTAACACTCACAGTTCCCCAACAGGCAACATTAAACAAGCAGTGTAGTTTACTGAAACAAAGCATGCATCAATGTTTAACTGATGTTCATTGTTCAAATTAGAGTTTTCTTAGCTCTTAACAGTAAAAGCATTTCGAAGTGCTCGCCAGTTAGACTGTTTCTGCGTGGTGTAAGAATCTGCCCGCCCACACTGAAAAGTCTATCTACTGTTTACTGCTTTTCGTCAGTTAATGATTGAAGTTTACTCCTTTTATTATCGCTCAAATACAACATGGAGTTTATATCATAAGTAAAGTACTAGAGGCTAGTGCATGATGGTGGCAGTGCGATCTATGGTTGCCAGTCATGTGAAACAGGACGAACGCCTGGCCTGGTGTTCCGGTATGTAAGTTGTTGTTAATGCAGCAACTCAGTGACAGTGAATCGCATAATGCAAACGCTTGAAATGCAATAACACTTATAAAAGTAACTAGTTACTGTAACTAGTAACTATCGTTACTAGTTACTCAAAATAGTAACTAGTTACTGACAATAGTTACTCTTGGCTGAATGTAACTAGTTACTCCACTAGTTACTCAAAATAGTAACTAGTTACATTAACTAGCGTTACTGTAACTAGTTATTACCCAGCACTGCTTTTCAGTATTAGGCCTATAATATAAACGACATTTTTTAGATAAATCGTTTGCCATTTGAAGCACTTAATCTCATCCTTCAAAAGTCGTATTTGGGTTTTATTCAACGACAAAATCAGGATCAAACTCTAGAAGACGCAACATTTATCAGGCAATTGGCAAGCGTTGACTTCTGCTGGTTCAAATGTATTACAAATCGACGTTACAGGGCCACTGTTTGGTCTCTCCTGTCAAGTATAACAACTGAATTATTATTATTATTATTATTATTATTATTATTATTATTATTATTATTATTATTATTATTATTATTATTATTATTATTATTATTATTATTATCATCATCATCATCATCATCATCATCATTATTATTATTTAATTTCATCATCATCGTGCTAAAATTTTAAGAATTCTTCATTCAGTTTTTAAACTATTGCAATGAGAACACGATTATTTCAAACAGCTCTAGATTGATATGAATTTTCTATAGGAGAATATACTGTACCTGAACATCGTTTTCAGGAATATATAAAGTGAAAGGCCGAGCTTCTCACCTGTATAAGTGCAACCAAGAATTCATTGATGCGAGTTTGATTCGACTTCGAGCTGATAAAAATGCCCTAGAGGCTTCTGGCGTCCTAAGTGACGCTGAATATGCAATCAATACAAGAACAAAGGCGTATGCGTTGAAGAAAAGTCCACCGACGAATGGGACAGAAGGACTTTCATTGTTTGCATCGCAGAAGAATGCAGCTGCAATTTTACATTATCTTAGATACTTTCACCGGTCCGAAGAGGGAGCGATGATCAAAGTTCTTCAGAACGGAGGAGGTATCTCTTTTCTATTAAATGCGATGCAAATCCCTTTTGGATCTAAATAGACTACTGCGGAATAACAGATTACAGTAGACTCAGAAACAACGAAGACACATTCCATAACAGTAAATGGGTGACCTCGTTTGATTTAATGATATTGCTGGTACATTTAGACCATAATTTCGTGCGAACCAAGCGATTGCAATAGGCTTAAATGCAAACAGGAAATTGAAACGTTTAGTTAGTTAGTAAGACTTTTATTAAAACACAGGACAGAAAGCATATCAGAATTAGTTTCACGCTTAGTTTCACTTACTGTGCCTAATTTTCATATAACGGTACTAAAGTACCGAAGGACTTATGCTTGAGGGATTTTTGTGTCATTTTAAGAGTTATACTGATAACAGCTTAAATGACTAATAACGGATTTTGGTTAGAGCTGGGGTCCCTTCCATCAAGGAACCGCCTGGTCTTTGAAGATCCGATGGAAGAAGACCAGACGGTATGACCCTTATCCCGTGGCAAACTGGACATAGCCTGGTATGGGATGCAACCCAGCAACCCTACAGAGCCGGATTAAGGTCCGAGTGGGCCGGGGGGCTGATTAAAAAAAAGGCCGTCGCCTATGCTCTGAAAATCTCAGACAAGCAAAAAAAGGTTATCTCTCTCCCTTCCAAATCGTGCTGACAAGCAAAAAAGGTTATCTCGAAAATCGGTGGGCCTATTTTCATGATGGGCCGGGGGGCAACAGCCCCGCCTTAATATGGCCCTGCAACTCTAGCAGCCTTGCCCAGCAATCCGGAAACAAGAGGAAAGGAGGCTTCTACTTTAAATGATTATAATTATCAGCCTCTTTGCAGCGATTCAACGCCATTGCTTTTCGAGGAACTTTTCCAGTCCACGAACCAGACGAGAGTTAGCCACACAATTTCTTAATGTCTAAGGGCACTTTTTCACAAGTCATTCAGGAACTAAGTACCGAGGGCCAACTAAGTACCGAGGGCCAAAAAAGTAAAAAAATATATTTATGTCAAGGCCTATAAACCGGCGATGAGTGTTCTGCATTGCACTCTAAGATGATGACAGACAACGTTGTCCAAAAGGCTATTTACATTGTAAATTGGTCAGTTAAATATTTAGGATTTTAAGATTTGAGCCTGTATTTAATTCAGCATCTGTCCGAGTTGATGTTAGAGGCTGGGATCCAAATTCAGACGAGTTTTTAAAGAAGCTGCAGCACTCGAAAGACGAAGCAGATGTAGTTTCAATTGAAGTAAAGAAATTGTTCCCCCAGTTGTATGACAATGGCATGGAGATCCTCAATTTAGTGCAAGACAGAGACACTGCTGTTTGGATTTGGTGCAAATCCACAAATGCTCTGGAAAAACTGAAACAGATGAATGAATCGAAGACTTTTGCTGGACGTTTCTTCCAATTGACAAAATATAGATCGACAAATATAGACTGTGATCAACTAAAGAAAGACACAGGTAAGTGTTGTTTAGTTAAGTAGATTGTTGCATCATTTACGAACAGTTACGCGAGTACACACAGGATGCTATGATTATCGTTTCATCAAATAATCCTCATAGAAGCCCGGAACGATAGAATTCGACCATAAGGTATATTATGTGCTCTGAAAAACGCCTCAGTGATTTTTTTTTACATTGCTGTTGTTTTTCACTCCTGCGTTTGGATAGTCGTGGAGTTCTTTAAAAGAATTTAATGTGCCGATTAAGATATTTCAAACTTTCTTATAGACAATTTTCCAAAAGTATCAGTTAGCGATTACAGTACATAAGTCTGCTCGAAATAAAAAAAAGAACGATGAAACGATTCAATGTAATATATACAGAATGCCTTCACTGAAAAACTTAGAGACTTCTTAATCTTTGGTTAATAAAAGTTAAAAATTTGAGAAAAGCTTTCTTCATATATAATACATCTGTATATGGATTCTTTATTGGTAAATGGTTATCACAAGTCCTCAATGTGATCATGTTGGACCATAATAAGAAGTAGGCTTATACGGAAGCAATGTCGTCATATTTTCTGACCAGGCTACAGACCATGTCGCTCTAAGAATATATAGTCAAAAGATGTCTTTTTGCAGTAAATATTTATTCTAAGAATATACTATTGTTATTATTAAAATATTTTATGAAAACAGCGACTTAGTCATCGTACTGTTTTAATGCGTAGTATTAATGACAATGGCGTAATATATCAATTTCTAATTTGTCTCGACAATAAGAAAACCTTTAGTGATGTGAAAATATTTGTTTGCCGAACAGTAACCAAGATCACCAATCAGAAATACCTGATGCAAAGTGTTGATCAGAAGACAGCCAGAGAATGGCATCGACTTGTTGAGAACGGTGTCCCGCAGAACACAGCTCTAAAAAGGCTGAGGAAGGAAGCAACATATCCAACTGCACCAATCGAATACCACGACGCGTGGATCGTTCACAACGATCAAGACATCGTGGCTAACAACGATTTAACAGAGGCCGAGTGCCTTGCGATGAGGATTTATTCCAACGCTGTGCACGAATTCTATTCGAAGTTTAACGAGGACTGCGCCAACTGCAAGTGGGAACATTACACCGTTTTTACCAGTCTACTTCAGTCAGCTCTGTTTAAACGGAGACGTAAGTACTTTGTAAAGACTCTGGAAGTAGTTCCCGATTACGAATGTGAGGTTGACGTCGAGACAAATGAAAACGCTTTTCTGTGTGAAGAAATCGAGACTTCAACTCCACCGTTCGGAGTCTTTCCTCATAAAAGAATCTGCTATCGGATCAACTCGAAAAATTCTTTTCAGATGTGGTCTACTTTAACGTAAGATGTGCAATATTACAAACACACACACATACACACAGACATATATATATATATGAAAATGTTACGAAAAGGCCAAAAAATAAGAGGGTTAAAGTAATATTAGCACTGTTATTATGTGCTTTTCGTATGTATAAGCACTTCAGAATATATATATATATATATATATATATATATATATATATATATATATTAGAGCTGTACCGATTAATCGGCAACATTCATAATCGGACCGATTATTAGGACAATCGGAACAATCGGTAATCGGGCGCCAGTCCGGTGCCGATACCGATTAATCGGTAACATTTGTATTCTGGCCGATTTTAAGGATTATTGGAACAATCGATTATAAATTGCAATATGAACATAGAAATTTAAAATTTGACATAATAAGTATTGGTAGCAAAATCATTATTCATTAATGATTAAGCACGCATTATGCATTGAGTCTCTTGGCAAACCTCGAATTGAACCTGCATACGGAGGGCATGTGCATTTACGCTACACTTTTTTGGCAAATTTGATTGCATGGTCATTAAAAACTACCGATTTGGAGAATTCGACAGATAATCGGTATCGGCAAAACAATCGGTTGTCTGACAATCGGAACAATCGGTAATCGGAACAATCGGCAAAATGTGCAATCGGTACAGCTCTAATATATATATATATATATATATATATATATATATATATATATATATATATATTATTTAGGCCCATGTCTGCCTAGAAACGTTGGGCGGAGCTTGGCGAGCCAACCAATACGGGGTCGAAAGCTGAATAGCTGTAGTTCATATTATTATTATTATTTTTTTATATTATTATTATCGACGATTTGTGAAGCGCCGTAACATAGCCATCGGGAGAGAGAGAGAGAGAGAGTGCGGTATTGCCATACAAGCGTGATTTTTTGCCAATCCCGTAGATCAATCGGAACCGGATACTGGAGGGCCTATTTAATGCAGATGACTTGTTAAGGGATTGCTTCAAGTTGGTAGCAACTCTCTCGATTGGTGCTATGCGTTATAAATCCCCTATACTGTAGATAATTACCTGCGTTTTAATGCATTGCAGCATTGCCACAGTTCCGTTATGGGCAGCGCCGGATTAAGCACCGTGGAGGCCCATAGGCAGTCAAACTTTTGGGGCCCCAGGGGCCAGGCCCCTAATGACTACTAGAACGCCATTGAAGTGTATACAACTATACATTGTTGTATGACGTCGGCGTCGTCACGTGCCTTTCGCATAGCGCTATTTTTAAGAATAAGTAAGTAAAACATTTCTTTTGTCACTGTCTTGTGGGGTCCTTAAAAGTCGCGGGCCCCATAGGCAGTTGCCTACTCTGCCTAATGAGTAATCCGGCGCTGGTTATGGGACTGTACAGTAAGTTTGGTGACGGGAATATATTTTTGCTTCGAATACAGATTGTCTTCAGATAACGATTTGAATTTTGTCATTTTCAGTTCACCGCTGATCAGAGGATCGTTCCTTGGAGCTGTCGTCGGAAATTGCATCGGAACTGCCTACGAGTTTAAGGATATTTCAACAGTGGACAAGTTACTACAGACTTTTAATAAGCTGGGTAAATTAGGCTCTTCAAAATATTGGCATTTTGAAACATTCTTGTCGTACATTTTTAAACGTTGTAAATAAGTCTCACCACAGCCTAAAGTAAATATCATCTAGTCGATTCTGTTCCAATTTACAATTAATACTTCTAGATGAGTTATGTGAACAAATATACAAAGACACGTGAAATTTAGAGACTAAAATCAACTAAAATAATCAGCCATCCCGTCTCCGACTAGGATCTAGACGAGGGCTGACGTCCATATTTTTCTTTTGCCTCCGTAACCTTGTTTCTGTAAACCCCTAAGCACTGATGACATTGAATATATATATATATATATATATATATATATATACCCTGTATATGTGTATATATGTAATTATTTATTTATATGAGTATATATTGGTATATGCACATATATATGTATATGTTTACAACTATATACATTATACAGTATACTTATCTGCCAATGAGCATATGATTAATTACACTAGAAAATAGTGAAAATGTTACTGACTTTAAAAGGACATAATCTTTAGTATATTGGTGTCCTGAACACGAATATGACCGTGAAACTTTTTTATTGGTTCTCGTTATGAAGATATTTCATACAGCTCATTTTCTATGCTTCAAAATGTAAATGTACCAAGTAGAATTGTAACAAGATGCTAAATAAGCCTTAAATGATGTAGCCTAATATCGCATCGTATTGAATAATACCATCATACACACATCATCCAGAGTTTATTGCATCATTTTCTGATGTAATGCAGTACTACTTCCAGTAGGCTGCTGAAATAAGTTTACGTCAGTAGCCTACTATATATAAAGCCCGTCATAAGGTAAGCATTTAGAAGATATCAGACTTCGTGAGCTATCGAAAGCGCCACCAGCAATAATGGAGCCTTTATTCAGAAAGGAAGGTAATCTGGTATTCCGTTCTTTGATATTGAGGGCCCTCATGAATGTCTTAGGAATCACTTCTGACCCACAAGAATGGTGAGTTGGTGACTATTTTAGACTCTTCGAAACTGAGTCTTAAGACAATGGAAATGATTTTCCATCTATTCTAGTAACGCATTCTATCCAAATTAAAGAGATGTACGATCACTTAAAGCAGCTACTGAATTTCATAGAGTATAACAAGTACAGCTGGCACCTCTGTGGTGATTTAAAGGTTGTGACAATTTAATGAGACTGCTGCAGGGATACATAACATACATGCGTGTCTTATGTGAGCGGCATATATAAGTGAACAAGGGAATTGCACTACTTGCTGAAGGAATGGACAAAATGTAGCAGTTAGAAGAATGTCCAGCTCTGATCGATGGTGACGAAATCCTGCTACCACCCACTCACATCAAACTAGGTTTCATGAAGAACTTCGTGAAGGCAACGAGCCGGACTTCACCAGCTTTCCAATAGCTGTATGAAAAAGTACGTAGACTCGTCGATACAAAGATTAGAGAATGAGTTTTATGGATCCTCAGATCTGAGAGCTCTTCTAAGGTGACAAGTTCAACAATTTGCTCCAGGGTGATGCAAATCTAGCGCATGGAATGCTTTTCACATTGTGTCTATAAACTTTCTCGGTAATTTTATGGCAGAAAGCTACAAGGAACTAGAAGACCTGTTGATGCATCAAAAACATGGCTGCAATATGTCTCTTAAGATCCACTTCCTTTATTCCCATCTGGATTTCTTTCCTCACAACTTTGGTATGGTTAGTGATGAACATGGTAAACGTAATCATCAAGAAATCACAACGGAACAAAGATACTAAGGGAAATGGTCCACTGCCATGCTTGCTGAATACTGCTAGACACTCCTTCGAGATGCTACCGAACAGATGTACTAGTGACAGGCAAAGAAATTGAAGACGTAGTCTATCACTTGATTTTTGCAGGTGTTAACCATAGGCCTATTATTGCTAATGCCATGCATTAGGGTAATAAACAATTTTTTGCAGATTACAAAAAAAACTAGAGCCAATTTTGCAATTTGACCATCATATTAGTGTTGAGTATACTAGTTAATAGGAAATTACGAGTTTAATATCAGTAATATGAATTTTGTGCGAATTTGTTGTCCAATAAATTATTTGCACCTTATACAAAAGATTCATTGTGAAATTTAACCCTTTATGATTGGAATCGTGTCTGTATATGGATTGAGTTTTGCACTATTTTCAGAATGTGACGTCACTAACCGAAGCCGAAGCCCTTACACGGCTGACACCTGCATGACATTCGCCTTGGCAGAATCTCTTATAAAGACTCGAACTGTAGACATTGAAGATCTAATTCATTGGTAAATTGCAACTATAGAGCGTACGACTGAAATCCTATGCAATTTCTATTAATGCTAGCTGCTTGCCCGTCAAGCACGACGGAAAGGCTTTGCTGTTTTCATGCCAGATTTTATTTCCCCATATGCTTTTAATATAGTAATTTTTTGTACATGCTCTAGCATTTTGTCCAATGACTTGTCCTTGACTGGAACATGGCTCGATATGCAGTCTTTATGACAGTCGATGTTTTCTGGGCTACTTGTTCGCGATAGCGACACAAATAGTTGGCTAAGATAAAAGACTGGCTCGCTTAAATATACTCCTACATGTTAAAACTTTTGCCTCTGCGATTTGTTGATGGCATTTGCAAATTCAGGAAGCATTGGAAATGGCGACGCTTGAAACTGAGCGGCAAATTCACTTATCTTGTCTGATAATCGATTCTTGGGATTGTAACTACTTCGCCTCGGTTGTTTCCTGCTGGAATTTCTGTGGTTGTAAAATTCTTGTGGCAATCATTGAAGTTGCCACGTGTGTTTTATTTGACAGTTTTTATCAAGCGCTTTGCATCAATCAGCCACAAAACTACAGCCAATCAACAATTTACGTTATTTCGGAGCTTCATAGTCAGACAAAGGACGGCGATCGCTCTGCTCCTGCAAAGCGACTTTTCAGCGGACAAGGCTCCAAAGGTGTCGGAGGGGCAGTTCGGATTGCTCCACTTGCTGTTTGCTACTACTACGAGCAGGAGAATGAGTTGAACGTATGAACTACGTGTATACCTACTACAGTACTCCACTGTATTATTCGTGATGTTCTTTTAATAGTCGAGACATTGAGCCTAGATCTTCTCCTTGTAGTAGCTGCAGTAGCAGGTATTGCTGTTGTGAACACAAGATACAAAATTTCCATGTCTCCGTAATAGGACGATTGACCATAGGACGTTTGACCACTGGACGATTGACCACAGCGGACGTTTAGTGGTCAATCGTCCTCTGGTCAAACGTCCGCCGACGATAAGTAGCAAACGTTAAGTAAGCCAAAACACATTTAATAAACCAATGCAATCTAAAAACACTTTAATGAAAGCAACGTAGTCCGGCAGCAAATAAGCGATATATAAAGCAAAGCAACGCTAGGCAAACGTAAACTTATACAGTATACAGTACGTGAAACACATATCTAGTAAAACAACGCAAAGCTCATGTAAAAAGACGCCCAGTGGTCAAAAGTCCGCTGTGGTCAAGCGTCCAGTGGTCAAACGTCCCCCGTGGTCAATCGTCCAGTGGTCAAACGTCCTATGGTCAATCGTCCTATGGTCAATCGTCCTGTGGTCAATCGTCCGCGTACCATGACATGGAGCGGTAAATTCGCTGTTTATTCATCAACTTCATCAAGTGTATTCTTCTGTTATTTTCTGCAAATCTTTCAGGAATACGTGAGGACAGTCACAGAATTGACGCACAGTCATCCAATTGGAATCAATGGAGCCATTCTTCAGGCAGCTGCCGTTCAACTCGCTCTCGTGTTGTCTGCCTTTGGATACCCGTATGACTTTGGTCAATTCTACATCGATGGTCTTATCAAGAGAATGAAACCTATTGAGTAATATTGCATTCTACTACTATTACTTTCAGAGCCTTATTTGCGTGCATGGCTTGGCTCTTAACGTCAAGACTTCCGCTACACATTGAATAAATTAATGTAATTACAGTATATTTGGAAGAGTTTGGAGATCGTTCTTTGAAGAAATGACATTTGTTTCGTTATTTACAGAGGCCAATGTTTTTAACTTTGCAGTTTATATTCACTTGTCCTGCATGTATTTCTGTTTTTGATTTCGTTGCGTTGCTAATTTAAAGAAAACTTGCTGTCTATGTAAAATTCGACAAAAATCAACTATTTCAGATCAATAGACGGAATCTTCACAACAAAATTGAGAAAGATTAAAAAGTATCTAAGAACTTTACCTAGCGACGAAACGATTAGAGAACAATTGGGTGAGTGAATTTTCTTCACTTCGGATATAAGGCTGTGTACTTTCATCTGCATATCTAGTGAAGTGATGAAGTGAAACTGATGAAGTCTCAGTTTGAATTCAAACTCAGCACAAATTTCTTGATAATGATCTACTAAATATTAGCAAACTGTCCTACAATGCAGTGGCGGCTCCACAGGGGGACTCTGGGGGGGCGTGTTCCTATTGAGTTCCTGGCCCCCCAGTGGTCCCCTGTTGGGACCCTATACTTAATACTACATACCTATCAACAAATGGTTGGCCCCCCATGATTAGAAGTTGCCACCCCAACGGCCCCCCACTTGCCAAATCCTAGAGCCGCCACTGCTACAATGTGAATTTGAACAGGTACTGGAATTACTGCAGATGAATCTGTGCCAACAGCCATCTACTGTTTCTTGCGAGGCATGAAACCTATTCCAGGAATACCAACCGACGTATGTTAAAATTTCTAATCTCTTCTTCAATTGTAATTTAAGATATCACAGCTGTCAGGCAAATGCTCAGTTTTCCGACGATTTATAAATTTTAGCTTATGAGGTGCCATTTAAATTAAGGATGCACGTGTGGTGATCGTCTTATGCCCTTTCAAGAAATATTGCTCGAGGACTTGGGTTTGTGACACCTTCTTCTTCAGGTGCTCTGTCCAAAGACACCAAGTGACACCAAGCCGCAGTAAACCTTGTTAAAATCCAGCATTTAAAATATAAAATAATGCCAATAATATTATTTACTGCAGCGAACAGAATTTGAAAGAATAATCATCTACGCAATTAGCCTTGGTGGAAAGACAGATTCGATTGCTTCAATGGTCGGAGCCATCGCTGGAGCATATTATGGTCAAGACGCAGTGACGCAAAGATGGAGAGACTTATGCGAGACAAAAGCCATCGATGACGCTAAACGATACGCAAAGGAAATCCACAATCTTGTCTGGAAATAAATTTGTATTCAATTCTTTGGAAGTTAAATCAGTGACGATAATATTTGCTGTCAAATTGACATTTTCAGACTTTAATTGGCAAAGTTACGATGGATTTTCCAATTGACTATAAATTTTGTGGTAAAAAATAACGTTTCTTTCAGTCAATTTGTAGCAGGCTTAATGCGTTTGATGTCATCTGCAGATCTACATAGACGCGGCCAGTCACTTTTTATGATATGGTTTTGCATATAATGTTTTACCGTAGGACTAGGAATTACCGGATTGCCTTAACATTTCGTTCACAGTTTGTAAAAACACGATTGTCATTTTCTTAAAAGTTGGTCCAGCAGTTTAGAAATACCTAAACATTCATCAAGGAAATCGTTTAGAATTGAAGCAATTTATTTCGAATATTGAACAACTTTCTTTCCAGAGAGCTGATAAGCAGAAAATACCTGAAGTGTTTTGTTTTATTGTTTTGTAACTGCTTTACTGCTTCTGTTCCATTATTTCCAAGTTTTCAAACTACTTCTAGAGGCTTCGCCCTTTGAGGACTCCGTCTGTATAGGCCTATATTCGGTGAATTTACTCACTCTGCCTGGAATAGGTACACCACGTGTTGGTGATGAGGTAGACAGTTGAACAACTGAGGCTATAAGAGGCACGTGTTGTCCCATTTGTCCCTACACCATTTTATAGGTATAGAATATTAAATCTGAAATAATTTGTATGGTGTCCATGCAAATGCGTGCAATCATTTCAGTGGTTTACTACAGTGGTTTTCACACAGGCTAACTTAGCCTACTAAACCACTTTAAATCACATTATTATTATTATTATTATTATTATTATTATTATTATTATTATTATTATTATTATTATTATTATTATTATTATTATTATTATTATTATTATTATTATTATTATTATTATTATTATTATTATTATTATTATTATTATTATAGAAACTGGAGTGTAACAGAACAATTTTAATTAGATAAATGACAAAAGTCTTTAATTCAATCAAGCTAATTACAATAATAGGCTATGAATCCATTTCGTGGCTTATTATTGCAAAGCAATACGAACTATTACGTTCGATCCCTGACGTCCTGGAATTACAGTACCCTCCAAATTCGAATCTGGTAAAACGAGCAAAAGATGGACCAAATCATGAGCCATGGATGGGGCTTTAAGACTTGATTCTTGAGTACGCATCTTGTGTACTTTTATTCCGAATACAATGAGGTCTGCGATTTTTAAAAAACGAAATCATTATTTCTATATAAATTAGTTTATATTTACAAATTTCAGTCTAGGCCTACTGAACTGCTTTAGTATCCAGTAGACGCTACAGATTCTTGTTTCGTTATCATTCATGCACAGAGAATTTTGCAGAAATCCCTTGTCCGTACCCAGCCTTCTATTGATGGAATTCCAATCTCAAATAAGACAGAATAGTTTATAACAATTCTTCACATTGATTAACATCCGTTTTAAAATGTTGGAACAAAATACTGCCACAAAATGCCTCTCCTTAATACAAACAGATAGCGAAGAACTTCAGAAAGTGAGATAGTCTTCTTTCGGAGCTGCAGGAATGTCGCTTTCGTCGTTGAAGTGAAGATAATTGCTACCTGAGGCTAAATCTTCATATGTGCTCTTGTCAAATTGACTTCTCTGCTGTCTTTCCTCGTAAGATGGCTCTTCCGGTGTGAGTTCTTTATACGCATAATCTTGGAGCTCCACTTCATCGTAGTCATCGGCAGTGAGTCCTGGATGCTGAGTGCCAAGCGAATTGATTTTCCCTTTGGAATACTTTTCTTGACCAACTCGGTTTCTTTGTAGTCCAGTGTAGGCTTTTATTTGATCTCCTGTTGAAAATTTTAAAAGCTTCTCGTTTAAATTTTTTTCGCTTTAACGCTTAAATTTGCTTTCATAATACTGGCGATGATGACGATGGTGGCAATTTCAAGTTCTGATGGTTCAAGTACAAGTTGGAAAGCTACCAAGTCTAGTATACCAATAAAATGGGCTTAGGCTTTTGAAGCGATAAACGAATTTTTAAGGCGGAATGAATACTCTGATTTGTTTTGGCAAACAGATCCATGTTCATTGCTGAAACGAATATTTTCAGTGGTCATTTGCTGAAAATAATGCGATTTATCACTTTATGTTTGAAATACATTGTGCATTCAATTTCTTAGGCTGATTATATTTATCAACGTTTGCAACGTTATATAGGACTATCAAAATTTCATCAAAGAAATGAATAAGTCTTTCTTCTAATTCACTAAGCAACTGCTAGGCTAAAAAATAAATGAGGTGCCATGCAAATGTATAATTATGTTACTGCAGTGATAAAATTATTCTGAAAATGATTAAAAAATTAAAAAGCAAATTTTTTCTAAGACAAAATTCCATCCTAATTTGACTTTAATTGACTTAATCAAGATCACTACTTTCGACATTTCGGCCTCGCCTTGACATCTGCTCGGCTGCATTCGAAGACAGGGTGACGTTTCTGCCTAAAACATCGATAAGAAGAAATAATGATTGTATGTAATGGAATATTATTTATCTAGACTGTTTAATTCTGCATTTTGGCGTAAATGATGTTTTGAGTTCGAACTACAAACGATGCATGATAACGTAATCTGAAATTAATTTTAATCAGAATGTAGGTAAAGTATCATACTGCTCCTATTAATTTCATTACAGATTTGCTCAGAATTCAAGAACTTCAAGTCGACATAATACATGCCAGGGTTTTTAAATCTAGGCCGTTTCCGGGGGGATTGCCCTTTTTCCTCTCGGAAATTTCAAATCCCACGGAAATTTTGGCATACTACATCAACTAACAGCAGCCCCTAGATGACTTCCCCCGGCTTTTTCAATTTCCCCCGGCTTTGTCAGTTCCCCCCGGAGTCCAGAAGTCTAGATTAAACACTGATGCATGCTATATTTATATTCTTCTATTAACGTTCTATTGTGTAACATTGTGTTTGCAAACTCAGGTGCAATTATTAGGCCTATCAGGATTTTAGATAACTTGCTGCGAATAACAATAACAACACGATTTGCCAATGGTGACGTCTTGAGCATTGTATTTGCTGACCCAATAAATGTTAAGAATTATTTTCACCTTTTCTGCATTTGTAGCAAATAAGAAACATGGCAACAACGACGACGACAACAACAACAACAACAGCGACGGCGATCAGAATCATTTCGGTACTGAAAAGCTCTCCACCTGAAATACGTTCACATCGACCGATGAAGAATTTTCTGAGGTCAAATAATAATAAATTCATTCTTTTGAGATTTGGCATCTATTAATAAAACTGTTAGTGAGTGACAATTTTTCAATATTTCCATTTACGATGGAAACTTACATCTTACTATCAGCCTAGATACCATATTCTAGCGATTCAAGAAGGTTTTACTGTAATCTAACTAGTCACAGTGACGTAGCCAATGGGGTTTGAGGGTTAAACCACCCTTGGTCGCCGAAAATATATTTTTTGATTTCCCATGCATTTTTATTTTTGACACGTCTTTGGGGGTCAAACCCTCTTGGCAATAGACGGTAAAGATTTAAGTAAGAGGCGAAGACCTTTCTTTTTGCTTGTCAGCTAAAAAAGTAGAGGTGATAACGGGGTTTTTGCTTGTCCGGATTTTTTCAAAGTTGGTCACGGTCAAGACCAAAAACCAAAACCCCCCTTCCGACAATCCTGGCTACGCCACTGACTAGTCATATTTTACGTATTTCGGTTCAACATGCTTTGAACATTCTGTCATAGTCTTCAGGATGTTTTTATCTGTTCTTACTGGTTTTTGGAAATGATGATGATGATGATGATGGTGTATTAACTGATGGATTGAAACTAATTTCAGACGAATTCCAAATGTAGACGTAAAGAGGAACATCACTGGCTTTCGAATCGTGATCATTTGAAGACGTGAAAAACATCTTGAACGAAACATAACAGGACTTCAGCTGAGAATCGAGTGAAAGTGAAACGGAAGTCGTTACAGTTGAATTTACAGAATCACTAAACACCACTTCATCGGTCAGTATTTCTTCATAACCGCCGTTGCAATTTGATTTCCATTCGACGGCTGGACTCAGATATCCCCTAAAAGTTAAAGCGCATTCTAGTAGCCAAGCTTCAATTTTGTCGGAACTTAGCAAAGTCGGCTGAGAGGATCGATTTGTTTCACAACTTGGTTCTTTCTCTAAAAAGAGAAATAGGGATTATTTTTACGAGATTAATCACATGCAAACAACTGAAAAGGCTTAGTTACAGTGCAACGTAGAGGACGCTAATTTGATAAAATCTAGAGTAAAATGTACACTTTAGCTTAGTATGCTTGCATTATAAAATAATATTAGTATTGAGTCATATTTTGACAAAGCAATTCTACTTAAGATGGTGTGAACAATCACTCATAGTTTTTACTTAATTGCGTCGTGCATACTGCATAATCATAAATATTTTATCGATTAATACAATGACACGCTTTCAATGCGGATGTACAGTAAGCCTAATTTCACAAATGCAAATCTATGAGATATGTCTTAATCCTTACCTAAGACAATCAAATGAAAGCTATATTTAAGCGGCCGCGAGTTTCTTGGTTGAAACGAGCAAGTGTACATTCCAGCGTCTTCTAAGCGAGATGAATTGGAGTATATCAGAACGGGACCACTTTCCGTGATCTTCGAACCAATACGTGGAAATGTCTTGCTGTTTCTTATGGGACTATCGCCCCAATTGACCCAAATCTTCTCTTCCTCTGTCGTTGCATGTCTTCGTAATGTCCATTCGCGAATTTTGGTTCCAGTGTCCACTTCGCATTCCATTTCCATTCGGTGTCCAGCGACAACGGTAAGGTTACGAGGAGAAACTGCTATCGATCGATGTACTGCGAAACACAACGGCCCCCAATTAGAACAACTCAACGCAATCTCTCAATTGTATTGGCGTAGCAAGAGGGATACCATCAAGACAGACGACACACACATCCAACTTAGTCAGACTTGGATATTTGGGAGCGTCGTGATCTTCCCAACGGAGTAGTAACATTGCAATTAAACAGTTGGCGCCGATGCGTATTTACTGCGCATTTATTTTTGAAAGGTCAAACCCTACAACCAGTGGCGGCTCCACAGGAGGGCTCGGGGGCCCGTGCCCTTATTGAGTGCCTACCCCCAGTGCCCCCCTGTTGGGACCCTATACTTAATACTATATACCTAACAACAAATGGTTGGCTCCCATGATTAGAAGTTGCCACCCCAACGCCCCCCACTTGCCAAATCCTAGAGCCGCCACTGACTACAATGCCACTAAGTTTATCTATATTCCGTCAACAGTCACCTTTACGCTGACCACAGTTTACTTTCTACTTCCCCTCCTTACTGTTCCTCTCTAGGCCTGTACTTGACAAGGGTATGTTTCATGCGTCGTTAACTCATTTAACTATAAAACTTGTTTTTGTTGTCTATAAAACCTGTTGTATAATGATCCAGATATCTTAATTCGGGGATCTACCCTCGATCATCCTACTAGCAATTCCACAAGATATTCGACAGGACTTAGTGATGGGCACTAGTTTAGTTGATGTCTTTCGTTCTCGTACAGTCAATGGCGTTAGTGTGTAGTATGAAATGGCTGGGAGTGCTCTATTTTGAACCCTGTAGATCGAAATTGATAATGATATTAGGCTATTGATTTTTCTTGCAAAATTTAGAGTAATGAAGAGGAGCAAGAGGAAAAGGTGGATTTTGTCGGAGAATTTCTTCAAATCGATTATAATTTTACATATCTATACATCCTCTGTTCAACAGGCCTTCAATTGGCTTCTCTCACACAGTGAATTAACTAACTTATTTTCCTTAATGAAACAATTAAATATTATTCTCCTTCTAACTGGTCCAAGTAGCCTACTAAATGACACTCTACTCTTTGCATGCATGAAATTAATAAGTTCATTGCTTGACTTCATTATACTTCACTCTATTTAATTTCGTCTTCGTCTCAACAAACCATGGCTATAATGGATCCAAATTAAATTTCAATTTTAAGGCTTACCTTTTTGTAAGAATATCAAAACCAAACAAAATTCTAGATGCATGATTTTCTCCGTAGAATTGACTGCTTCGTCTCGTCGCGAAAGGTGAGTTTTGTCAGCAGCTGTGAAAATATTTTGTCTGCGTTCTTATTTTCAGCAAATATTGTCACCGCTTCACATTCAATATTTTAGTAAAACCAATTTAGGTTGTCACATTATCAACGCACCATTTTGCAACTGACCTTAAGTTGGGCTGTTTTCTGATTTATCATCTTATATCCGCTTTAGAGCAATATCATCCAAACGTCATCTAGGCGAAAGTGAAATAGTCCATAACAGACACCATAGACGTAAACTTCTATTAGGCCTCTATAGGCTCCAGCCCTCTGCACTTTTTGAGCGGTTAGCATAGGGAAAGGGGATGGTGTATGGATTGGGCGTGGTCGGACAAAATGTCCGAGGACAAAATGTCAAGGACAAAATGTCACGGATAGGAAGTCATGGGAACAAAGTGTCTGCGGACAAAACGTCAGCGAACAAAATGTCACGGGGACAAAATGTCACGGGGCAAAATTTCACGGGGACAAAATGTCACAGGGACAAAATGTCACAACTTTCAATCTTTTGATGTATTGTGTGGACCGCTAGACGGTTAGTCATAATGCTCTTTGCAGGCCCCGGGAGAGAATCATTAAAATTCATTTGATTCTCAATGAAGTTGAGTTAAGTAGGTTAGATACAGTAGATGAGACGTCGATCGTGTGGGTCGAGGAGGCTGAAGTGTTAATAGATAGGTGATAGATGTGTTAAATAAAGAAGGTAAAAGGAAACGAATAGCTGAGTACCATCGGCATAGAGATGCCATAGAGGCATAGAGTTGGTGATTTAAATTTAGGAAATTTATTAAGGATGAATGTTGTATGATGTAAGCTTGGCTGAACAGTACAGGCCCAAGGACGGATCCTTAAGGTTGAAGTTGAAAGATAATTCAAGCAAATGCGAGAAACATCAATGTTTAATTAGTTAATGTTTCAATAACTGCAAGCAGCATTTTAATGTCTGATTAATTAATGTTTCAAACGCCAACAGTGTCTCTTAAGTATAGTGCATTAGCTTCGCCACGGGGGGGAGCAAATGGAAGCAACTGCCCCCACCCACCGACCTGCCGCAGACCACCTACCAGATTCGCGCAAATCCGGTGAGAAAGTTTTCTGTGGAGGGGGCGAGGTGTGGGTAAGGAATCTGACATGCTAGCCCCTTTGGCCCCCAACCAAAAATTCCTGGCGACGCCATTGGTACAGTGTATGTGATTGGATCCCGGTTATTGCAATCGGTCAACATAACCCGGGTCCGCCCCCCATGGAGAGGTAGAAGCAGCGGACGATAAGTCTAAGCACGGGCGGGCGACTGCCGGTTGCTGCTAGAGGCGGCGTGGGTATATAAAGGACAATAAAGTCGAGGAGAGGGAGCATCGGACGAGCGAGAAGACAGAAAGAGAGCATCGAGAATGAAGAGAAGAAAGAAGAACAGAAGAAGAGAGTTAGAAGGAGTGCATCGGTGAAGATGCGATGACGGGAAAAACTGGGGAATGAAATTCATATCTGCCACCGATTGGCTGTTCTGCTACTCCGTCCCGCCGATCCCCACATAGATATATACGTCGAGCGATCTGTATTTTTGTGTATCGTGAGTAGATGATTAGCATTATTCTTGTCTAGATATTAGATATGACAGTATAGGGCGAAGACACATAAGTATAAATGTATGTATAGGCTCTGTTAAACTGTTTGTATTTGTTATAGGAATTAGCGAAGTCCAGGATTACTAGCCGTTATGTGTATGATTGCAATGATTGCGTTATGTTGATGATGATGATGATGATGATAATAATAATAATAATAATAATAATAATAATAATAATAATAATAATAATAATAATAATAATATGCATTTATCTACATTCGAAAGCGTGGTAGTTGCTCATTTTATAACTTTAAGGTGACAGGTGATGACAACGACGACGGCAGATGGATAGAGAGATATGTAGTTAGGTATAAGAATAGTTAAAAACCTTCCGCTCTAAATGATGAAGGCCGGACCATAGCGTAGACTCGGAAGCATCCTGAGGGTAGAACTCTCCCCTGGGTATCCTGGTACTAGATTTGTAGATTTATAGTTAGAGACAGGCCTGAGGAGAGGGGGTGCGGCCGGTTCATTGTACCTGGGCCAATGGAGTTTTTAGGGGCCCAGATCAGATGACGATAAGGTTTTTTGTCGTTTTTTGCTTGTCAGGCTGTTTTTAGAGAGTTGGTAACGTTTTTTTGATTGTCAGGTTTTTCGGAGACTTGAGAAATTTTTCTTAAGGGCCCGCAATTTTTTTTGTTCCGGGGCCCGGAATTTCTCTCGGCGGCCCTGTATAGAGAGGGGGAGGTTCGTCACATTACAAAGTCTCGATGAAAGATAAATCACATGGATTCAAACAACATTAGTGTTTAAACTAAAATAAGTAATCAAGAGAAAGTTACCATTAATATAATTGATGTACAAAACGCGACCAATGTCTCCTAAGTAAGCCAAAAATTGCGAAATCTAAAAATGTAATTTTTGAAATTATTAACATTTTTGCGCACTTTCGTCCGTGACATTTTGTCCCCGTGACATTTATTTTGTCCTAGCACCAGCTATGGGCAAGGTGTGTTGTGGGCCGGGCGAAGGTCAGTGTATTTATGAGGCGGTAGGGCTCAGCTTATGGCTATAGCTATGGATGAAATGACTTTTCGAATAGGAAGGGTTTTAATCGAGACCTGGAGGTTTGAGGAGATAGTGAAGAAATTAGAGGAGAGGAGGAATCAGAGCTTGTTGTTTTACCATGACGTAGGCTGCAGAGAGAAGCTGGAATTGAGTTCCAAAGTTCTGGCGAGCAGAGACGTCATTTCACTGTTTTTCAGGGGGGAAGATAATTTCGATGTGGCAACTTTTGCGAAAAAGTTGACGACCTTTTTTTCAGCTTTTCATTCATTTTAACGACATCAAGCCTCTCCTTCTGGGGCTGACGACTTTTTTTGCTTTTCATTTTCATTAAAGACAACTTAACACAGTGGTGATGGTGGGAAAATGTGTTCCCTATAAATCAGGGTAGGGCAAAAACAAGTAAATATTACAAACATTGATGGAAAAAACATTTTTCCTAAAAATCAGGGGGCAACGCCTCCCCTACCCCCAAATGACGTCCCTGCTGGCGAGGCGTATGAGAAAGCGCGGTTGCAGATTTTGATAGTTGATTGATTTAACGGGCGTGAGTGTGTGAGATGAGATGACGATCGTGTAGGTCCAGAAGGCTGAAGCGTGTTTTTACCGGTAGACAGGCTTTAATGAATTGAGTGAACTGTTTGTGATCGTTATTATCTTGGACTGGATGCGTTCGAAAATTGTGAGACAGTTCAGTGCATGCTTCAATATTGGTGAGATAGGGCAGAACTTTTGATATATAGTTACCGCCCTGGCTAATGTGTTCTGAATGGATTGTAGTTTGTTGACGGGGGTCTTTGGAAGGCTATAGTACAGGGAGTTGCAGTAATCTATTTTGGAATGATTGTTGAAGTGGAGATTATGGAGGCAGTTTTGGAGTCGAGGGAAGTTCACTCCATTCATCAAAACCTGTCTACCTGCGAAAGCTCTTAACGCCTCAGCCTCCTGGACCTACACAATCATCATCATCTCATCTCACAGACTCACACTCTATGCCCGTAGATCACGAATATGGGCACGCAGGCTTTTAAGAGTTGAGAGAATTGTGATTCGAAATTTGGAGATAAGCCAAATTTGAAACCGAGGTTTTTAGCAGTTTTATTTATTTATTTATTTATTGACAATTTATATAGCGCAGTAGACAAGGCTAAGGCCTACAACAAGAGCGCTTAACACAGTTCATATCCAATATTAAATAAATGTGTCTTCAAATTTCTAATGGAAAGTCCAGCTGAGACTGCTCCAGTCACATTGTCTGGAAGAGAGTTCCACAGGGCTGGATTCCCCCGCGCGAATGATTTTTCCCCAAACTTAGGGGTCTTGGACGGGAGAGGGACCAACAACTGCACTCTCCGAGAACCGATCTCCTCTCGACCTAAGAACCGATCTCCTCTCGATCACAGTCGATCTACGAACAAGCACAGTTAGATAATCAGGACAGAATGGATCGTGTAAAGCCCGAAACGTAAGCCAACAGCGCTTGTAGACAATGCGCTGTGGAACACGGAGCCAGTGGAGTCGATCTCTCTAAGGAGAGGAGTGACGTGGTCACCCCAGCGACAGCCGAAAATCACTCGTGCAGCCTGGTTCAGCACTGATTGTAGGCGGTTCAGTCTAGTATCCGGAAGTCCAAGAAGCACACCGTTACAGTAATCAATTCGTGTCAGTACAAGGGCCCGCACTAGCTTGACAGCCGCGCTCACTGGCAGGTACCGTCGAATTGACCTCACTCTCCGCAGTTGGTAGTGGCAGGAGCGTATCAGATTGTTAACGTGCGAATCAAAGGATAGAGCCTCATCTAGAAGCACTCCCAGAAGACGTAAGCTCTCGGAGGGAGCAATGGTTGCATCTCCCACCTCAAACGGGGCATGACTTAGCAAATGCCTTCTCCTGGGGGTGCTCGTCCACAAAAATTCCGTCTTGGCCGGATTCAGTGCGAGCCGATTCTCTTCCGTCCACGTAACAATAGCTGCTATACAGTCAGTGAAACGAATCCGTAGTCACTCCACTTCTGAGGGTAAGCATGGCGAGTAGATCTGTCCATCGTCTGCATAACTGTGCGGCGTAAGACCGAAAGCCTTGATGACGCGATGGACGTCCGCTGTATACAGTATGAATAGCAATGGGCCTAGGACTGATCCTTGCGACACATCGCGTTGGACTCGACGCTATGAAGACATATGATTGTTCCACCACACTGCCTGTGTTCTATCGGCTAGATAGCTCTTGATCCAGAGAAGTGGAAGGCTGTCCAGACCGTAAGATATCTCCAGTCGCCGGGTGAGGATCTGGTGATCCACCGTATCAAACACTGCCGAAAGATCGAGTAGGCAGAGAAGCGCTACTCGTCCATTCGAAGTCGCATCCACCAGGTCATAAGGATTTTTAAAATGGCAGTCTCTGTAGAGTGTCCTCGACGATAGGCAGACTGCTCTGTAGGCATTAGCCCATTCTCGCACAGATGTCCCACCAGCCGCTTGTTTACGAGTTTCTCCAGCAGCTTAGAGAGGAAAGGTAAATTGGATACCGGTCTGTAGTTGTTGAGGTCGGACGGATCCAGTCCCGATTTCTTCAGGTGAGGGACTACAATCGCGTGCCTCCACGTCGAAGGAAATTCGCCAGTGTCTAATGAAGCCGTCATGAGCGTCGTAAGAAATGGTGCCAGCTCCACGATAGATTCCTTCAAGAGCCAAGTAGGGAGTGGGTCAGTGGAGCAGTGCTTGTTCGGGGACGATCGCACCACTGCCATCACCTCCTCAAGCGTTGGGGCAGAAAATGCTGTGAGATGTGGGCCGTCGCAAGAAGAGAAAGTCGCCGGGCCCGCCGTGGCGTCCTTCATCGAATTCGACTGATCTTTTCCTCGATGTGTCGGTGACAGTCCTCTGCATTAAAGCCCGGATGTGCAGTCGAGTTGCCATCATCCTCCCCCAGAAGCGAGTTCAGAAGCTTCCAGGTCGCCTTCATGTCAGACTCGGCCCGATGCAGAGATTGCTTCCAGTAGTTCCGAGTAGTAGTAGTTTGAGCAGGGGTGATTGTTGTGTCTGGATCCAAAACTAGTTTGGGACTGTCAATTTTATTAACCTATTGGGGTAAACCTATCTATAAAAAGAAATTCAGTCTTAGACGGATTAAGATCGCCGTGCGTATAATATTTATATCAATAGGTCTACTAGTTCATAGCTTCAGATAATTAATTAATGCATTTAAAAGCTGTTAAGTTAAACAGCTAGTAAACAAACACGGCACGATAGAAACAAGGCTCGATCATACGTATCATACGTATTATATTTTCGTATCATACGCACGTATCTTAACGTATGGCTCTTTATCCTACGCGCTATCATACGTGAGCAAAAATGCATTAGGCCTACATTATATTTTAAGGTTAATTGACTCAACATACCCTGTTACTTTCACAGTAATAATGTAATTATCTACTCAACATCAATATCCGGAAGTTACAGTGACGTGGCTTAACGTCACAATTGATATTGCTCGTTAAGTAAGCATATTATAAGTAACCGAGCAGACATAAAATACGCGTATCATACGCGTATTTTATTTTTTTTATTCATACGCACGTATTTTAACGTATTTCATTTTGTCATACGCGTATGATCGAGCTTTGGGTAGAAATTAGAAAGATTCAATCTGATTAAATAATTACAGTAATTAGAATAAACATTAAACAATAGTATCATAAGAAATCAAATCACCGAATGCTAAATTTCGTTCTGATAAGCTATTAGGACGCTTAAAATAACGCGAAAATTGATCTCTCTAAAATTTACTTTAGTTAATCAGTCAGATTAGTCATCGATTCTTTTATGAAAGAGGAAGAACCAATATTCCAGGGATTCCTGAATCTGAGTCTTTAGTATCAACGGAATTTCCAATAACAACCAATTGACCTCTGCTCTCGATCAGACACAATTTGACAGGAGACTGGAGTCCATGTTTAGACAAAGGAATTTCCTCTTTAAAAACTAAATCTGAATTTAGTTTTAAAACACGGTTGTTCTTCTCGTCGAGTACAAAGACATCTTTGTTTTCACTTACAGCCAAACTGCGTAGATTTTTCAGTTGCTCAGATTTTGGTCCAGCTTTATTTCCAAAAGATTTCTCAATCTTCTCTACTTGATGCGTTTTGCCAGTTGAAGCCATCTTAGCTATTGAAATTAAACACACTTCGTACAGATCGCCATCTCTCTGACCGCGAGAAACTAGGAAACTGTATGCATCGATTTTGATGGCACAAAGTGGAATAATTGTTTCATGAATGGCTATTCTACGAATAACCTTTCCGTCTGGAGAATATTCTACAATGGCATTACGGGCAGCTAAAGTAACACTGCAATCAATTGCAACCGACAGATTTCCATAGTCAAAGGCTGATTCCCACGATGCAGTCATTTCAAGAAGAAGCTCATCAAGAAGATGTATTTTCTTTGTCTCGCCTTCTTTTGTGCCATCCATAACATACAACCGTTTGTAGTGTTTGCAATATGCCATGTCATAAGGAAACATAATGTCAGAAAATGGACGTACACCGATGCTGGTATGACTCTCTATGTCATACATTTCCACATATATTGGATTGTAGGTGAGAACATAAATTCTGTCATCACCAATTGTCAGTCCTCTGACTTCTTGTTCTTGAGACAGATTCCATGTCACTGGTTTTGCTTCATTTGGTGTCAAAAACAAGGACTCTGCATTAATTTCTTCCTCTACAATCTCTACAACATGTAATATTTTACTGTCATCTGTCATTCTGTCATCACCCACAGGCCCGCCGAGAGAAATTTCGGGCCCCTGTACAGAATGACCGGCGGGCCCTAAGAAGTCTTGAAATTTGCTGGCGACCTTTTTTAAGTAAGTAAGTAAGAGAACGTCAAGATTAGAGTGGTAGCTCGTCAAAAAGACTGCGCGAACACTTTAAACAGAATTAACGAAGTAGCTAGTCTTAAAAAGCCAGGACTTCAGTCGATTCCTGAAAATATCGAACGACGGTGACTCCCGTATGTCGGCAGGGAGCAAGTTCCAAGTACACACCGGCAGCCACGGGAAAGACACGATCTCCGACGGTGACAAGACGCGTTCTCGGAACGATAAGCAATGAAGTCGTTGGTGATCTAAGTCGCTTGCGGCCCGCGAGGTCAGAAACGCTGCGGAACTCAGATGCAAGATATTTCGGACCCAACCCGTGAAGGCAGTGATATACAAGGGCTGATAGCTTGAACGTAATGCGCTCAGGCGCAGACAGCCAATGAAGATCCATGAGAAGCGGGGTGACATGGTCATATCGGGCGGAACGAAAGATGCGACGAGCGGCACTATTCAAAACTGACTGCAGACGATCAAAGGAATGGGCAGGTGACGCTGCAAGAACAGCGTTGCCATAGTCCAACCTAGTCAGTACCAGAGCAACAATCGACGTCTTGAGGACAGCTTGAGAGACATACCGACGCAGACTCCTAATCAAACGAAGTGAAGAGAAACAACTGGCGACAGTCTTGGATACATGAAGCTTCAGGGTCGCCGCACTATCAAGGTAAATGCCCAAGTTCCGCACTGAGGCAGCCGGGTGAAGCTCGAGATCGTGGATCTTGACACAGTCATGCGGCAACAGGTGCTGTTGCCTCTCGGTGGCGAACCAGAGCACCTCAGACTTTGAAACATTAAGCTGAAGCCTATTGGACTTAAGCCAGACTGACAGCTCATCCAAGCACCGGGTGAGACGCTCGAGAAGCAGATGAGTTTCAGACGGCCAGCAGCCACCATAGATCTGTCATCCGCGTTAAGATGTCCATAAAGCCCATGTTTGAGGATGATACGTATAAGATCGGCCAAATACAAGGTAAATGAAATGGAACCTAGGACCGAGCCCTGCGGAACGCCACAGGTCACCCGAGATTGAAGGGTCCTGGTGTGAGGACAGCGGACAAATTGCGTGCGGTGATCAAGATGAGAGAAAAACCATCTGAGTGCCACGTGATTAATGCCCTAAGAGATGTTAAGACGACGCAGTAGGATGGAATGGTTTACAGTATCAAATGCGGCCGTAAGGTCGAGAAGGACAAGGAGGGCAAACTTACCCTGATCAAGTTCACGAAGTATATCGGAAGTGATTTTAAGAACAGCCGTTTCAGTAGAATGGAAAGCACGATAGGCAGACTGTAGCTACGGAAAGAGACCAGAAACTGCGAGATGGTCAATGAGCTGCCTAGAGACGAAACGCTCAAGTAGCTTCGACAAAACAGACAAATTGGAGATCGGTCTGTAAGAGCCGACAACAGAGGCATCGAGACCCGGTTTCTTAATCCGCGGTGTCACGAAAGCGGCTTTAAACGACTGCGGAACCTCACCCATGCAGTTGTAGCGAACGATTCATGGTAATAAACGGCGCCAGGATGTCGGAACACTCACGAAGAAGGCGCGTCGGGAAAGGATCACTGGCGCAGCACTTGTCAGGCAAGGCGCGTAACTCCGCGGTTACTTCTGCCACCGAGAGAGCGCGAAAACCGCCTAAGAAACAACTGGACGGAGCCGGAGTGAAACAGGGGGGGCTCACATTCCGAAGTGGCCGTCAATACGGCGGACACCTTTTTGCTGAAACCAGCGGAAAAATCACCGGCCGTGAATCTATCAGGTAAAGGCGCGCGGCCACGCCCCATGAGTGCATCAATCGATTGCCAAAGCCGACCCGGTGAAGTACGCTCACGTTCTACCTTACTACACCAGAAGACCTCTCTCTTCAGACTTATCAGTCGTCGGTATGCTCTACGCTGTGACATTTACATTTTTTCTCGCCATTGATTTCACCGCCGGTGCTGCAACTCTCGAAAACTAGTGAGGTGTCGTCCATAAATGACTTAACGCGATTTTGGCACTTTTTTTTACCCCTCCCCAACGTAATGCGACGTAGAAAAAGTCAGACCCCCTAATGTATGACGTAACAACGGGCCGAGCTCCCCTTTTCGTCTTGCGAAAAGTCTTGACAAGCAAAAAAGGTAATTCATCCTTCTATTATTTTCTCTCTCCAAACATACTGACAAGCAAAAAAGGCCATCCTTGTATTTTTTCCTCTCCAAATACCTTGACAAGCAAAAAATGAAAAAGGTCGTAGCTTAATTTTGTTGCGTGACGTGACATTTACGGAACCCCCTCCCCTCGTCACACTTCGTAACAAATGTCCGGACCCCTCCCCTAGGCGCGTTACGTCATTTATGGACGAACCCTGATTACTTGTTTTGCTTGTCCCTTTTTTACTCGCCGGGCCTCTCTGCACAACTTAACATCGTAACCTTTCTTTAGTGTTTCCATTGGTATTATTGTTAATTATGAATATTCATCATCGGCCCGGCCCCCTCCAGACCGCCAGGCCCCTGTGCATTTGCCCCCTACCCCCTCTCGGCGGCCCTGATCACCAATTGTCAGTCCTCTGACTTCTTGTCCTTGAGACTGATTCCAGGTCACTGGCTTTTCTGTTCAAGCATTAAAAACACTTCAAAATGACAACGCTCGCACTTAAACTGCTTTAGGCTAGGAAATATTAAAACAGGAGAAACGGATTTTACGAATGACGACGAAAACTAAAAATAGTTATAAAGACAATCGGTGACATCATGTTTCTAGATAAAGCTATATGTTACTGAGTATTGGCCAACGCTATTGCAGCTGTTTTATTCAATTTCGGAGTATTTCTTTAATAGAATTTTCAGAGCATGAGCCATCGTTTGCCTCTCTCTCTCTCTTTACTAATGTAGAAAACCGAATATAATTTGAAGACATGACTGGATAGGCCTAAAGGTCAATGCATTTTAATGCATAGATCCAGTCAGGTATTTCATGCTGAAAATAGTTTATCAAAGAATTTCACTTAAATCTAATAGCGATATTTATGACATGTAGCCTATTACTGATTGTTTCCTCTTTCTCTCTTTTATTACTTGCTTTGATCGATGTCAAAAGTATTGACTCTATAGTTGCTTTCCTCTCTAAAACACTCAACTTATCCCATCCAAATAATTTCTACTTTTCTACAAAAAAACAAAAATCAGACAGAGAGCAAGAGTTAAGATTACTGAAGATTTTGTAATAACAGCTCTCATGAGCACGTCTGGATTTCACTCTGTTAAAGTCTCTAAACATGGAAATTACACCTTAAATAAAGTCTATCATAAACAAGCAATTTTTTAATGCCAAAGGACAGTAATGTTCGTGTAAGACAAAAACATTTAATAACTAAAATCCGATTATTAGACAGTTATAAAGCACTACTTGCCATCTGAATAGGGGATCTTCTTTTTTCGTTTTCTGATCAAGTGTTTGGCAACTGCAATACCCAGGCATAGGACTAATACGCTTATCACTGGGACTACTATCCACCACCACGACATAGCAGATTCTAAATTTTCTGAAACTATAATTTAATTTTAAATTGAGCAGATTGTTCAAATATTAAAGATGAAACATCATTCAGTCTACATTAAATGATTGCATTCATCTTGAATCTATGATAATTATTTTGCTCAAAATTTACACTTCGTGGCTGTAAAATTTGACTATCAATGGCTACAACCATGCGTAAAACTTGGCTAATCTTTCTTTTATTCATTTCAAACACAATGGCAAACAAATACAGTTAGGCCTACGGTATGCAAGAACGCAACGAAGAACTCAAGAATAGAATTGGAAAGGCCTAAGGAGCTTCTGCTAAAATGAAGATCATCTGGACATATAAGAAGATAACCAACAAGACTAGACTAAAATTATTTCAAACATGAATATTAAGCAATGTATTATAGGCATGCCAGGCTTGGACTTTAAAGAATAAAAATAGCTAGCCATACACTGCACACATTTGAAATGAAGTGTTACAGAAACGTCCCAGGAATCAGATGGTTTGACAAGATCAACAGCATAAAAGTAGAGCAAAGAATGAGCATAAGGAAAGACATTATCCAAACAGTCATTGAAAGGAAACTCCGATTGTTTGGCCACATCTGCAGAATTGAATGACGTAGGGATGATAATAAGATCGTACTGGGTGTAATGGAAGGCGAAAACATTAGAGAAAGACCACGAAAAAGAACGGATAAACAATACTAAACTAAAGAATGGCGCAACATGGACATTATATGAAGCTTACAAAGCCACACAAGACAGAGACGAATGGAGATAAACTCAAATTGCAATAGACACCAACGGGTATTGTGCCCATGGAGATGAATGATGATGATGATGCTAATGATGGTGATGATGATGATGACGACGACGACGATGATGATGAAGATGATGATGATACTGATGTTGATGATAATGATGATGATGATGATGATGATGATGATGATGATGATGATGATGATGATGATGATGATGATGATGTAAGAACACACAATTTAAAGGTGCTGCTCTCACATTTTTATAGCTAAAGCAGTTATGCGTCAATGCAGAAAGGTTCGTTTATCTTTGGCAGAAGAAGTAGAATATGAATATGAATATTTATTGTAACTAAAGGCTGTTTTAATGCATTGTCTGGATGATTGCAGTTACCAGCCTTTCCTTCTATCAAATCATATGTAGCACCTTTTGTACTCATTCACACCCGATACAACTGAGTAAGGGCCTGGAGCAGTAACAATTGAAATTTCATGCGATATGTGAAGCTCGAACCATGTGACTAGAAGGTTAGCTCACTGTACAGCTTCTTCACCAATAGTGACCTTATTAAAATATTAAGAGTGAGCTTAAATGAAAAATTCAGACATAATATGAGAGTAAGCGTCATTCTTGTACTCGGGGAGCCTAACATATGATGTATTCAGAAACTGCAGCCTAATAAAATCATGCTGTTTGAATAAATTATCAACTTATAACAAACAGCTTAGCAGACAAGAGCAACAGTGCAACAGGAGCTTTTAAAGCTTTTGAAGTGGTCTAACAAAAAAATATATCACCACTTCATACAACTGATGACATTGTCCACCATTGACTGTCAGCTGTCATCTGATATATTGGATTTGATCTGGATCTTGTGGGACTTGATTGGGTCTGCAATTGTCTAAAGCTTCTGTGCATAATTAAGTGGCGCTATAAATGTTTACGATTAGATCAGATTAAATTAGATTGCTAATTTTACTGCATTAAATAAGTAATATTACCAGTTGGGGCTGAAGCGGAAGCTTCAAAAATCATTGACACGACAATGCAAGATTTATTTCTCATCTGACACTCGGCTTCACATCGGTAACTTCCGGCTTTTTCAGGATTTAGAACGCTATCATTGGAAACACTGACTTCCTTGCCATCATTAACCCATTTCCAATTATAGGAGCACATCTGACTGGCATTTGCGGAACAGACTAGTGTTTCGTCAATTGACTTCCTGGGAGTGGTGTTGTTACTGAAGGCATCTAAAATAAGTAAATAAATAAGAAATCTCGTGAATTTATATAGCGCCTTCGCAATAGCACGGCAGTAGTTGCTATTCTTAGGGTGCTTAAAGAAAATCAATAGATGTAAATTATAAGAATAAACACAGTGCAATAAGAACATTCGTTTTACTAATACAGGCACATTAACTCATGGAAAAATGCATTTCCAGAAATCATATACCATCCACAGCAATTAGAATATATGAGATTGTGTAAGCGTATTCTAAAAATAATCATTCGTATCAACTGGCATCTAACAGGCATGATATTTGCTATGCGCCTTACATAGCATTTTCACAACTGGTGTTGAGCATTTGTATTGCAGCTTTGTTGCCTGCGTTGTCTCACAGATGAACGAAGAATTGTCGTCATTCAGGTTATTGGCCTTGAAGAAGGAAATAGAGGTCACGGTTTTGGCGTGGGTAGTCATGGTAACACCCTCTGTGATTGTTGCATTTTCTCCTCGTCGTTTCCACGTTAATTCTGGTGGAATATTTCCATTGTATGAGACAGAACAGGCAAATTGTACGGTTTCAAGTTCCAAGCCACAGCTGTTCGATCCAATCACTTTGATCACAGTTATGTTGGATTGGCAAATGGGATCTTTATCTTAGAAAACGGCAATACACATTATTCAGTGATTTTTCAAATTCTAACAGTTCTGCTAATAGTCATAATGCTTGGCAAAAATCATGGGCTGTATTGTGATTTGAAGACGGATTAATTATTCTTTATGAGAGTCGACAAAATGCGTTTATAAATATGGCCTGAATTGAGTATGGTTACTGCTAAAAAACATCGCGACCATAATTACCCTTTGGATATAATGACCATGGAGTTATTATTAGAGGAGACGGCATTACGTCATTTCTAACCAGGCTGCGTGAAGCCAGTAGCGCGTAGGCTAAAAATAGCACCTCCATTGTTAGCGGCCATTGTGGTTGAATCGGGCGTGGGGGTAAAGTTGACAGTTGATGACAAGGGGAGGGGCAGTGTTATTTCTAGGATTTTGAATTGGGGGGGGGGGGGTGGTGTCGGGAAAATCGGGGGAGGGTGTCGCAGTGGCGGCTCTAGGATTTGGCAAGTGGGGGCCGTTGAGGGGGTCAACTTCTAATCATGGGGGCCAATTATTTGTTGTTTAATGTATGTAGCATTAAGTATAGGGTCCCAACTGGGGGGCCACTGGGGGGCCAGGCAGTCAATAGGGGGCACGGGCCCCCCTGGCCCCCCCGGTGGAGCCGCCACTGGGGTGTCGGAATTTTTAAGTCTCTTTCCGGAAAAAGGCTGACAAAAAAGGTCATCCGACAATAAAAGTTTGGAGGAGGGGGTGTCCTTTATTGAGGGGAGGGGGTGTTCAGAGCTAATTAGTATCCATTTTGCATTGTCACATTACCAAATTTTGGGGGGTGTCGACCTCAAATGGGTGGTGGTGGTGTTGAGGGGTGTTAGGAGGGTGTAAAAATATCCCTGGAAGGGGGTCGAAAATTGCCCAAAAATTGTTGACATAATTAATGGACAACCCCATGCCTTATTGAAACACGATTAATGCCACCCAATAGGCTGTCCACTTGCTATTTTTCAAACACAAATTTCGAACAATCGCATCTTAATCAGTGGCGGCTCCACAGGGGGGGGGCCCGGGGGTGTGCCCCTATTGAGTGCCTGGCCTCCCAGTGGCCCCCTGTTGGGGACCCTATACTTAATACTACATACCTGACAACAAACGGTAGGCCCCCATGGTTAGAAGTTGCCACCCCAACGGCCCCCCACTTGCCAAATTCTGGAGCCGCCACTGGGCCCAGGGTGGGTCCGTGCCCCCTATTGAGTGCCTGGCCCCCAGTGGCCACCCTGTTGGAACCCTATACTTAATACTACATACCTAACAACAAGCGGTAGGACCCCCTGATTAGAAGTTGCCACCCCAACACCCACCCACCACTTGCCAAATTCTGGAGCCTCCACTGATCTGAATCTCCATTTTCATTACATACTAATAAAAAGTTCTTAGATCATTGATAAAACATATCCGCAGCTATTCCCCATGGCTCAGCTGATGATTTTTTGGGTCTACCAATGTGGCTGCCGTTTGGGAATTTCCCAAATAGTTGGCTTCAGCCAAATGACGTAATGCCGTCTCCTCTAATAATAACTCCATGATAATGACCCTGTTGACCGGTCCGCGACATCTGGGTACCGCCGATTGGGCCCCGGACAACTGGGGCCGCCAACTGGGTAACGGGACATCTGGGTAACGGGACATCTGGATAACGGGACATCTGGGCCCCGTAGAATAGAGAAAGAGAGAATGGTGTTGATGAATGGAATAGGCAACGACTATTTTGGTTTGCCGGTTTTATGCTTTAACATCATAAATGCCTGCAGGGATACAGTGAAGGCTCAGTCATTCTTAAGTCCATATAAGCCTGTAGTAACTATAGGTTGTACTTACGATCAAAGAAACAGCACCTCCACCCATTAAGAATTTGTACTCAATTTGTAGCCGATGACAGGCTAAAAGAAGACCACCCGAAGTTTTACAACAACCCTCATTTATTATTAGGCCTAAGTCGAGTTCGATGGTGCGTGGCCCAGATGTCCCGTTACCCAGATGTCCCGTTACCCAGTTGGCGGGCCCAGTTGTCAGGGGCCCAATCGGCGTTACCCAGTTGTCCTGACCCGCTGTTGACTGACCTTCGCCTTTTGGACAAAGCCATTTTAAATTTAGAATAAGCGCCTAAGAATAAGTAGGTACTACTTCTAAAGGCGCTATATATATTCAAGAGATTTTACTTAATTAAGGCCTTTTAAACTATAATCTTAGTGCACAAAATAGCAGCTCGCTACAAACAGAGCAATACGGTAAGAATTTGTTTTGAAATGGAAAAATGGTCAAGTTACAGACCGATAACAATCAACTCTGCTGAGCTCCGCTGTGGCTCTACTCCACCCTCTTCGCAGATGTATTTTCCAGCGTCACCCGATTCCACTGACGTAATCACCAGATTGCGAGCTCCTTCAGAGTCAATTTCTATTTGAAATCTAGCACTATATGTGTCAACGAGTTCTCCAGTGTAAACATAATTATTTCCGTGCTTCCAGCGAATAGTACTTGATTCGGCTGAGCAGTTCAGATATGCGCTGTCTCCAATCTTTGCTGTAATATTTCCTGGACGAACTTTCAGTCTGGTCATAACTGCAAATAGCCATTTAACATCTATTTTCGTGTTGAGAACAAATTTAATTCAATGCTAATTTTATGAATTATGCATCCAATAATGCAAAGACAATATATGAAATTATACAGTAAAATACCAAATTTTGAGAAATGAGTATATCCACCATTATATTAGATTTTATAGATTTCAGTCGTATAATAAAAGGCCCACAATAGCCTAAGTCCCACGTGTTATGTTAAATCAGCTAATAAGTCAAGTTGGGCAGCACATGTTATTAAGGGTGGGAAGATGACATTTTGGTAACACGCTAGAGAGACAGGCTGCGAAACAATGATCTAGTCCCGCTGGAGCCCCACAAGTCGACTCTTCATTCATCCGCTAGAGAGCAGTGGCAAATGAGGAGCAGCTTTAAGCTGCGAAGGCAAATCACGGGTCTAGAAAAACAATGGAAAATTACTCTAGCCTCTTGCCTAAGAAACTGAAGATTAGCGCCAGACTCAAAGTTTAGAATTCTAGCAGGCCCATGGGTTTCCCTTACCTTTGCCTTTTCATGTTTATTGTTTTGCAAAGTGGCCATGTCATCAAGGCTGATTCAATTACTTTAGCTTGCATATATGATATCAAACATAATATCAACTATTAGCCACAGTAGGATAACATTTTGTGTCTTAGGCAACAGTAGCCTTGGTAAATATTGCAATTCAATAAAATTAACTAATAAAACTGTTTAACTGAACAACTGTTTTGACCTTCTTCAGGGCAGTTGCAAACGACTGCCAAAAATACAATGACTTTCCATGCCTCAACTGCATTCATTCTTCTAATGCTGAAAATATACACATATTAATTACAGTCTTCAATTATGAATATCTTTAATAATGTTGAAAAGAACAAGATAAACTTCGTGTAGTATTCATCATTAAAAGAAGTGATTCATTAGAGGTGATCCTGATCAACGGGGATAAGACATTTTAAGATTATATCATGCGCTTTTTCTGTAACTGGGCTCCAGAGATGTGCGGATCCAACAATTTTGGGACCGCGGATAATCCGGCTCCGCCAGGTTTAGATCCGCGGAGGATCCGCATCCGCGCGAATATCCAATATCAGGAGCCGCGGAGGATCCGCATCCGCAGATAGTAAATAAATTCGGTCTTTTACTAACACCCCTCCCATGGTTTCAGCAAGCCTATGGCCTATCCTAATGTATTTCAATAAGCAGTAAAATTATGTACCTAGGTCCGCCTACCTCTTCAAAGGAGAACGGACATTCTCCACAGGACATTCCATGATTCCACCCCCGGCATTATCCCTCCTGGTACAATAGATGAAATGAAACCCCCGCATACGACATAATCACTCTTTTGTTTACTCAATGGCCTTTGACGAAATCGATTGACACTGAAAGAGAATTCGTGTCGCTATCACTATTGAATTGGTCTCAATTGAAATCTTCTTTAATTCACATTTGAAATCCTTTCTACTCACCGGTCTTTAAATGTTGCACCCATTCACTTGGGGATTAGGCCTACGTGCCGGGGTTAAGTGACGATAATTAAGTGACTGGGGATTAGATGACTTGGAAAATGATGGAATCCGAGTCGGGTTGACTGGACTTTGAAGTTTGAACTTGTCGGAAGCTGTTTCCCGTCAGTTATTCTGATCTCTTATGCAAACATCCTAACTTAGCGTTTCTATTGATCAAAGAGATAATTGGCACTTTGGTCATCTACAACCATGCAATAGTCATAACATTCAGGGCGTAATTTGAAAAGGTAGCAAATAGTTATGCACAATGTGTATGTATTTGTGTGTCTGTGTGTGCGTGTTGCCAGTTTTCAGGATCCGCGGATACTCCGCCTCCGCCAGATTTTTTTATACTTGGGTCCGCCAAGGTCCGCGGATCCTTAAAATCCTTGCGGACCAGGCTCCGCGGACGGATCCATCCGCGATCCGCACATCTCTGCTGGGCTCTGGTTAGTTTTAGGAACTGAATCGAATTCTTCTTTAAAATGCCTAATTGACGAAGACTGCAGCAGCAATAACACTTCAATTTGCATCAAAGGGATAAATATATCATACATGCCTATTCACCGATATAGCAATGAATTATATACAATGTGACACAATAAAAAAACATGCCACTATATAGGCCTACTTGTCCATAACTTTGGCAATTGGGAACCGATTTTCATAATGTTTTCACTGTTTTATTTAGAAATAAATAAAAGACAATGTCATATAAGCAAACTTGCAACATGGTACAACCAATGAAAACTGGAATGCATTGAAAGATGCAAAATTCATGAATGCAAAGAATGAACTAGGATACAAGAACATTAACCATGCCAGGAAACCATGGGTCACAACAGATATGATAGCAAAGATGGATGAAAGAAGAAAGTGGAAAAGACAGATTACAGAAGACGCAATAAAAGAGCACAAACGAACAACGAACATTAAACAACGAACTCTGACGAGAAACAACGAACTCCGAAGAGAAACTGACAAAGCCAAAGAAAAGTGGTGGACAGAGCAATGCGGAGAACAGGAGGTACTGCAACGCCAGCGAAAACATGACAAAGTGCATGCACAGGTAAAATCACTCAACAAGAGAAGAGGAAGGGCAAGCACAGCAGTTAAAGACAAGAATTAATAGTATTTTCATAACCGAACCCGACAAAGTAAGAACAAGATGGAAGGAATTAGAGTCAGACCGAAGCTGCAATTTACAGTTTCGGCCGAAGCCGAAACTGGGGCCGAAACTGCAGTCCTACATTCGGCCGAAGCCAAGCCGAAACTGTCTGTAATAGATTCGGCTGAAGCTATTGACATGCAGTCCTAAAAGTTAGTGAAGAGCGACGTTTTATGTTGGAGCTGAAAAATGCACACATGATTAATATAAAATATAAGCAGAAGTTACTTTCTCACTTGTTAACTTACACGTTGTCTTACTGGATCAGAGTCGACTTAGCAAAAAAATCCAAATTGCATTTGTTTGCGACATTTCTACTGTTGAGCATTACCTCTCACGACAACTGCAACTGAAAAGTAATGCTATCGTTCAACTTGTGGTCCAATGTGGCCCGCCATCTGATTTGCGTTGCAGACCCCTGATTTAAGGCGCTAACCCTCTATCTTGATGTACTTTGAGCCCCTTTAGCAACCGTTAGCTGTCTAAATCAATAATCGGCTGTGCATATCCTGTTTGACCAGCCGACTGCTTATGCAGAATGTGGTTATAGCATAAAGAGGGAATATCCCATAGTGGAAAATCCTCGCTTTGTTTTTAAGATATTGGTAAGGACTAATTTATATAAACTAATAAATTTGGATTCAAATTCAAATTCAGATTTATTGGATCTATGTATGCTTCTCCTGCTTGAACAGGCTTTCTTCATGTTAGAGATAAAAAAGAATCGAAATATTCACTGAAAAATGTAAAAAAATTAATATCTGTTCTAATTCCATTCCAAACTTTGAAGATGGTTGATCGAAGGGCAAAGCCCGCAATGTGATCAACCAAGTACAGTCAGAGTATAGGTTAAAATCATATTGTCTTCTTAGTACTGGATGATACCCAATATCAAGGATGAGGTTAAGAATGCTACGTCATAGTTTGAAGAGCAAGTAGATAAATTTACATACCACCAAACAGTTCTATATTACTGTACTATATTATAAATAGAAGAGTAAGTAGAGTAAGTACATACCACCAAATAGTTCTTTAAGTTAGAAAAAGGGTATTCAGGGCTGACCTACCGGTAATTGTTCTTGGAGGGTTATGAGATGACTTTTAAGCGCCTTCTTAAAGTGGTGCCAGTGACTTATGAGTTTTAGGTCAAGGGGTAAGTCGTTCCAAAGTCTAGGTCCTATAAATTTAGTGGTAAATTTCCTTTTATTAGTTGCAGCAAAAGGAATGAATAGATTGTTTGAATTCCTGAGGTTGCATTTACATTCAGGATTTTTATGAAAAAGTTTGTTAGATGAATAGTATAGGGGTAATAAATTATATATTGATGTGTTTATAGACAAATAATAGGGTTTGCATTTTAAATAAACTGCTAATGTTCAGAATCTATTATATAAACTGTCAGTGTCTAGATAATTACATTCTCTGATAATTACATGCACTTGCTCATGCTGTTACTAAGTCACCTAAATTCTCCCATATTTCACCCATACTAAAATCATTACATTGGCTTAAAATAACTGAACGTATCCAATATAAAATAATAACACTTACATATAGCTCACTTCAGTCATCAAAACCTGTCTACCTTAGATCACTATTAACCCCTCAGCCTCCTCGACCCACACGTTCATCATCTTACCTCACTCTGTCACGCCCACTGAATCAGTCATCCCTGAAAATTTGCAACCGTGCCTTCTCATACGCCTCACCTGAACTTTGGAACTCGATCCCAGCTTCCCTCCGCAGACTTGGACACTTTCAAACAATAAAATCTGATTCCTCATTTCCTATAATTCCTGCATTATCTCCTCAAGTCTTCAGGTCAAAGCTTAAATCCTTCCTTTTTCTAAAATCATATCCTCCATAGCTGTAACAACCTATAGTAGCCTCACTGCCCTTTGGATGTTGACTATTGCCTGGCTGATAACATACCTTCCCCATGGCTATTTTAAGAGAGTCTGAGCACCTAAGAATAAGCAGCTACTGTTGTGCTGCTTTCCAAGGCGCTATAGAAATCCACGAGATTTTACTTTACTTTAATTTACTTACTCTGAACACAACTCTAATGGATTTATTTTGAATTACCACTTGAACTACACTCCAACATCATGAACACGACCTTGATATACCTCACCGGACTAATGCATTAACTGATAAGAATTGTATTATTAGAGTGTTATATTCAGGATTCAAGAATATTAAGAACAGCTTAGGACGAAGATAGAGGGGCGGGAAGTTAGCAGAGTGGTAACAGCGTTGGACGATGGAGCAGAAGGTCGCGGGTTAGATCCAAGCAGGAGCCCTAAGGTCGACTCAGCCTTACTCGCTAGGGGCGGTGGTAAACTGAGAATCAGCGTTAGGCTGCGAAGGTAAAACGTGGGTGGAGAAAGTAATGGCAACCTACCCCAGATTAATGGCTTATACCACCTATGTCCTGATTGTCCAGACCGGAGAAAAGCACCGGAACCCAACGCTCGGACTCGAGTACGGGACCCACCTAGGGTTGCCAGATTTCCAAAGTCGAAATACGGGAGATTTTTCCGCGATCAATGCGCCCACTCCACGGTCCAGTTCATTTTGAATTATTATGGCTAGAGCTATACTACACTACAGTACTATAGAGTATAGACTAGGAAAAAGCAACACTGTTCAATGCACTGCATCATCTGCATGTAGTGAATCAATATTACAAACAAGTTATAAAAATATTATCATAGGCCTCCTAACGAGTCGTCCTAAGTTCCTATTCCTAACGTCAAACGGTTTACAGCCTTACAGTACATAAACAGGTAAGTAACAATTACGAATATACACATTTTATAGGCCCTACTCTACACTCTGTAGTATAGTCTGTAGAACTTTGTACGCCCACAAGACACTTTTTGGCTACTTCAGAATCACGAAAATATAAAAGTTGTAGCAGATCGGTCATTGTTATTGTGCTCAGAACCAGAGATGTAGCAAGTACACAATACTTCAAGTACAAGTACCTGGCCTCCAAGTACAAGTACATGCATTCTAAAAACTTTGAGTACGAGTACAAGTACAAGTACCTGGCCTCCAAGTACAAGTACAAGTACCAAAGCCTCAAGTACAAGTACAAGTACCGGTGCTCATAGCCAAATAGGCTACATACAGCAAGTAGGCCTACACTTTATTAATGGGTAGCTGTCTGTCACAGTTTTTCAATAAAATGGACACAATAAATTATTAGCAACGAGGCTTACCGTAGTCATAATGTCAGTTCATTAGTTCATTACAGTGGGACTGTGGTGAACAATCAAAATACCACCACAGTTGTCTAGGCGTTGAATGGCTTGATTGGCTACTCCGGAATGCTTCATAAATTATTAGTAATAATTTTTACCAGCCTGTCAGTGTTCTTCCTTTCCAAATGTTTCACAAAGTTAGACGTAGCGCATTTGTCTGTTATAACTGTCACCTTATTTGTACACAATTTGCGTTTACCTCTAAGACTTTTCTCATCTTTATAATCAGTAAATGCAAACTTAACAACACGAGGCACCTTGCACTCAAATAGGCCTACTTTATCTTGGAGGAATAATACCCAGGAAGACGCTTGAGCCTGTATGCCAGGTTGAAGCCAGCCGTGGACGATTTGTTGAGTGAAACATTGCGTTTGCGATAGGCGACATCCAAGGGTGGATAGAATACGTTTCATATAATTTATAATTGAATAATTAAATAAAAGAATCATTGAAAGTTGGATAATTGATATACAAAAGGCTATTAAGAGCACGGTCACGGTCGAAGTGAATGTTTGAGTGAATCAATATGGTGAATAGGCGCAACCCATACGCCCTTAGCTGGCTTCTGTCGTTAACCAAGCCTGCATAGGCTCAGGTGCCCTCCTGGTATTATTCCTCCAATTGCTCTATCTTGGATCTTGTTATTGTTTGCCTATGCCACAGAATATTTAATAGGCTGCGTTTATTTTCAATGCTCTGCCTGACCAACGGACAAGACCACATAGTTCTTCAGCAACCTAGCAGCTGCCTGCTTAGCAGAGATGTAGCAAGTACACAATGCTTCAAGTACAAGTACAAGTACCTGGCCTCCGAGTACAAGTACAAGTACAAGTACCTGGCCTCCGAGTACAAGTACAAGTACAAGTACCTGGCCTCCGAGTACAAGTACAATTACAAGTACCTGGCCTCCGAGTAAAAGTACAAGTACCTGGCCTACATGACATTTTGTCCGTGACATTTTGTCCTTGGACAATTTGTCCGGCCACGAATAAAATTGACACTATTAGCATCTAAATATCATCACAGTTGCACTAAAAATTTAGAGAAATAAAGATTATTATTATAGTCTTGCATCGGTCATGTTAGCCCTATGCGGTCTCGCGATCAAGCCAGCTTGGCTAAATACGCGTTTAATTGGTGCGCCAGAAGCAGGCACACTAAGGTCTCTAATTAATGGCTGCATTATACAGCTTGTTGAACTCCTTTCTATTAACTTCACTGTTCCAAAATACGATGGTATCAGTTGCTTCATCATAAATATCGTTGAGTTCCAGGTACTTGGCCATCTGTGAGGATGTGCTTGTCATTAGCCTAAAGGAACAGCATTACTGGTACCCTTGAAGTACATGTAGCCAGAGATGTAGCAAGTACACAATGCTTCAAGTACAAGTACAAGTACAAGTACCTGGCCTCCGAGTACAAGTACAAGTACAAGTACTTGCATTCCAAAAACTCCGAGTACAAGTACAAGTACAAGTACCTGGCCTCCGAGTACAAGTACAAGTACAAGTACTAAAAATTTGTACTCGAGTACAACTCGAGTACAAGTACAAGTACCAAGTACTACATCTCTGCTGCTTAGTGCTTAGTGACAGAGATGTAGCAAGTACACAATGCTTCAAGTACAAGTACCTGGCCTCCAAGTACAAGTACAAGTACATGCATTCCAAAAACTCCGAGTACAAGTACAAGTACCTGGCCTCCAAGTACAAGTACTGAAAATTTGTACTCGAGTACAACTCGAGTACAAGTACAAGTACCAAGTACTACATCTCTGCTCAGAACTCGCAGCATGCTGCTTAACATCGCTAAGACCGCCGTGTGCTACGGAAAAGTATCGCTTAGAGATTTACATAATGTATAGTAAGCTTTCAAAGAAATACCAGAAACACTGCAGAGGTACGGATATTCTGCTGTCCATGTAGGTCTGTACTGGCAGAAATATTTATTCTTTTTGGCTGTTACGGGAGCGTCCGAATCCATCGCATTGTCGGTAACATTCTTTTTATTCGACATTTGAAAACGTGTGTCACGCGAAAACGAAACTCGTGACGTCATGGATATGCGCAGCTGCCGTTAAAGTAAGTAAGAAGCAGAGGGCATTGCTGCCTGCCTCAGAGCCTCTTTTATCTTGTTTGATATTGTTCTAAACTAACTAATTGTACTAAACTAGAGCAATTGCTTATAAAAACTCTAATTTATTTGTTGGGTCTCAATACTACAAGTAGTTTCAGAGTTTTATTTTACGTTTTATCACGCCGGAAATGTTGTATTGTTTCGATTTTAAGTTGCGTCTCAATTAAGTCTATTGAGTCTTGACCTAACCAAATACAGGAGATTTGGTCTCCCGTGTGGCATCCGTCCGGGAGACGGGAGACTGGGCTGAAATACGGGAGACTCCCGTAAAATACGGGAGATCTGGCAACCCTAGACCTACCTTTTGTCATGATTGATTTAAGTAAAGGTATCTTGTATTGTATAAGAATATTTAAATAGAAATTCAAGATAACGAAACGTTTTTCTAGCAATTGAGATGAATTGTCTTTAAACATTTCACTGAATAATTAATGAATGCTCCTGATCATTAGAAGAAACATCAATTTACAAACAACCCGTGATGCTTTTCGTCTAAAATACGTTTGAAAATATTGAAAAAATACCAATTTCTGAAGACAGTTGAGCTTTGCAGTGCTTTTATCACCTTTCCGTTATTAAAACGATCAGTTTTATTGAATTTCAGAACCGATAGTGAAAAAGGTCATCGAAGGCGATTATATTCCCAACTAATGGCCAATGGCCATGGCTCATTGGCTATTTCTGTCGAATAACCGCATAACCAACCTCCATAGCTTAATATGGTTATTCCCTGTTTTTCATTTGCAAATAGGCATACGAGGCGGGTCTAGGCCACCGAGATTAAATCTATGGAGTGCGCTCGCCAGTGGCCGTCAGCGGGCGAATGTGAGGCCATGCCTCCGCCATATTGCCAGACCTATTCCAAACGTAAACAAGCTTAAGGCTCAGTCCTGTTCGAGAAATAACTTCAATAAACAGTGTTTTATCGCGACTCCAGGCCTTTGCAAGGGGGTAATTGACTTGGCTGGAGGTGAATGAATTTTTTTTAGCTCAGAGACGCAGTTGAATGCAAAATTTAAAACGGATGAAAATTCATAACATACTGCCTCAGCTTCAGAGCCTCCAGTGAAATGAACTATATGAATACTTGACAGATAAACACCATTATAGGCATATTAGCCTATGAAGGCGCGCAGTCTCCCGTCGGAAACCAAGCCCCCTTAGGCCATAGGCACCCTTGACGCCGTAGGCCACACTGGGACGCAGGCCCCCATGGGAGACCAAGCCTATTTTACTTATCTACTTACTTACTTGTCTTTTCAGTCTATTCTTAATCAGCAGTCCGCAGATTTTCCCCACGAAAGTCCGCCACCAAAATTTCTTCAAAACAAAGCTAGGATTTCCCACTGTGGGATATTCCCAATGTAGGCTATAACCACGCTCCTACATAAGGAGTACACAAATAGTCGGTTGGTCTGACAGGTTATGGACAGCCGATCATCGTCTTGGTATGAAAACGTATCTAAACATACTGTACTTATTATAATAGTAAATCAAAATTATAAAGTGTGGAAGGCTGGGCTATACCAGCGCAGGCCTGCCGAGAGAACTTCCGGGCCCCTGTGGCGAAGGGCCGACGGGCCCCTGACAAGTCTATAAAAAATTGCTCTCGACCCTTTTTTGGCTTGTCATTGATTTCACGATACGGCGTTGCGATTCTCGAAAACTAGTGATGACTGTGAAGATAAGCATATATTAGAATGTCACCTAGACGACGACCAAACCAAGACTGATAAGCAGTAGTAAGATATTCCTATAGTGTCACTATAGGGCCCTAATGTTCCTTATTGGACGGCGGACGTGGTCTCAATACTGTCAGTCCTAGACCACTTGGCAATGACCTTGTTTGCTTATCGCTGTGTTTCACGCTCATTATGATGTCATCAGCGCCCGGGCCTCCCTTTTACTCGCCGGACCCCTGTGCATATGACATGGTGACCTTTTTTGTGTTATTACTGTAATAATAAAGCCTACTTCTTTATCATCGGCCCCGGGCACCCTCCAGGCCGCCGGGCCCCTGTGCATCCCCTCCTCCAATCCCCTCTCGGCGGCCCTGTACCAGCGACCGGCAAACTTTTTCCACGAAAGGCCAAACTTTGTGGCAGAGTTCTATCACGGGCCAAAGTTAGTAACTTAGTAGACTCTAAATCCTGATTGCACGTCATCACCCTCATCACCACTGTCATCACCATTATCACCACTGTCATCACCATCGTCATCCTTTACCGTAGGTGTCCAAAGTCTTTTTATGTGGCGGTTCCATAATATTCTTGGCATTGGATTTCTGTCGTTGTGCGTTTTTACAGACGGAGCATCTGCGCACATCCGTCTAACTCCCTCTGGAGGCGGCGCCCTTTGAGGGTTCAGTTTATACTGGCCTATAATTATTCTGTGAATTTATTTGGGTCGTCTACTCAGTGTTTGCCAGGAACAGGGGCACCACGCGTAGGCAGCGGGGTAGACAGTTGAACAGAGACTATAAAAGACGCATATCGCCCCATTTGTCCATATAGTATGCAGTATAGAATATTAACTAATGTGCTATTTTATGGTGTTCATGTGTGACGACCTGCCAGGCTGCCCCCTTACAGTCTGTATCTAACATTTTACCAGGGTGCCCAGGGGGGTTGGTCCCACCATCAGGACGCCGACCGATTGGTCCGCCGTGGATCTGGCCTCCTTCTTTCAGAGCGGGAGGTCTTAATTTAGCTATAGGCCTACCAGAATTCGTCCGCCGGTCTATCAGTATCATTGTTGTCGTCATCATCGCAACTGTCAACATCGTCGCCTCGCAACTGGTTTCTGCGTTTGTTCTTTCCAGACTAGACTATTGTAATTTCGTTCTTGCCGGCCTTCCAAAGTCTACACTGGCCAACCTGCAGCGCGTACAAAATGCTGCTGCACGTCTGGTGCTGGACCTGAAACCTCGAGACCACGTCACCCCGGCGCTTCGTGGACTTCATTGGCTTCCAGTCCAGTAACGGATACAACACAAACTATGCACGCTGATGTTCTGTGCACAGAATGGTCTTTGTCCGACCTATCTGGCCGATCTGCTCCAGCCAACATCAACCGCCATTGGTAGACCAGGCCTACGATCAGCCTCTACCAGTCAATACCAGAAACCTCGTCTTCGGACAGTCATGGGGCAACGAGCCTTCTCGTACGCTGGACCCCATGCCTGGAACGCCCTTCCACAAGCGCTACGGAACATAAAGTCGCCCGTCGCTTTTCGTAAACAGTTGAAGACACACCTGTTTAATTGTGCATATAATAATTAACATTAATTGTAATGCGCTTGCTAACATTGATTGATTATAGGCGCAATATAAATAGCTAATTACATCATCACTGTCATTATCCTATTCTATAACCAATCAAGAGCCATGCTTTTAAAGCCATGCTTTTAAACACACACACACACACACACACACTGTCTTGGAGTACCAGTACCCTTCAAATTCGAATCTGGTATGAAGAGCAAAAGGTGGACCGAATAATGAGCCAAGGACGGAGCATTAAGTTTTGATTCTTGAGTTTATTGCCCTATTTCCAAGTCAGTCACTACTGAACATTGTTCGACTGAAGAGACGTATCTTGCCTACTTTTATTCCGAATACAATGAAGTCTGCGACTTTTTAAAAAGCGAAATAATTATTTCTATATCCCATTTACAAAATTCAATTTACTGATTCAATATCCAATATAAGCTATATGCTATATTCTTGTTTCGATTCCATTCACGCACACAGAATTTGGCAGAAATAGGTCCTACCTTGTGATGAAATTCCATCTATCATATTAAAATCCTTATCTGTATGTCTCTCTGTCTGTTACCTTCAAGCGTTCTGATTGGTTGATTATTGGTAGACGGTTTAGACCGTTTAGTCCTTACGTCGCGATGCGTTGGTGGGCGAGCGTTGACTATTGGTAGACGGTTTAGTCCTTACGTCGCGATGCGTTGGTGGACGATGTTCGAAGACGACGTTGCTATTGGTAACAATTGTTCGTAGTTTAGCACGGCTTAGTCGAGTCATTGCAGCGTGAGAGGGCTGGGCGTGCGACGACGTTGCTATTGGTAACAATTGTTCGTAGCTTGAAATTTTAACGTACATTTTAACGCACACAAAAAATACGTGTACAGCGTCACAAATGGTCACAGTTGCGTGATTTTAACGTACATAGGCCTAATTATTACGTGGCGCAGAGCTTGGCTAGGTGGCGTATGTACAGTCATTGAAATGTTGTTCAGCATGAATTCAATGATTGAGTATTAGGTATAGGTATTGGATTAGTATTATCCTGCACTGCGAGCGAAGCGAGAATCTTTCTAGTTCTTAAATAAGACAGAATATTTTAAGCTTATAACAATTCTTCACATTGCTTATCATCGGTTTAAACATTTTAAGAGCAAAATATTATAATAGGCTACCACAGAATTGATATTCTTAATAGTCTAAAAACAGACAGCAAAGAACTTCAGAAAGTGAGATAGTCTTCTTTCGGAGCTGCAGAAATGTCGTTTTCGTCGTTGAAGTGAAGATAATTGCTATCTGAGGCTAAATCTTCATCTGTGATGTTGTCCAATTGACTTCTCTGCTGTCTTTCCTCGTAAGATGGCTCTTCCGGTGTGAGTTCTGAATACGTATAATCTTGGAGCTCCACTTCTTCGTATTCATCGGCAGTGAGTCCTGGACGCTGAGTGCCAAGCGAATTGATTTTGCCCATGGAATATATTTCTTGACCAACTCTGTTTCGTTGCAGTCCAGTGTAGGCAGTTGTTTGACTTCCTATTGAAAATTTCAAAATCTCTCGTTTAAAACGTCTTTGCTTTAACCCTGTCAACCCGTAAAGCCGCAAAATCGGCTCTCCCTAGCGTTCCATAAACCCGAGAAGCCGTTTTTGAGTTATCCATTGCTTCTGGAGGACATAGACCATTCATTGTTCGCTGAAGGACAACAAGCAATCATTAACTCTCTCACCCCTAACGCTAGGGAGAGCCGATTTTGCGGCTTTACGGGTTGACAGGGTTAATGCTTAAATCTGCTTTGATAATGCTGGCGATGCTGACGATGATAGCTATTTAAAGTTCTTATGGTTCATGTATAAGTGCGAAAGCTACAAATCTAGCATGCCAATAAAATAACCTTAGGCGTATGCCTTTGAAACAATTCTATAAAGTGAAATCAATAATCTGATTTTGTTTTGGCTAACAGATCCATGTTCATTACTGAAACGATTAGTCTCAGTGGTCATTTGCTAAAAATAATAATAACTGATTCTCATCGTTTACAACGTTTTTAGGACTATTCAAATTTCAGCAAAGATATGACATACATAGGCCTAAGTCTTTCTTCTCATTCAGCACTGCTAGGCTAAAATAAATGAGATATCATGCAAATTTATAATTATGTTACTGCATTGAAAAATAATTAAAAAGCAAATTTTAAAACAAAATTTCATCCTAATTTGACTTAAATTGACTTCACCAAGATCACCACTTTCGAAATTTCGGTCTCGCTTTGACATCTGCTCAGCTGCATTCGAAGACATGGAGACGTTTCTGCCTAAAACATCGATACGAAGAAATAATGATTGTACGTAATGGAATATTATTTATCTAGACTGTTTAATTCTGCATTTTGGCGTAAATGATGTTTTGAGTTCGAACTACAAACGACACGTGATAATGTAAGCTGATATTATTTTCAATCAGAATGCAGACAGAGTCATACTGTTTCCATTAGTTTCATAACTTTCATTAGAGAGTCCCAGGCTTGTCCAATGTCCGTGGGACATATTTTCTGCCCCAGCCCATCCGCTACATGGCAATTTATGCCTGTTCCAGCCCATCCTATTTCATCCCGTCGCATCCCATGGGATTCCAATTATAATATTAATATGAAATTTTAATATGGAATACAGTTCAAAAAAATTATGAACTCACATTTATGAAAGTTTAGGTTTAGTGTCTGCTAAATTGGACTACATTTACAAAGAGGCGTGTAAAACGACAGAATTCCGGTGCTTTTTTCAGTTGGAACGCACGGGAACGGCGTTCCCACACCTTATTTGCCAAGTCGTTTATATCGATTTGGACTAATTCGCGTTTGATCTCAATGTCTTTTTCAAATGAATTTGCTATTCACCTCTCGTACAAGAAACTTAATGAGTCAATTGCGTAAAGATACTCTCTAATGAAGATCTTGAACTTGCCCAATGGGCTCGCATACTAGACCTTTGGGCAGATAAAACTAACGATCATTTGAGATTTTTGAGAAATGGAAATCAAGAATTTGTGCAGCAGGTTATAACTTAACGAAAGAGAAATCATTCGTGGATTCCATGAACACCTTATGGAAAGAACATATTCGGATAAAATGCTTCCTTTGACATATGCTCATAATACAATTACCATTTTTTCTAATGAGTGCTTAAGGGATTCTCACAAATGAATTTGCTAATCACCTCAACGAAAACTTTCGCTTATGACAAACAGCCTCGTCACTATTATTAGTCAGATTAATGGGTCCACCTCTCACATATTTCAATCGTACAAAGTACGTTGACGCTTGGCTGATTCTAGGCAGATATTCAACTTTAGACTGACAAAACAAGAAAAGAAATCAAGACAATTTGTCAGATGAAAACTGGAGAAAACTCTGGAAGTTGATGCCTAATGCCAGTATTCTGCACAACTTTTACTCTGGACAGTTTTAATGAGGAATTAAATCTTTGAGTATCTTTTAGTTTCTTCTAAACGATATTGATTTCTTTCATATATCTATAGTGTTCTGTGAACAAATTCAAATATAATATCTTGCGACAAAACAGATGTGAAATGAGTCTCCAAAACATTTTTCATAGAACAAAAGCACTGATTAACTCTATTAACTTTAATGTCCAAAAAATATAGATGTAAATATATGAAGAAAGGAGGACAAAAAACTTTTAAAAGGTAAAAAATTAAAACATCGAGAGTAGCTCTGATGTAGATCAGGTTGCTAAGACATGGCTACTGTCCCATATTGTCCCATGGATCCCATGGGACATACCAATGTGTGTTGTCCCATCCCATGGGACAATTCTCATGGGATTCCCTTGTGAAGACCATTCTGATGGACAACCCTGGAGATTTCAAGAACTTCAAGTTGACATAATGCATGTCATATTTATATTCTTCCATGAAAGCTCTATTGTCTTTGCAAATTCAGGTGCAATTATTAGACCCAGGTGCAATTATTAGACCTATCAAGATTTTACATAACTTTCTGCGAAAAACGAGATCTCAAATCTGCACCACGATTCGGCAGTTTTAACGTCTCGAACATTACACTTGATATCCCAATAAATTTTAAGAATTATTTTCACCTTTTATGCATTTGTAGTAAATAATAAACACGACAAAAGCGACAACAGCGACAACGATCAGAGTCATTCCGGCACTGAACAGCTCTCCACCTGAAATACGTTTACATCAACTGAAGAAGAATTTGCTGAGGAATATTAAAATTACTATTACAGTATTTTTCATTATCGTCATATACTATTTAAATGCTAGTCGTAGAATAATTTCATATTACCAACCTAAGAGAATCGTCATGAATACGTTATCGTAATGGGAAATATTCTGTGATTGGCATAAATGTAATCAAATCTGACAGCCTATTACAGGCTATGTTTAATCATTGAAGTGCTGAGACTAATTCTAGTGCAGAGATAACTCGTTTTAGCAAATATACATGCAGTTGGAAATTTAGAAATTTTACCATAAGAACTTTTGTGACTGATCCAAGTCATCTCTTCCTTAGCTGTTGACGGCTGTGAAGATGATGTCCTTGAATAGTTTGATTCTAGCACTGAACAAGAACTCTTTCATTAACATTAACTGAACACAATTCCGTATTAATTAGGCTTAATGCATTTTCTAAAAATGTTAACATAGGCCAAATAATAAATTAATTCTGTTCAGATTTGGCTTATATTTAAAAGTTTTAGTGAGTCACAGTGAGAATCATTTTTCAATATTTTTATTCTACCCTGGAAATTTACATCTTAATATAGGCCTAATACTGTATTTTAGCGAATCAAGAAGGATTTACTGTGTCTAAACTAGTCACATTTTACGTATTTCTGTTCAACATGCTTTGAACATTCAGTCATAGTCTTCAGGAAGTGTTTATCTGTTCTTACTGCTTTTTACAGACGATGATCTTGTATCAACTGATGAATTGTAACTAATTTCAGGCGAATTCCAAATGTAAATGTAATAAGAAGCATCATTGGCTTTCATATCATGATTAACGGTAGCATTTGGTGTCGCGTAAAACATCTTAAAAGAAACATAGCAGGACTTCAGCTGAGAATCGAGTGAAAGTGAAACGGAAGTCGTTACAGTAGAATTTCGAGAATCACTAAACACCACTTCATCATTCAATGTTGCTTCATAACCGCCGTTGCAATTTGATTTCCATTCAACTGCTGGACTCAGATATCCTCTAAAAGTTAAAGCGCATTCTAGCCAAGCTTCAATTTTGTCGGATCTCCGCTGAGAGTATCGATTTGTTTTACAATTTGGTTCTTTCCCTAAAAGAGAAACAGGAACTACTTTAACGAGATGAATCACATGCAAACAACTGAAAAGGCTTTGTTACAGTGCAGCGTAAAGGGCGCTAATTTGATAGAATCGAGAGTTACATGTAAACCTTGGCTTAATCTTGCATACATTATAATATAATATTAGCATTGAGTAGTTTTAAGATCCGTAGATCAGAGACATGGATCTTAAAACGAGAAGACGAACACCGACTGTCAGCGACATAAATGAGCTGCTTGCGAGAGATCTTGGGAGTAAGCAGACTAAACAGGCTAAGAAATGAAGACACAAGAAAAAGACTGGGGATGCAAGAGAGAAATAGGCCATAATAGATAAAATCAGAAGATAAAGATTTAGATGGCATGGACATGTAAATAGAATGCAAGACAACAGACTCCCATATAAAGCATTCTACGAACAAAAAAAGGAAAGAGAGGAAGAAGAAGGTCCAGGAAAAGTGGGTGGATAATATCAAAGTAGACTGAAAGATACCAATTATCAGTAATCGATGGAAAGAGATTAACAGTGGAAAAGTTAAAATGTGAAGTTTAGTGTCTAGCTATTGCTGCTAATGAGTAGTGATGGGCACTAGTTTAACTGAAAAGTTTCAAACTTTAGTTAAATTACAATTTTTTTAGTTAAAGTCAAAGTTTAACTACAAAAAGTTTAGTTAAAATCATAGTTTAACTCAAATTTTTAGTTATTAACTAAAAAGTTTAATTAATTCTTTTTAGTTTGCTGATTTGTTTGACCGTGGTGTACACATGAACTGTCTGCCTGCCTTACTTATTTATTCAGCGTATGGCTGGCAGCATGCATAGAATATGTTAGAATAAATGGCCCAATGGTCATGAATAGTAAACAATCATTTTTGTACTAATAAATCATTAATTCAATATTTCTGTTGATATTTGCGGCAAACATGAACAGTTTCTTGATTGAGAAGTGTTTTAAGGATGTGCAGTTAAAGGATGATAAGCCAGGATGTTCAGCTGCAGTTGAACTATTGTTTAGTTCGGCTTCACAAATATTGACAAACAGAAGATGCAAAATGGCAGATGATACTCTGGATAAGCTGCTGTTTCTGAGATCCAGACTAAAACTGGATGGGTGGATTCCAGATTGATAGACTGATAGTCTGCTTTGGACTGTTATTTCAAACTGTTTTGCTATATTATGAGTTTATGAATGACTATCAGTGACTGAGACTGTATTACCTGTCAAATTTAATGAGAACAACATTATTGTCGGTTACATAGATGATTCACGTTTGAGAGAAAATATATGAAGATCCGGCAAAAAAGTTGTGAAAAAGTTTAACTGACTTTTTAGTTTAGTTCAACTATTTTAGAAGTTTAATTTCAAACTAAATTTTAACTAATGATTTTTAGTTGTAAAAAAGTTTAGTTTAATTGAAATGTTTTAGTTTAGTGTCCATCATTACAAATGAGCTGGCAGGAATATCTTTACCATTACGGTTTTGAAATAACTTTTGTCCAACGTAATTATTGAGTCACAAATATTTATATGATATCGCGAAAACCAGTCACGATTATGACAAAGCAATTCTACTTAAATGGTTTGAGCAATCACTCATAGTCTTTATTTACTTGCATCATGCATGATCATGCATTTCACGCGTCGACTACTGTAGCGGGTTTTTCGGTCTTCCTGATCGTCAGCTCTCTCGATTCCAGTCGATCATCAACGCTTCAGCCCGGCTGATATTTCGGGTCCGGTGGCATGACCACGTGACCTCGCTACTTAGGGACAAGCTACACTGGTTACGGATCCCGGAGCGCATTGCATTCAAGCGCTGTTGGTTGATGTTCCGGGCATTAAACGATCCCTCTTGTCCGGAATACTTAGCAACCTTGATTCGGAGGACGACTACGAACGACCGACGGCACCACCTGCGGTCCAGCAACCGGGTTCACCTGTACGTCCCACCTCCGTCGAGACACCCAAATTCTGCGAACGTTCTTTTTCTCGAGAAAACCCTCTCCTCTGGAATTCGCTACCGGCTACAGTGTCGGCGGCCACTTCATTAGAGGACTTTGCGATCAAATTAAAGACTCACCTATTTAACATCTCGTTCCCATGTTTTTTGTAAAGCGCCTTTGACTTTGGCCCTAGCTATGCTACGGCGCTATATAAATTGTCATGAGCAATACAATATAACAATATCATAAATATTTTATCAATTAATACATTGACACGATTTCAATGAAAATGTAATAAGTCTAATGTCACAAATGCAGATCCATTGAGAAATGTCTTAATCCTTACCTAAGACAATCAAATGAAAGCTATATTTAAGCGGTTGCGATCTTCCTGTTTGAGCCAAACAAGCATACATCCCGGCATCTTCCAAGTGAGTTGCATTGGAGTATATCAGAACGGGGCCACTTTCTGTGATCTTCGAACCAATATGTGGAAATGTCTTGCTGTTTTTTATGAGAGTATCGCCCCAATTGACCCAAATCTTCTCTTCCTCGGTCGTTGCATGTCTTCGTAATGTCCATTCACGAATTTTGGTTCCAGTGTCCACTTCGCATTCCATTTCCATTCGGTGTCCAGCGACGACTGTAAAGTTACGAGGAGAAACTGCTATCGATCGATGTACTGCGAAACACAACGGCCCCCAATTATAGAACAACTCAAAACAATCTCTCAATTGTATTGGAGTGGCAAGAAAGACATAAACATCCGACTTAGTCAGACTTGGATGTTTGGGAGAGCGTCGTGAGATTCCCAATGGAGTGGAGTAGTAGCATTGCAGTTAAACAGTTAGCGCTGGTGCGTATTTACTGCGCATTTGTTTTTGAAAGGTCAAACCCTACAATCAGTGGCGGATCCACAGGAGGGCTCGGGGGCCCGTGCCCTTATTGAGTGCCTGCCCCCTCCCCAGTGGCCTCCTGTTGGGTCCCTATACTTAATACTACATACCTAACAACAAATGGTTGGCTCTTGTGATTAGAAGTTGCCACCCCAACGCCCCCTTCCCACTTGCCAAATCCTAGAGCCGCCACTGACTACAATGCCACTAAGTTTATCGATTACGTCAACAGTCACCTTTAGCCAGTTTACTTTCTATTCCCCTCCTTACTGTTCCTCTGACATGACAATCGTTAACTCATCATATTAAGATTTATCTATGTCTCTCTGTCTGTTATTCCGTTCATTGGTTGACTATTGGTCACGTTTAGTCCTACGTCGCGATGCGTTGGTGGGCGAGCGTTGACTATTGGTAGAGTTTAGACCGTTTAGTCCTTACGTCGCGATGCGTTGGTGGGCGAGCGTTGACTATTGGTAGACCGTTTTAGACCGTTTAGTCCTTATGTCGCGATGCGTTGGTGGACGATGTTCGAAGACGACGTTGCTATTGGTAACAATTGGGTATGTTTCATGCAATTTTAACGTCATTTTAACTCACAAAAATTTAACGTCACAAATAAAACTTGATTTTTTGTTGTCTATAAAACTAGGTGTTGTATAATGTTGTTCCAGATATCTGATTTAGGTTAGGTATTGGATTAGTATTATCTGCACTCGATCGCATCTTTCTAGTTTAACTATAAAACTTGTTTTTGTTGTATGCAAAACCTGTTGTATAATGAGCCAGATATCTTAATTCAACCCTCGATCATATTCCACAAGGACAGGATTCATTTAATTTATGTCCTTCGTTCTCGTGCAGTCATTGGTGTTAGTGTGTAATATGAAATGGCTTGGAGTGCTCTATTTCGAACCCTGTAGATCGAAATTGATAATGATATTATTGATTATTCTTGCAAAGGTAAAAGCAATGAAGATGGAACAAGAGGAAAATTTAGATTTTGTCGGAGAATTTCTTCAAATCGATTAAATTTTTACATATCTAGGTCTATACACCCTCTATTCAACAGGCCTTGAATTGGCTTCTCTCACACAGCGAATTAACTAACTTATTTGCCATAATGAAACAATTAAATATTATTCCCTTCTAACTGGTCCAAGTAGCCTACTAAATAACACTCTACTCTTTGCATGCATGAAATTAATAAGTTAATTTGCTTGATTTTATTATACTTCACTCTATTTAATTTCGTCTTCGTCTCGACAAACCATGGCTATAATGGATCCAAATTAAATTTCTATTTTAAGGCTTACCTTTCTGTAAGAATATCAAAACCAAACAAAATTCTAGATGCATGATTTCTCCGTAGAATTGACTGCTTCGTCTCGTCGCGAAAGGTGAGTTTTGTCAGCAGCTGTGAAAATATTTTCTCTGCGTTCTTATTTTCAGCAAATATTGTCACCGCCTCTCATTCAGTATTTTTAAAAAAACAATTTAGGTTGTCACATTATCAACGCACTATTTTGCAACTGACCTTAAGTTGGGCTGTTTTCTGATTTATCATCTTATATCCGCTTTAGAACAATATCATCCAAACGTCATCTAGGCGAAAGTGAAATTGTCCATAACAGACACCATAGGCGTAAACTTCTATTAGGCCTCTAGGCTCCAGCCCTCTGCATTTTTTGAGAGGTCAGCATAGGGAAATAGGATGATATACATGTATGGATTGTGCCCTCTACTTTTCATCCAAGATTTTCGCCAATGATAAACAGTTCTCTTTAGCACACAAGCATACAAACATGCAGACACACACGCTCGACGATTAGCCCATTCACTTTAAGAGTAATTTTTGTAGCTCAAACATTTTCTTATATTTTTGGCTTGAAGTTTGAAATGTGTTCTCTTACGATTTTCATATAGACCGGCATTGAATGTGAGGAATTACGATTCTTTTTCGGAGCGACTATCTACTGATGCCAAGTGTATTACTATAAGGGCGCCATAGAAGCTATCTAACTAGTGAGTACTTAGGGTGGTTATTAATCTCCAATGAAGTTGAATTAATTTTAAAAGTGAAAGGTTTACAACTAGACAAACGGTTAACCATAGTTAACCGTAGTTTTGTAAAGCGCTCTTGTCTTTGGCCACTTTTGCCATGCTTATTGCGCTATAGAAATCGTCTAGCTAATAATAATAATAATAGGCACTGATGCAAATACAAGGACGAAGTGAGCAATAATTGCAAAAAGTCCTCGAACTAATTGTAGGCCTACAGATAGCAGAGAAAATGCAACTACATTTCCATAGGGCAGTCCATTAATTACGTTAACAAAATAGGGTGAGTGGACTTGAAAACGTTTGACAGTTGTTGACAGGGGAAAGGAGATCAAAAGAAGTTGACGACAATTTCATTTTTTTAAATGATAAAAACTAGGAAATTTCATGGAATACTACAGCTGTATTTATTACAACGGAAAAACGCCTGACAGGCAAAAAGGTCATCACCACCACATTATGACACTTGATGAACTAAATAAAGCGTAAAACGGTCATCACCGCAAAATAATAATAACCTTTTAAACTTTTTATGGGAACCGTCGTTGACCTTATTGGGGAAAGTTCAAACGTTTTTGACATAATTTATTATAGGATGTCACCGAAAGTTGACAGTTGTTGACAAGGAAGGGAGGGGTTAAAATTTTCCAAAAATTGTTGACGCAATTAATGGACCGCCCCATACTCGCAGTTGAGAGAATCAGTTTTCGTTTACTGGCGGAGATCAAAATTAGGTTGAAGGTCATTCCGGAATGTCGTATAGGTCAGGGGTCAGCAACCTTTTGGCAATACTGTGTCAAAGTTGATTTCTAATTCATTTAGGTGCCATTCAACCCACCCAATCTGACTTCAGCATTCAACAATCAATCAACATTGCATATTTTATATATTATATTAATAAATATACAAGGTTAGGGCCCTTTATAAGGCTTACCAAGACTTCTACAAGAAATTTATAAAAAGAAATTTGTCTCTAATTAATTACATTGAGGGGGAAGTATCAGCAGGACATAAATAAATTTATGGCAATATTATTATATCAGATTGAAATCTTGAGATTTTGCGCATGTTTTTCGGCATCTTGGCAATCCCCCAACTGAACAACTGCTTTCAAGATCATTAGTTTTCTCAGCTATTCTATTCTATTCTACTTGATAATTTATGTAGCGCTATAGCATTGCTAAGGCCAAAAAGCAAGAGCGTTTTACAAGGGCGCCTGAGGGGTATCATACGATAAACGTAAAATAAATGCGTTAGATAAAGATTGGGATAAGAACTGTTTTCCAGTTGGTTGTCATGGTCACTGAAACAAAGTGCGTTCCAAGGTCATTAGTTTGCCCAGCTGAGTCACGGATCTTTCTGCCAAATTTTGGGTCGGTCTTGGACGGATAAAAAGTAGAGGTGAGATCGTTTGCTGGAACGAAGCTGTTTGCGACAGTCTGTCATCACCGGCCTGTGTATCAACGTACCAGCTGGGTCTGGTGTAGAACTGTAGATCCCAGCCTCCTCAATTTGGGGTAATACAACATTCAGATAAAAAGACTCTGAGAAATTTTTTGTCTTATGTCTATATTTACTATTTAGCGAAAGCAGTTTGCGCTTGCTAGCATGATCCTACGTGTTCGAGGTCAAAGTCTATGACGCGCTTCAATAAATCAAACAGTCGTTTGCGTCGCTAAGCGCTGATTAATTATTTGTCAGGTAACTTCAGATCTACAGGTATGAGTTTTATTTTATGAGTTTTATATTACTTAAAATCTACGGGTTTTATTAATAGTCCATTAATCTATGAGTTTTATTAATAGTCCAATTAATTAATTTTTAAACGCAACGATCAGATGGACAACGCCTACGGATGTGGTTTGCATTAGCCTATGTGCAGTTGACTGGCCGCAATTGTTTGCTCTTTCGACTCTTTGTCTGGATCTATTGCGCACGCTTTTGGTTAATTAATGCAGACGATTTCAAATTGTCTATCTATCTATAACTACTGTATATGCATAAATAATAACATAAGTATGCATAAAATAATAATTAATATAACTAGGAATAATAATAATATTTTTAATAATAATAATAATAATAATAATAATAATAATAATAATAATAATAACTTTGAGCACCTAGTAGTAGTAGTAGTAGTAGTAGTAGTAGTAGTAGTAGTAGTAGTAGTAGTAGTAGTAGTAGTAGTAGTAATACCAGCAGAGCGACAGCAGGTATCAGTTGTAGCGGTAGTACAGAGACTGTTTGAATACATAACAAGAATCATATAATTGTCTGACATGACGCTAAACAAATCACAGAACTGAAGTCGACATAATACTGGTTCCGAGAGGCATTATGCATAGAGACACCTGTTGGTTTTGCGTTCGTTATTCCAACGCTGCCAGGTATATACTATTAGACACTGCGCACCTGTGGGCCTATGCCTGGTTTTGCCTTCACTTTTCCAACATTAGCAGGCATTTATAAAATATATTGAAAACTGATAGACATATTATCGCAACTGTCCTCCTTGCAAACTTACTTAATCTCATAAACCACTTTAAATCACATTATTATTATTATTATTATTATTATTATTAATTATTATTATTATTAATTATTAACGTTTAGGCAATTGGGATTCCAACCTTCCTAAAATACCAACCCAGGCGCGGACTTTGTTTTTTGGCAGTTCTACACAACCAGGTTTGACTACCCTCCTTTAAAAAGCGGATTTATCGTCCGAGGCTGGGTCCAAATGACATTGAACAAAAGTGGCCACGCCGGTTGAAGCACCAGGCAGCGGATCATGTCTGCGATATTGTTTTCTCGAAATCAGATCAATCGTCTCAAAGCTTCATTATTGTGCTTGACGTTTCTTTCTTTATAAAAATAAATTAATATAAAAAGCCATTAATATCTACCGAACTGCTTTATAAGGTTTTACGGTTGAGACTCTCACAAATAGAAAATTGGTCACGATCAACATTATTATTATTATTGTAGTATTATTACCAGGATTATTATTACCCCTCCCCAAATAAAAATTTCGCTGCTGGTTTAAGATTTTTAATAAAAGCAGTTGGGTCCGGACCCGCCGACCAACCTCCTAAAATAGCAACCACATTGAATCTGCTCCGGTTCTTCTGAAGTCAATGTCTGCTGTGCAGCCAAACCATGACCTCCATAACAGCAGATTGAGCTGAAGTTGGCCAAAGGCTAGCAGCCGTCAACCGCTACTTCTCCACATTCTGTCTGTTTGCTCTCTTTCTTGGTTTTGACGTTGACAGCTGTCTCTCTCTCTCTCCCTCTTTCTCTCTTAACTTTATTAGATGGCACGTCCGAACACCAAATAGAGGATATAATGCACAGCGTATATTTATAGTTTAACGAAGATGGCCTGGGCGAATCAACTCGTTCCATCAGCACTCGCCGGCCTCAAACAGAGCGCTGAAGCTCAATATTTTGACATTGAAACGGCAAAAGAGTGGTTCCTTTTAATCGAAAATGGAGTCCCAGAAGACGTGGCTCTCAAACGCCTACACGATGAGGTTAATTCACCTGATTCACCCAAGCAATATAAAGGATGCTATCGAGAAAGTGGCAGTGCAAAAGCTTTCGGAACTCTCACCGAAGCAGAATATAAGGTCATAATGATGTACTGCACCGAAGGAAAACAGTTCTACTTGCGTCTAAATGAAGATTGCAGAAAGAGATTGTGGAGGAAGTACATTGTCTTTACCAGTCTTCTTCATTCCGTCTGCGTTAAGCTGCGTAACATGCCGATGGAGAAAAATGATCAAAAAAATCCCATGTATCGAGGTATTCGCTGTAAATCTTTCACGTGCTCAAATGCAGAATTCGTTTGGCCAGGTTTCACTTCTGCCAGCACAAATATAGGCATAGCTGGAAGTTTTGGTGATGCAATCATCACGATGCAGAGTGAAACAGGCGCTCCCGTTAGAAGATTTTCAGATTTCTTTGAGTACGAGATTCTCTTTTCTCCGTTTTTCATCTTCAAAGCAGAAAGAACGCAGACGTCGGTCATCTTTCGCAATCTTCCGGACAAATCAAATTATTTTCTTACGTAAGGCTTTGACTGAAATTTACACATTGCATTATGTCCAATGCTGACACTGTTTGTTCAGATAAATATGTAACGCATCATACAGTGTAAGTACAGCTATACCAGCGGTGTAGCGACTGGGGGTATATCGGTATATGCCTCCCAAAATAGTCACCCTACCTTAAAGTTTTTATGTGATTGTTTCTCTTCTTTCACCGAAGGCAAATTTGATATCGCGCCAGTGTCGCGTCTCTTTTACTGTTAGTTTATTTTACTCTTCATAGCCTTTTTGTTCACATGTGGGACTTTAACATAGGCCTATGTGTTGATTTTGAAATAGAAATCACTAGTTGAGATTTATGCCCCCCAATAAAATTCCTGGCTACGCCGCTAGCAGCTACTGATGCAATGCATACGCGAAATGCATCAAATAGATTGACCCTCGATACTTGTTCCATAATGTATATAGATACTGATACTTATTCATAAATGTATCTGGATACAAGATAATTCTTGCATGTTGATACACCCTCCCTGAGTGTTGACGTCAATTATATTATCAGCCAATTATATTATCATTGAATTCCGTTGTAAATGGTATCGGTGAACTTTTGTCCTGCCTGTTAGATCATCTATAGCGATGTTTGATTTTGCACATTCCAGCTTTCCCTTCTACAGAGGAGCCATGCTGGGCGCTGTTGTGGGCAACTGCCTTGCTGTGCCCTTCGAATTTCAGATGGAATCAACGATAGAAGCCTTGCTAAAAGTTTTCCAAGGACTTGGTAATTAATATTCGTCTTCGTTACATCATTATTAACGGATAGTTTTTAAATAACCTTTTTATGAGTTTACGAATTTAACCTATGAATTGTCAGGTACGGAGATAAATGATGGAACGGAAACAACAAAGATCAAAATGGAAATATCAGCACAGCATAAAGATTAAGTTAAGGCGTAATGCGTTTGCTAAATCATCCACATGAGGAGATGAACGCTCGATATGAACAATCTTTCTTCTCTAAGATTAGTCCTAGTTTGACGAATCAACAAAGGTTTGAGTTAATGTAAGAGGCGCAATGCGTACATGGGTTCAATCTGATCTCATATTTCGGAAACTTGCTTTCAATTGTCGGCATGCTATGATCCAAATACAGCATCGAGCTTCTACTGAATTCATCATAATGGTGCCTTGATATTTTAATTTCGATGTTTGTTGTTTGCGATCTCTCATTCATCGCAGTTTTATATAAACTTTTCAAAGCAGCTTTTAAAATTAATATGAATTTAAAATTGAAAATGAAATCTATTGCCATATATTTCGTCGAAAGCAATTCTAGTATCTAATTTCGTTATCTTACTGATGATTTCTTAAACATTGTGTCGGGAATAAATGTTTTACATATAATTAACAGAGAAACGCGTTTTAAATATTTACTGATTTCAATTTATTCAAGATGCCACTAATAAATTTACATCGAAAAAACTTCATAAATTAACTACTAGTTTCTTATGACTTGTGGTTATGTGGTTATAGAGAAATCAAAAGTCAAGGGCACACTGAGGTACAGCTGCGATGTAAGCACTACCTTCGCATTGGCAGAATCTCTGATCAAGAAAAACGGATTCGATGTGAGGCACTTGAAAGACAGGTGAAGTCCAGCATTAGTCTGTCTTTTTGTCTCCCAATCTAACTAATCTCTGAAATCGATCTAAAATTTTGAGAATAGATTTAGAGTACCATCAGTGGCGTAGCCAGGATTTCCGGAAGGTGGGGTTTGGTTTTGACTTTTGTCCGTAGCCAACTTTCGAAAAATCTTGGCATGCAAAAAGGGTCATCCTATCTATGTATCCTATGTCTTTTCTTCTAAGATTTTCCTTTCAGATGCTGACAAGCATAAAAGGTCATCACGCCTATGGCGCTTTAAAAATTTTGGTCAGCAGTCCCAAAGGAAGTTTGACCTTTAAAAATCCAGTCCGAAAATTAAAAATGCATGGAAACCATGGAAAAATTTTTTCGTCGGCGCCCAAGGAGGTTCAACCCTAAAACGCCCATTGGCTACGCCACTGATTATCAGTGATTGACACTTCAGAAGTATTATAATGATGCTATAAAATGTGTAATTGTTAGTTAAGAATGATTATCTGATGTTATCTGCGTTTGCAAATGAAGATGTCTATAAAGTGTATAATAATAATAATAATAATAATAATAATAATAATAATAATAATAATAATAATAATAATAATAATAATAAGTAATAATAATAATAATAATAGTAGTAGTAGTAATAATAATTAGTAGTAGGTCTATTACCAAAGTAAGGTATTACAACGCATATCATTCTAATTTTGCATAAGATGGAAGAAGAAAATTGATGCAGGTTCAGGGCCGTAATCAATTACAGTAATTTATTGCACATTGCAGCCTATCAGATGAGTACGTGAAGGATCCGGGGCGAAATTATGGTCAGAGCTTAGCAGCCATCTTGACAGAATTGAAGACCAAAGGTCCACAGGACGACGTATACGCTCCAGCCCGAAATCAATTTGGCGGCTCTGGTTCCCATGGTAACGGAGGCGCCATGAGGGTCACTTCGGCCGCACTGCATTTCTACAAACTGCCCGAAATTCAGTTCAAGGCAAGAAAATCACGCCAATATCGGATGATGGTGATCGAATCGCCTATGTAGGCTAGGCCTTATAGAGTTGATGTACTTGTTGAATATGCAGATTGTCTATATTGATACCATTACGTGATTGTGATTCTACCGAATTTGAACAATGAAAAGCTTGCTATTCCATCAAGTCCAACTTTGGAAGTAGGCTATATACGAGTGTGTAGGCTATATATAGTAGGTAGGAAAACTTTTCTTTCTTTCCAAACAATAGAACATTAGTATATGTGATTTACAAATCGACAATAACAGATGTTGATCCTTCACTGACCAAGGTCCGACTCAACTATTACGCTATCGAAATCTGTAGTCTGTATTCGTTACAACAACTGAGTTTTAGACACAGGCCCATAGCTGATTTGTATGCCCTAGCTTATTCGCCATAGACGGTCATCCGGCTGTCCGGCCTCATATTCAGGAGTTGGACTCAGTTCTTATGCCATTTGAATTTTGATGCCACCGCCTGGTGCTTCTGCACATTACGAAGTGGCGCTGTAGAAGTCGATTGAAATGGAGTGGATCATCATCATCATTAACCGTGGGCTCAACGCCCGTTGGTGTATAATGTCATCTCCACAGTTTTCTGCCATTCTTTCCTGTTCGTTGCTCTGTGACTACGATCCTGTAAACTGCTTGGTTGGATACATTTCGTTTAAAAAGAGAACAGAGTGAGTTAAGCCTAAGTAAAAGCTTTCACACAATGCGAGTATCCGTCAGGAACACATAGGCCTAACCTATTTATAAATAATTTATCTTTAAATTGGGGTTACAGTGCAGTACAATAACCCAACAACAGAGGTCTAATGTTACTAATATTCACAAATTATTTGTACGTGGCACAAAAATCAGTTTATTTCTATAGAGATATTCCATATTTGATTTTTGCTGTTATTATAATTATTATCAATCTGCCATCATTCTCTTGGCCTATAGAATAAGATGAGTGACATCACTCGTCTAACGCATGCGCATGTCAATGGTATCAATGGAGCACTACTACAAGCAACGGCCGTACAATCGGCTCTGTGGTTTGCTCTCGAAGGCGCATGGGGAAAGGACATCCGGGAAGAGTTTATTGCCTATCTACTACAAATAATGGCAAATGTCGAGGGAACGTGAGTGAGGAGATGTGCATTCAATGCCATTATTAGTATGAAAACCAATAATATGATAAATGACTTCGATCATTTTGGCATAATAAATAGAAACATAGCGTTCCATTGTCACAGCTTGTTTTACAGTAGTATGGGAAATCACTTTTATCTCTATAGTAATGTCCTTCTTATGTCAATAGGTTGACATAACCAATCAGCAAAGAAGTAGAAAGATCGATCTGTTACTTATTTTAGATTACTAGCTGTTGTAGGCCTAGATTATGTTTCTTTCACTATTTAATTAGTGAATATCTTTCCAGTCAACATTTGAGCCAAGCTGTTTACACTAAGAAGCTGAAGAAAATTCAAGAATACTTGAAAGCACCGCCAAACGTAAAGCAAGTCCAATCGGATTTAGGTATAAACTTTTTAAAATAGATAATTCAGAACGTGTTTCTTCAGCTATTTGTATAAGTAGGCTACATAATTTCAATTAACGTAAGAGAGCCTTTTTGATACGACTGTGTTAGACTTCAGTATTTGGGGCTTTTATGAATAAACTGAAATTTGTTGTAATATTGCAATTTATGAAAATCAGCCTTGAACTTATTATTAAAACTAAATCTCAGCAAATCCTACTCTCCTAAGTTTTCACGTATTGTCTTTTACAGGCAATGGAATGTCTGCTGTTGAATCAGTTCCAACGGCCATTTATTGCTTTCTTCGTGGAATTCAGCCAATTCAATCGATACCAGGAAAAGTAAGTTCTAAAATTCAGCTACTTCATACACTTATTTAAACCTAACTACTTTTGCGACTATCGCTCTTCATTACTTATATCAAAGACAGGTCAATCTTATCTTCTACAAAATATGTTCCGCTCTGTTCATATTAACTTTTTCGCCGATTGCTAATACGTAAGTGCGATAAGCAAATTTAGGATATACAAATGATAAGAATTAACTTTTTACTGTTATAGTACAACGCCTTCGAGAGAACAATTCTCTACGCGATAAGTCTCGGAGGAGATACAGACACAATTGCTTCAATGGCCGGAGCCATCGCTGGAGCATATTATGGTCAAGACGCAGTGACGCAAAGATGGAGAGACTTATGCGAAACAAAAGCCATCGATGACGCTAAACGATACGCAAAGGAAATCCACATTCTTGTCTGGAAATAGATTTTGATTCTTGGAAAGCTGCACCAATGACTATATGTTTGTTTCCCAATGGATATTTTCTGACTTTTAAATAGCAAAGCTAGAATTAATTTTATAGTTGATACGATTTGTTCTCTTATATTAATTGCGTTTTTTTTCGGGTACTGTAGCTGGTTTGGTGTCTGAGGTTACATATCTATTTAGATGATAGGATTTTATGTTTAATATTTTGTCTTAGAACCATACATTCCTTGCCATCTGCTCCATTATAAAATGTCCACTGCGTTATGTGGCGTGTTTGTTCACAGCTGGTTTCTCTGCAATAAAGTTATTTCGATTGATCGACGAATTGCTCGTGAAACAGATGATCTCAACAGCCTTTCCTTTCTCGTCCCTATTTCAAAATTTAAGCTTTTTCTAGATTTTTCTAATTATTCCCAACTATCTTGACTGGGTTTTGACGAATCTGCCATACGGTGGGCACTCATTTTATACTACTTTGTACTAGAATCTACGCCCAACAAAATCAGTAACACGATTCAAATGGCTACGTAGGTCCTATAATATTTATAATTTTTATATGTATATCACAGCCATGCATTTGTTTCATATTTGATGTTGCGGAAGATAAATGCAGACCTACGGTTCAAATAATATTGTATCTCCCCCGATTTTAAAATACTAGAATTTTTGGAGATCTGTCCCTATCTTTACTGAGAATACTTTTATTGTGAAATGCAACAAACATGATCTACAATTCTATATTATCGACGGTAGCCAACTTTGCATTGTATTCATACTAGTAGGAACTTTATCGGATTGAAATACATTTCCTCCACGTCGTGTAGACCTACTTTCGATGAGGTTAGCCTATTATTCCTCGCTGTGTTGCTCTCTCTCGTGTTTCCAGGTCTTTGTCTATCACATCCATCAACAGCAAATTCGGCACAGTGCTTTGTCTCAATCCTTCCCGTTTACCTAATTCTGGCATCTACTATCGTCATCTCGGGCTTGGACAAATTCTTTATTGCTGACTTTTGCATTGACATTTTGAAATTCAGTCAACGTTTTCCTATCAGGCTCATTTTGGTTGGTCGAGAGTTGGCTTACATACAATGGACCGGTGTACGTTCCAAAAGCGTGCAGTCAAACATAATGCATACTGTAGATCTACGACAAGACAAAGATACCTCAACAACCAGCGCATCAGCAATCTATATAAACACATGATAACCACTGACGTCAGGGGCAGGCCTACCTGAAGAGAAAGCGAAAGCATTTGCTACAGTAAACGATGGACAGATCACAGTTAGGTCTACTCATTTAAAGATCTGTGGAACGCAACAGGCGATAGTCATTTCTGATCATCTCTATGCGTTAAAGGTAATTTTGTCATCGGATCTTCTGTTGGTCGAGTTTTGATTCGTTGCCGTCGACTTTTCCTTCATTTACTGTGAGTTTGCATGCAGATCTTCGCAGTTCCTTTTCGCTGCGCTGTTCGCCAGCCTTTGCTTTCACTTTTAGGGACTTATTTCAACAATGCCTAAATTTACTTATTTGTTTATAATTAGACAAATATTAATAATTCGCCAGGATAACGGAGTATCGCCACATCATCAAGACATTCAAGTGCTGATAGAAAAACGAACAACTAAGCAAATACTATAATAATTAATCTGTCCCTCCTTTGTAATTTCCTCGGCGGGGTGCCAACCATTTGGCTAGATGGTTATTCCTTCGCCTGTTCAGCAGCGCAAGAAATGACCCTAACACTAGCATGAATATCCTCTTGTCCTCTGAAAAATCTAAGAAAAGTCCGAGCTATAGCATGCTATTTTTCAGCCTCAGAGAGAAAGACCAAGGTCATCCATGTATTGCGAAATGAGCTTTGGTATTCTAAAATAATGGAAAAAGTGTTACCATGTCGTGCAAACTTTGGTTCTAAAATAATGGAACATGTATCCGCAATGTGGACGCTAGGATTATCTGCTATTTGAAATGAATGTCTTTCAGTTGATCAGTTGGAGAGCTAATGACGACGACATTACTCGGCACTAGTTATGTTGATGCAATCATCAACCTATAATGTCTAGTTATGGGAATAGGTCTATAATTAGCCTAATATAGAAACAAACTGCGCATTATTCATTTATAGAAAATTAGACGTGTTGAATTAAAATGTGTCGACTACATGCAGTTTAAAGTAATGATCTTCTGTATTATATTATTCATCATTCATAACACGACATTTAATTGATAGTAAATAGTCAGTGATATTGAATAAAAACAGACATAGATCGCTTTGTCATGTATATAGACCTATGTGTATAGAAAAAATCTTCACGTAATTTTAACTAGGAAACAAGGATGGCTGCTCAAAAACCCAATATGGTGGTCGCTGATCGGGAGACGATCCGCCAATGGTATCGTCTCATTGTTGACGGTGTCCCACAAGACAAGGCTCTCGATTTGCTCAAGATTGAAGCCACATCGTCAACAGCCCCGTCGGTGTACCGTAAGACATACACCGCTTACAGCGAACTGGGCATCTGTGAGGAGACCAACGGTCTGACCGCTGCAGAATGTCTTGTCTTGAGAATTTACACAGACGGTGAGCTCAACTTCTATAGGAAATTTAACAAGGACTGCAGGACTCGTACGTGGGAACCCTACGTCGTGTTTACAAGCCTACTACACTCTGGTCTCTGCAAATTGAGACGTAAACATGACGAAAGTACTCTCGAATTGACACGCGGCGTCAACTGTGATACCAACATCAAGACAGATGTTAAAGTGCTGTTCATGCCCTGTTTCACCTCGGCGGCGCTAGATAAATCTACAGCAGGAAAGTTTGGTTCAAACACGATTACTTATAAGACCACCACCTGTGGTCCAATATCAGACTTCTCCGTGTATTCTGACGAAAGGGAGATTCTGATCCCACCGTTCCAGTGTTTCACTGTCGAAGAGAACAACTCTTCACGACCGATGTTCAAGACTTCGATCGAGATGACGTCGCCATTCTTGGCGTAAGTAGCATCGGCATACTGAAATCATCCGGAAATGACAAAAATGCTTTGAAAATTTGCGATTTTGCGATAAAATGCAGTTTTTCTAAAAGGATACAACATCACAACAGCGCAAATCTCTCATGACATTTACTTTCTTATGGCTATTATACTCGTATTTTAACGTGCTGTGACATAGGCCCTATACGATGGATAGTTGAAGTGCCTACGTTGAATAGCTGTGACGCTAATCTTGCATGTCTGAGTATTTTGGATTTTGCTTAATTAAATAAATTTCAGTGTGCCTCCTACATTAAAAATTTCAACGCTGAACTAGAATCATCATTGTTTCTCATTGGCTTATTGTCAATTATTAAGATAAAACATACTTATATATACAGTATAGGCCTATGTGTGTGTCAGTCGGAAGATACAATTGAAAAGAACAATATGACATTCACGGTGTCGGTATCAATAGATTGTTGCCACTCTATTGTGGAACTAATTTCTTTTAATCTACTTACTAGATGCACTGCATAGCCTACATTTTGTGATTTTCTTATTTCAGTCATAACTCACTAATGTCATAATAGGCCTACATATCTACAGCCCTATATGTTAGATGCTATCGAAACGCTCTGCCGTCTTGAAACTTGTTTCTGGGTATCAATCAGTATCAGTACGATGTCAGTGAATATAATGTAATCAGTTGGTCATTGATTGCGTTGCTCTGTTCTCACAGTTCACCGCTGATCAGAGGATCGTTGCTTGGAGCTGTCGTAGGGAATTGCATCGCTGCTCCCTATGAATTCAAGGATCCTTCGACCGTGGCGGAATTGTTGCAGAATTTACATGGACTGGGTAAAGCATTTCTTTATTATTGAGTTGAATACTAGCTGAAATACATCAAATGAGTTCTTCATATGCTGTTGCCAAACCGATTGAAATAATCCATAGCATAGAAGACCTTTAAGCTGACATTAATGGTTAAACCGACTATTTAGCTGGTAAGCAACTTTGACAACTTGAAACCTGATAAACCAGAATATTCAATGTTATGGCCAGGGCGCGATTTGTATTAGGGAAGGGGGAATCCCCCCATTGCCCAACTGCATCTCCCTACTGCTACATCATCCACCGCTATTCCCCCCACTGCTACATTTCCCAACAACTACATCCCCCAAGCTCGACATATCCCCCCACTGCTCCAGGTCACAAATCGCACCCTGGTTATGGCAACCAAATTTCTTTGAGATGGATTTAAAGGAAAGAATTATTTCGCTTTTTCATCATTTTGCATTCCATTTCCAATGAGGCTTCTACATCTAATACAACATGGAAATGTTGATACAAAAAGCCCATATCGTCCCTTCGTTTTCTGTTATTGAAACTTTTAATAAAATATAAAAGACATTTTCAATATCTTATATAAATCTACGTAGTGTTTTAATTTCGTAGCCTAATTCTTTTTGTTCTAATCTTTCTTTCATCCTACAAGAAAGCGATGTAACGTACCGTGGACTGTGTTCTTATACCGTTGACATTTCAATGACACTCGATTTAGCCGATTCTCTCACCAGAGTGGAATCTTTGAATATAGAAGATCTCAGGAAATGGTAGGCCTACATTTGCAACCATCTCATGTCGAATCACTTAAATGAAATGTCTTATACTAATTCTATTATCTATGGCACAACAACACACGGATACGTGAATATACTTTTAATATATGTTTATTTATTACAGACTTTGCCAAGGAAACGGTGCTAGGACAAATTGTCCTAGGACAAAATGTCATGGGGACAAAATGTCATGGGGACAAAATGTCACGAGCAAGATGTAATGGGGATAAAATGTAACCCTAAGCCTAACCCTAGCCCTAAGCTCAACCCCAACTCCAACCCGTAACATTTTGTCCGTGACATTTTGTCCTCGGACATTTTGTCCGGCCACGAAGGAAACATATGCTCGTTCATTTGGTATTTTCTCCAAATTTTGATACTAGCAGACTGCACTACCCGCAGAATGGTATGGTTTAGTGCTGATAGTAATAAGTTATAAAGAGAACCAACACCTTGTAATGATCATTATGATAGAGCGGTAGCTAGCATTGAGGACACATTGATATTACGCGATTATATAAAAAAACAATTCTGCTTTTTATGTCGACAGTTTTGCGCAGACGCTTTTAAATGATCCAGACCGAGGCTATAGTGACAGCATCGTTCAGGTTCTTCAGGAGCTTCGTATACAGACAGACAAAGATGACCACTTTGCTCCGGCAAAGCGCCTGTTTGATGGTAAAGGTTCTCGCGGAAACGGAGGCGCCATGAGGATCGCTCCGCTCGCTATTTACTACTTCTTCGAACGAGACAAACAGTTCAACGTATGAAATTCTAATTCTATCCAGGACAATTATGTTTATTTATTGGCTCAGAGGAAAAACTAGGCAATATGTCCTGGGGACAAAATTTTCTTACAAAATTGCAAGTTAATGGGGATAAAATGACTAACCTCTCTAACCAATCCAAGAAATGTCTAAACCATTTTTCGCCTTAACTCGTTCATTTGATTTTCACATTACTATGTTCAGAATGGTATGGTTTAGTGCTGATAGAAAATGATTAGAAACTATTTGTATTTAGTCATTGATATTATATTTAATAAACTTTGCCTGCTGATTTCACAGTTTTGTTTTTGATCCAGAGGATGACGCATCGTTTTTCCTCCAAGCCACACAATTTATATAGCGCAGTGTCATGGCTAATAGTCAAAAACAAATCGTTTTACATCAGCAAGCATGTATGAAATTCAAGTATGAAATTCTAATTCAAAATTCTGCTGCTCTTGCTCTCTCTCTCTTTCTATCTCTATCTCTATCTCTCTATCTCTCTATCTCTCTATGTATCATCCTGTCTGAAACATTTGCAAGAACTTAGATTGCTTGAATGATATTCTTATCGTGTTATCATGCACATTGGTTAGTACGAATTTGTGTGTGTGAACAGCGCACTTGATTAATAATTTTTACAAAAATAATAATAGAGGGGTTTAGGGTGCATGGTTAATAAGTCTGAAGAAGTGAAGAAGAAGAAACCACTACGTTCCAACCGGCCATTCATTCACATTGCAGTATATCCTCGCTGTGTGGTCTTATTCTTGTGTGTTCTCTTTCTCGTCTTATTGTCTTTTTAAATCAATATTTTCTATTTGAAAAACTGAGTTCAAATTAAACTCTAACTCCCTAAATTTATGATTTGTGATTAACACGCCATTCTTTTTAGAACTATGTTCAGTCGGTCACAGCATTGACGCATAACCACCTAATTGCCATCAACGGAGCTATTCTTCAGGCAACCGCTGTTCAGAATGCTCTTACGTCGTCCATATACGGAGGACGATCCGAAGCGTTTGGTCTTTATTATGTCGAGGAACTTATCAAGAGAATGAATTCTATCGGGTACGCTCATCAACAAATAATGCAATTTTTGCATTTTAGTCATCATTAATTGTCACAGATGAGACATCTACTTTACTAGAGTTTGAAGCGGGTGGATTTAATAAATAGGTCTATAAACAAGAAAATAAGAAATTATGGTGTATGGATATTTAATCACGAGACAGTTAATCACGGACATTTATTTATTCGCCTAGATTTGGACAAATATTGCCTGTTTGGCTTTTATACCATCTAAAATTTATTCTAAATATTTTCCTGGATTGCTGAAATAAAAGAAATAAAACTTTAAGAAATCTATTTATCCAAATTCTCGACATTTCCACGTCTGCATTTATTTCTCCAGCCTCCCCTTAGTTCAACCTTTCTGCACGAAACTGGAAAAGATTAAAGAGTATCTTCAAATATCGCCGTCAGAAGAAACCATCAGAATTGAATTGGGTAAGTGAATTTATTTTAATATTTTAAAATCAGCAGTAACTGCTAATTATTCCTGTTTGTGTGCATATACATGTATATTATACAGTATATATATATATACTATATAGTGTATATATATGTTATATATTGACCTTCTTTGCAGGTACTAAAGCGACTGCAGATGAATCAGTACCGACAGCCATCTACTGTTTTCTTCGTTGTCTAAAGCCTGTTCCAGGAATACCATCAGATGTAAGTTAATTATTGAACTCTGCTTGCTTACGTGCAGACTGATTCGCAACCAGTAGAGTGCAGAAGAGCGGGGATGCCCGGGGCCAAAGTAAATGTGGATGCCACCTCCGCCACCTCGGTGTTATGTGTCAACGAGCAAAAAAGGTCTCCGAGACAATTTTGGATGCTTATCTGGTGTGGATTCCCGGAGACAAATCGATAATTTTAAGGGCTTTTTGTATAAAAAAAGTGTTGACGGGCAAAAGGGTCGCCGAGTCAATTTTGATGGCCCATGTGGTGGATGGACGGGGTCGCCAACCCACCGCCCCACTCTGCATGCTACTGTTCGCAACTGTTATAAATATATTTTAACAATAAAGCAAGAAATATTTCGGTTGATGGAATAAAATACAAAGGTAGCAGTTGGCTACATCTTTCCATTTTAGCTAATATTTCAGACAAGCCAAACAAACCGGTTGCTCATTGCTTGTTACAGTATTAATTCGTTGTGATTGAATACCAACGACACAGTATTGCAACACTAGGGTGTATCAAAGTATCATAATTGAATATGACAGTTATTTCTATGTTTTCTAGTATTGCGATAAGGGGGAGTATTGCAATTACAGCCGATACAGGTACTTATGTATAGCATAATAGTCTCAATGTGATATTTTAAAAGGGGAAGAGATGGAATAATTTCAGTCGCCGTTTACTGAAATCCCATTGGGCATCTTTACACATATCAATGGGGAAGTTTTATGCTGTCGTGAACCTATTAGGCATAAACTGACTTAATTAGCATAATAAGACAATTGAACATTCCTCCCTCACTGATCTGATTCCCCCTTCTGTTACTCAAGTACCATCCTGGTCAGCAGTGCAGCGTTTTTAAATCGATTCTAAAATGAATATAGTTGATCTTTGCCTTGAGATGATACCACTTGTACTAACTTGAGCATCGACAACAACGCCTATCGTCTGAAAAACATCTACATATAACTAATCAGCAAAACAGTGGTCTATATACGACTCCGATCTAGATTATATCGGACCGCTAAAGAGTTCGATAATAAAAGCGTTTTGATTAGATATTTGTAACAACAATGTAGTAGGCTTACACTGATAATAGTCTGCTTAATTTAAGTAACTAATATCTTGTGAATTTATATAGCGCTTTCAGTTTGTACCGCAGGAGTTCCTTATTCTCAGGCCTTAGTATGCTGGCTCAATGCCATACTAGATATTTAAACATTGATATTTTCATCACGGCTGATTCCCCATGTTTAATTTAATTTTTATAATGCTTTAAATTTAAAACATTAATCGTCGTAAGGTAAACCAAAACCTTTACAATTATATTGTTAAAGTCTGTATGGCACTAGGCAAACATTTTCTTTCTCTAATCGCCATTTTAATAACATATTTTAATTGATATTCAAAATATCATTTACTGTAGCGTTCTGAATTCGAGAGAACGATCATCTACGCGATAAGTCTCGGAGGAGATACGGACACAATTGCTTCAATGGCCGGAGCCATCGCTGGAGCATATTATGGTCAAGATGCAGTGACGCAAAGATGGAGAGACTTATGCGAAACAAAAGCCATCGATGACGCTAAACGATACGCAAACAAGATGATCGCTCAACTATTCTGGGATGGGAAAGAATGAATCTATGACCTAAAACACGTCTAAGAGTTAGAACAGGGTTGGAAAATGCGGTTTTAAGAAACTTAGGTTTTCAGGTTTTTAAACACTAAAAACGGTAAAAGTCAAGTTTTATATTTTTAGGTTTCTTGTTTTTTAAAGTCGAAACATGAAAGAAATTTCATCATTAATGTTTAAAAAGTTTTTTTAACTTTCTGTATACAACAGAACACAAGAATGTAGAGAAAGGTCAATGGGTTTTAATACATATATGTGACAAGAATATAGAGAAGGGTTTAAGAGAGTTGACATGCCAATCATTACAAAATTAAAAACCTAGAACTTCTAAAAACCTACTGTACATTTTTTTCTAACAAAAACTTAAAAACTTAGTTTTTAGCTCTGAATTGCAATCGTGTATATACAGGCTTGATTCTTATAAAGATGTCAAATAGATATTGAAATTGCTTATTCTGTTGTTAATAATAGTAACAACAACAATAATATAATGATACTAATAATAATATAATAATAATACATAGGCCTACATACATATATGCATAAATACAAACATAAGTAATATATTAAATCTGAATAATTTTTAAAATAAATATCGTTTGAAGTATCTAAAACCTTTTTACTTGTCTTGCTGTGCAAGTATGCTTGTGCTTAGCTAAGGTTGAGTTATTAGAAAAAACATTTGTCGTGCAAATTCGAAAATTTTACATGTTAGCCTAAAATCTGAACCACGGTAGTGGATGTGATTTTGCATTCCAAACGTCTCTAAAGCAATCGATCGTTTATGTATATAAGCAAACGAAATGAGCAATTAATGGCAATTGGATTTGCCTTATGGAGCGACCATGCCTTTAGATGCTTCTGTTAAGTTCGTCAAAGGACAACGTTGACTAAAAAATAGCTCATCGACAATCAGGAACACATAGAAAACCACGCTTGTAGCCACACTATAAGCAGCTGCGTAAAAAATTACACTAAAAGAGAAAGCGAAAGCTATATTCACAGTAAGGCGATCGTTGTCGAATGTTTCTGTCGAACGGATAAATGCAGCGATATATGCGGCAATTGTCTTCGTTCTAAAGGTAAAATGTGTTTCATGTTTGTATTAATTATATTTCATTTCATGCTGCAGATATTTATTTCTTTTGTTTTGGGTTTGATTGAAAATTTCGCCTCATATTTGCACCGCTGTCGCGTAATTCATCCGCTTGCATTTTCATCTCTGTACACTGTACATTCTATCATTATGCCTACGGTACGTCTAAATGCTATTCGTATCAGATTAATGGTCACTCGTCCTCAGAGGGCTCAAATGTCAACGCACTCGGAAGGCGCTACACATGTGAAATCCACGAGATTGTCTACTTGGAGTTGTGTGAATGCATATCTAACTAGAACACTAAAGTTGAGTGGCTGGCTGACTAGCTGGTGTAGGTTTATTTATAGAATCGTACGTCAGAACTGTGGCGGCTCCACAGGGGAGCCCGGGGGCCCGTGCCCCTACTGAGTGCCTGGCCCTCAGTGGTCCACCTGTTGGAACCCTATACTTAATACTACATACTTAACAACAAATGGTTGGTCCCCATGATTAGAATTTGCCACCCCCACTTGCCAAATCCTGGAGCCGCCACTTCGTCAGAAGACGATGGGCGACTGTAGATAAGCATTTTAACCTCAGGTTGATATTTGGATGGAGGATCGACTGACCCGCCGAGAGGGGGAAGGGGACAAATGCCCAAGAGCCCGGCGATTCACAACATAGCTATCTCAAGCAATATGATTTATTATTATGAACGCTGTGGGCGCGCTGGTGAGAAAAAGGTCGTCACCACTTTTTCACGCCTGTTTTGTTTATTTTCGAAAAACTTGGAAAATCGTCGAACTTTTTTGAGGACATTATAAGAGTCTCAAAAACTTCCCTTTAAAAGCTTTTCTTTGGGCCTTCAATAGTCCATGGTTGGTAGCTTTCAATTTTTAAGTCTGTTCCTAGCTGAGATCATGTTGGCAATCTTTCTAGTCATACCGGTTTAGTGCAATATTGTGATCGCATATCTTTAAAAACTTTCTTGCCCCGCGCTTTTTCAGTTTTCCCCTTTGCTGCAATTTTACCCGCGCTTATTGCTATTTTGGTCATATTTTTCACACTTTTCTCTATTTTACTCGTATTTACATAGATATATAGAGGACCATCGCCTGTTTGGGTGACAATTTTGCTAGTCAACCGTTTTTATGCGAAAATGTGGAGTTCGCTACCGAAAACGCAGCAATTTTTCCATATATGGCCGCATTAAACTGCAATTTCCGCATATATGGGAGTTGTGTAAGTAGGAGCACAAATGGAAGATTTTGCACTTTTCCCCGCAATGTCAGGACCTCTGAGTTCGCACTTTTCCGGGAAAATCCACGCTCTAAATCGGTATCACTATACCTATCCTCCTGTCTCCTGTTTAAAATGCTATAGTTTGTAATAAGCAAACTAAAACGCTCTGATGTATTAGCATAAATGGTCCTTTACTCGGCCATTTTTTGGTTGCTACTAGTATCATTCTACGGCCTGTATCAATAAACCGAGCACGCACACTGCGTCTCGCCAAGGCAAAGCAATTGTCGCCATGTTGTCGCTTGGCGACGGTTGGATGCGTAAATGGGTCGACGGTCTTCAATTTGCTCTATCTTTTAGCAGCATGCGATAGACAATTTTCTGATAGACCAGTCCAACCAACATAGCCTATACTTGATCGGCAAAACGTCTTTTGATTCCTTCGGCATGTCCTGTCAGCACACGGCTATCGATGGTGTCTTGTGGTTGTCTCATCACGTGCGCACAGTATATCAACTCCCATGAGATAGATCATCATAATCAAACTCCATAAATAGATTCAGAAGCAGATATATAATTACTGATAAACTATCTAGAATACAGACATATAATTACTGATAAACTATCTAGAATACAGATATATAATTACTGATAAACTATCTAGAATACAGATATATAATTTACTGATAAACTGTCTAGAATACATCGTTCGCTCGACGCGTGATTGGATTAAGAGCCTAAAAATTTATAGTGAAACATTATATCCGTATAAAGATCATCAACATTGTGGAAATACGGAAGCTGTAGCCTATAAACGACGGTGACTGGGTAGCAGCATTGATTACATGCATGGTTGAATGTTAACTTTTAAAATTTAATCTGAATTCTTTTACACATTTGTCCGATTATGCATTTCAACTGAGGATTTACATTTTGCTATAGTACTGTATTTGTGTTGCCTTTAATCTTGACGGCACGTTGTCCTGTGAAGTGTTTAGCCACTTAAGACAACCCGGTAGTCTTTAGCATTTCAGTCACATCTCTTTACGAACAAGAAGAACAGACAGAAATCAATTTGCACATGCTTAACAATAAGTGGCAGGCAATTGAAAATTGTTTCTCTTGAACTAGAAACCTCATAAAAGTTATACGTGTAACAGTTTTAACACGATAATTCTATGCATACTTACTGGCACCTATTGTAAGTAAAATGCCAAGTTTTGAAATTGTGCAAAACACTTGATTCAACCTTAACGCGATTTTTCTACAGATATAGAAGTATAAGACTGTGTTAAATTGCGTTTCAGAATTTTTTTGACAGAAGTGAAGTTCTTTGTCTTGATTTGTAGAATAGGGAATCTTGTCTCAGATTGAATGGGAAACAGTATGGCTAAACAGAACGACAGTGCAGTTAAACAGCCGGCTCAAATGGAGATTGCTGAAAGGGAGAGAATACGCAAATGGTTTCGTCTCATTGAGGACGGTGTCCCACAGGACAAGGCCCTGGATTTGCTCAAGGATGAAGCCACATCGTCAACAGCGCCAGTGGAATATTGTAAGGCATGGACCTCTAACAACAAAAGGGGCGTTGGGGACACCGTAAGTTTGACGGTGGCGGAATGCCTTGTGCTGAAAATATACACCGACGACGAGCATAAATTCTATCGGAGGTTTAACAGGGACTGCATGAATCAAAGGTGGGAGAATTACATCGTATTTACGAGTCTGTTGCATTCTGCCACCTGCAAACTGAGACGTCAACACGATGAAAAGACTTTAATTCGCAGAGTGACACATGACACTAAAGTTAAGATAGATAAAAACGTTTTCATGCCGGCTTTTACTTCGGCCGCAGAGAATCCCAAGGAAATGTTTGGAAAGAATGAGATCACTTTTAAGACCACTCGACTTGGATCAATAGCAGTTTTTTCACACTTTCCTGGCGAAGAGGAGCTTTTAATTTCGCCGTTTCAATGCTTCAACGTTGAACAAAGCTCTTCACGGCCCGTGTTCAGGACTTCGATTGAAATGACGTGTCCCTTTTTGGCGTAAGTGACATAAGAATTGCGTTACATGTGTACAATGTAATTGCAAAAACCCAATATTCAGTGTAGCAACAGCGCAATTTTCTCACTTCATTTATTGTAATGCCTGTTAAATTGATGTGTGGCGACTTGCGAGAGATTATTTGCCAAGGAAATATTGTTATATGCATTATTTTTGCTCTAAATACTTCAGTTTACGTTCATACGGCAACGAATGCAGACAAAAGTAGATTCACAGTCGTTTCATATTAACAAAGTGCTATTTGCTAAACTTCTAACTGATGTTTTAGTCTTTATATATATGCACGAGTCAGAAGATGCAATTGAACAGGACAATATGACAGTACAGTACAATTGGCTTGTTACAATTTAGGCAATTTCAGAATAGATTTTACCTTCCATCCATAGATCCAGCATCCTCGAGCCCTGTCAATTTCTTCAGTCGTTGTATAAGTCAGGTTGTTTTACAAAAAATGGTTAGACCGGCTCCTCTCTGATCTCCTATAATATCTCTCTATTGTTTGTGTGGTTTTCTCTGAATTCTACTGTTGGCTCCCAACTCCATCTCTATATAGGCTTGCACTTGCATTGCCATACAATAATCACAGTATGACTAAGCCAATCAGTCGTACTATTGTTCTGTTGTCGTAGTTCACCGCTGATCAGAGGCTCGTTGCTTGGAGCTGTCGTAGGAAACTGTATCGGTGCTCCTTACGAGTTTAAGAATCCTTCGACTGTGGAGACGTTGCTACAAAACTTGCATAAACTGGGTAAACCTTTTCTTTAAAAATTTGAATATTAGCAGATATTTTCTCACGTTTTGTTTGTGTTTCATGGCAAAGCTTATAATAATAATAATAATAATAATAATAATAATTATTATTATTATTATTATTATTATTATTATTATTATTATTATTATCGGAAACTGATTAGGATGGCATATTGTTGGCCTACAAATACTGCTAGGACACCTAACAATTGAAGTGAATGTCACAGACTCACAGGTCAATTAGACGAGTTTTTAAAATCTATTGTGGATAAGGTGAATGATATTTTCACTTTCTCTACTTTTATTTTCGTTATCATTAAGCTATTTTAAAAGTTTGAAACCCTGTAAACCAATTTATTAACTGATTTGATAGCCACATTTTATCATTGTGAAATTTAGAGTCTAGTTATGGACGTGAATAAAGGATTTGCTTTTAGCAAATAGTATATTTTATCATCGAACATCTGCCTTTCAACACTATTGCGATGTTGCTGTACGGATGTATCGTCTTTTCTCTGTTATATCACTGAGTAGCTTATTGTGGTTTCAAATTTCATGGCACATCTCAAACACAATCTAACCATTAATTAATTAGTTGAATGGATATTGTTTCAATCTTTTTATTCTAATTTTGTATGCTCAAGAAAGCAATGCATCTTGCCGAGGACAAAGTCGATATACCTCTGACGCAGCCATGACACTCGTTTTGGCCGATTCTCTCACCAGAGTGGAATCTTTTGATTTGGAGGATATAAGAAACAGGTGAATTGCTAATTGTCGGGTAAAATTACATACGTACCCATTTAAAATTTCAAAAATTGCAGATTATTATCGCCACACTAAGTAGTTGATAAGTCACAAAGAACTAAAAAGCGAAGCTGAAGATGCAGTCAAAGATTTCTGATATCGTAAATATCCAATCGGTGCTAGTAGCTGTGAGTGGGACACTATATACATATCAAATTATTAGCGATAGCTAGATTTTAGAACTTAACATTTAGAATGCTAGAAATTCGAAACAGATTCAATTAAAATGAAATTCAAATGATCGTTTATGGAATAATGGAGGTTGTTGAGTTCTGTGTTAATAGTTTTGTGCAGGCGCTTTCCAATGATCCAGGCCGATGCTACAGCAAGAACATGGTTCAGGTTCTCACTGAACTTCGTGGACAGACAAAAGACGACGACCACTCTGCTCCTGCAAAACGACTCTTCAACGGACAAGGCTCCAAGGGCAACGGAGGCGCCATGAGGATCGCTCCACTTGCAATTTACTATTTCTTTGAGCGAGAGAATCAGTTAAATGTATGCACTGTTGCCGATTGTTTCAAAATGAGCCTAAACATTATAATTTATTAAACGAGTAGGCCTAAGTAGCAAGATCTCGTACAGCAATAACGGATATAGGCTACCATTTTGCGCAATCTATCCTGAATATTGCCAAAAATTTTTAAATTTTCTGCATTTAAAATGTCGCATGGACTGGAATTATTTTGTAGTTTTTTTGTGAGTACAGTACTGCAGCTTGTTTATTGAAATTCTTGTGTAGGATTTTGTGAAGTCCGTTACAGCACTGACACACAATCACATAATCGCTATCCATGGCGCCATTCTTCAGGCAACCGCTGTTCAATATGCCCTCGTGTCTTCCTTCTACGGAGGACGTTCGCAAGAATTTTGTGAGGTGTATGTGGGAGAGCTTATCAGGAGAATGAAATCTATCGAGTAATGTCCTACACCATTATCTCTAGAACCAAACGTAGTTCATAGAGATGAGACATTTATTAAAGCACTGTTCAAAGCATGCGTTTTTCACCGATATAGTATTTGAAAAATTAGACAGAAGACATAAATGAATATATTTTACTATATCTACTCTTTTAATGCCATTTTTCTTTTTCTAAGCAAATGCTCCATTCTCAAAGTAGAAGAGGTTAAAAGTTTCTAATATTTTACAGCTTTTTGACTCAACCCTTCTGTCAGAAACTGGAAAAGATTAAAACCTACTTAGGAATTTCACCTACAGAAGCGACGATTAGAAAAGAGTTGGGTGAGTGAATTTCTAATTGTAAATTTAGTGATTTCACTCTTCAGAAGTATCAATGCTAAATTTAGTTTAACTTTATTTTAAAAGCAGCAGTAATTTCATAACAGCTAGCAATTCTTGCAAGTATGCTGATCTTGATCATGTACTTTCAGGTACTAGTGCAACTGCAGATGAATCAGTACCAACAGCCATCTACTGTTTCTTGCGTGGAATGAAACCTATTCCAGGAATACCAGCGGATGTGAGTTAAATCTGGAACCCTGCCTTGCTTGCAGTTATTGGATTCACATAATTAATAAAGTGCTTTAACAATGAGACTGGAAGTCGGTTTGAAAAATAAAATGGCACTGATTTGAGGACACGTTTTATTTATGGATTAAAGATATAGACTAGATGAACTCTGAAAATTTCTTTTACGGCCATTATGTTTATAGATTTGTTCTGGCATACATAGCCTAATATGATTGTATATGCAACGCTTGAATGATTGGTACTCAATTGTACACAATGGCATAGGCCTACATTGAAATTTTGTCACTGAATATTTCAGTGTGTGCCATTTTATTAATGCCTGTTATCTTGTTCATTTATATTGCGATAAATGGCCTGGACATTGCGAATATTGCTGATACTTTTTAGCATGGCCAATATTTATTCAGTGTTGAAGCGTCATTGCCAATACTTTTATACAGATAGCCTCATTTAAATTTGAAGCGATCGCAGTAACATGCATTTCACTGTCACAATGCAGTCTGTCAGCAAAATTGTGCTTATAATATATAATTTTTATGCATGCTGTTTTCGTTCCGTCTTTTCGCTGCTAATATAGACAGTCAATATTTTGCTATGTGCTTCTAAACGGTTCACTAATAATTTTAGTTGCAGGAACTGCGAGCTTTTAAAACTCTTAGTTAGACTCAGCATTTGAATTATAAAAATAATGTTTATATTATCATTTACTTCAGAGAACTGAATTCGAGAGAACGGTCATCTATGCGATAAGTCTCGGCGGAGACACGGACACGATTGCTTCAATGGCCGGAGCCATCGCTGGAGCATATTATGGTCAAGACGCAGTGACGCAAAGATGGAGAGACTTATGCGAAACAAAAGCCATCGATGACGCTAAACGATACGCAGACAAAATGATCGCTCAACTTTTCTGGGACGGCGTATACTGAATCTAGAACATCTAATGAGTCTGACAATTTTAGTTAGAAGTGTCTTGACTAAGATTTGATATTTTATAATTGTGTCCGGTAATTTTATAAATATATTAATGATCACTGCTCATTTGAATTGAATTAATTCCTTTCGCTCTACTAATAAATAATTCAATTATTTATGATAAGATTTGAATGCGTTGAATTGCTTATATCTTTAAAAACGCAATAATAATGTGCCAGTGACCTTCGAGGCTTGGAAACATTCTTCCAGACACAAACAGTCGTGCGTTAAAGCTGCTTCTATATTTTTATCTCATTAAAAATAATAAGAATTGAGCCCAGATAAAATAAGCAAAAGAACACTCTCGGATATAATTATTTGTAAAAGATTAATAATTATTCACGACATTGTCTACTCTTTCTCTCCTTCCGTAAAACAATAAATAATAATATGTCCAAATGAGTTCAGTGGCACACTGTTATTCTTATTTTGCAAGCCAAGACAAAAACAAGGTTGAAACAATAAAAAATAAATTGTAAAATTCTGATTGTCACTTTCTTCACAAAGAGCAGATTACACTATCCAAGCTCGTCAGAGCAGAATCATTTTCAACGTTAGTCAATATAATTAGGCCCTACCAATAGTCGAAGTAAATAGACCTTCCTCTCTAAGTATTGCTGTCGTATTGGCATCTAAGATGTGCTGAGTTACTGAAAACTTTTAAAATTGTCTCTCTCTAAGACTCTTCTAGTAAGCGTTGTTCCTCTCGAGAGCATGAACGATATAGGCCTACACATAGGCCTATTACAATATGTTGCGAATGCACCAGCGTGCGTATAAAAACACAGATACACAAATTTATAATTGTGAAACAACACTGACCGAAAAATAACACCGCACAATGTAGAACTCTGCCGTAGACAGATCGCAGCTACTTGTGCAAAGGTCACTAAAGTGAAAATGAAAGCCTTTACAAGCCTGAACTTCCGGTGGCGCCGTTTCCGGCAGCCAAGCATGCTCCTGTGCATGCCTCGGAAAAGCGTCGTTCTGGGCGGTTCGACGATATTTGCGCTCGTCTTAGCGCAAAATGTGCGAGTAGTGACCTTCCCGTCATTTTCGGGAGGTCCTCTGCGCTTTTCTCGGGTGGATTAGGACGGTTTTAGTCGCTGATTCGTCGCCTTCGGCCCGCCATCTTGTTTTGCGATTTTTCTATCAACACGGCCTGGCAGAACTGCAGACTAGATACCCGTGCGGGAATGCTGCGACATCCGTTCTAATTGTAACCTAGAATTCCATCCAAAGTCGGATTCACCTAGATCGACGACGGTTTACTCACGGGAGTCCGCATCTCAGAAATCCTCCGTGTGGCTCGCCTCGCGGACAGTTCTTACAACATCCGCGGAATTTTCAACACCTCATCCCGTGTTTTTGTTCCTTTGACGTGCCTGCTGCGGACGGTTCTTCAGCGGAAGGCTCCTTTCTACGGGATTGCTGCCGTGGACGTTTGGGCGGCGATTTCCGTCGTTTCCATCGAGGCTGACTTTGCGCTGTCTCTGTTATCCGACGTTCGCCATCGGCTTGCCAAAGTATGTCAAAGCGCCTTTGACTTCGACCTTCGTCGTGCGTACGGCGCTATAGAAGTCGTCAAGAAGATAAAGATAAAGATACAAGCAGGATAAAGAGAGAGAAGTAAAGGCCTCTGTGTTTAACCGGTAAAAGGAACGCAATGGGCGATCGTTACTGCAGTTCGAAAGATAAGAAGGTGCTATAGCTTCTCTCAGTGATTTTGTGACTTTGTGTTGCAAATTCGCTTTTAGTATGATCAAAAATTTAACAATTGCTCAAGTTTTCGTTAAGTGAGATTATAATATTGCATCGGACTTAAACGCCACCGCAAATTATTATGACAGTAACGACAAATCCTTGCTTACATCACATACATATGTCATATAGAGCTGTATAAGTAATAGGAAGCCATAGAAGTATGTCGAAATATGACGTCACTGCCAACGTAGTTTTACGTACGATACGGGCATTTCATCTTGGAATATAAAATGCCTATAATGCGCGTATTTTATTGGGAAAGTAACGGTCGGTCGAATCTTGCTTAAGATTACACCGAGGAACGCAAGCGCCAATTAACTACTGTACGAGAACGAGGGACATCAACAACTGAAAGTTCAGCCGAGTATCTTGTGAAATGGTTAGTAAGTTGATCGAGAGATGAGCCGTGTCCTAAAATGAGTAGTTCATTGTATGACATGTTTACAAGACAACAATAAATTATAATTAATTGGCTGACACCGGCCAATGGGAGATTTCAAGAAAATAAAAGTCCATGCAGTTGTAAAATAGATTAGACCTATTCACAAGGAATTGCTGAAATATGTTAAACCTGGTCCTAAAAAGTCTAAACAAGGTATTATATGTATGAAACAATATATATATATATATATATATATATATATATATATATATATTAATGAATAAATTGACTTCTGACTTTTAATATATCATATGAACGTGGCTTCAAAACATCAAATCTGAGAAAATCGCTGAGAAGAAAACGTAACTGCCAACATGTCACGAATAATGTCAAGTGCGAAATTAAGAATAGCTTTGCTATTTAAAAGTCAGAAAATCCATCATGAATAAATAGTTTTATCAATAGTTCGGCTATCAAAGTATTCGAATCTATTTCCAGACAAGATTTTGGATTTCCTTTGCGTATCGTTTAGCGTCATCGATGGCTTTTGTTTCGCATAAGTCTCTCCATCTTTGCGTCACTGCGTCTTGACCATAATATGCTCCAGCGATGGCTCCGGCCATTGAAGCAATCGAATCTGTTTTTCCACCAAGGCTAATTGTGTAGATGATTGTTCTTTCAAATTCAGAACGCTGCATTAGACAATATTGTGAATATCAATTGAACCAGACTATTAAAATGTTGATTATATAACAAGAGAAATTAAAATGGTTACAGCAAAACTCATCAATTGATTCTTCTCAATCAATAATATCAGACTCTAATTCTCGTCAGTTTAGGATTACATGATTGCACGATTTTGTGATTCGGATGATGATTTTAATAGATTCTGCTGCTTCTTCGTGTTATAGAAGCATTATGTCCTCACCCAATCAATACTTTATTTGTTTATATTAATTAGACATACAACATTTCTTGTACGACAAGGCATCTTACACGTATGCTCTGTAAGCTTAGTAATTAAAACAAATTGTCGGAAAACTGAGCATTTGGCTGAAATCCATGAAATCGCGAATTACAATTGAAGAAAATATTTTGAATTTTAACATACATCGGATGGAATGTCTGGAATAGGCTTCATGCCACGTAAGAAACAGTAGATGGCTGTAGGCACAGATTCATCTGCAGTCATTCCACTACCTGTTCAAATTCACATTGTAGAAGATTAAATAATGTAGATTACTTACTTTCCAAATATTTAACAGATCATTGTCAAGAAATTGCCGCTAAATGTGAATTCGGATTAACACTTCACCATTTAAAGTTCATCACTTAGCTATTGATGCAAATGCAAGTACAGTAAACGGTTTTATCTATGCAGTAAAAAATTCATTCACCCAAACGATTTAGAATCGTTTCTCCTCTTGGCGACGTTCTTAGATATTTCTTGATCTTTCTCAGTTTTGATAAGAAGATTCCGTTGCTTGATCTGAAACAGTTGATGATTTTTGTCTATTAAATCAATATGGACATCAGATGTTCTTTAAATTAGCAATGTAGCAAAACCGACAAGCAGATATGCATGTAGGACCAGCCAAAACATCAAATTGTTTACCCCTGTCCATAGCCTTAAAAACATCTTTCCTTCAAGGTACGATCTCCAAATTCTACTAATTAGGCCTATGTCTTCTTTGTGTGGTGAGAATATAAAAATCTTCGCAAATTTTTGTGTAATCTTTACTCAAATATTTTCTGTGCCATTCTAATCTTGATATATATGTAGCCCTTATCATGGAGAACGCACAAACTAAGATAGGTGCTATGATGCACGTGATTGGTGCAAGAATATTTGTCTACATGAGTTCAACGCTAGACTTATGCAGGCAAGAATGGGACATACTACAAAAGTGGCATCAGACTCCACACGGCGCTGAGTTCACAACATTTCCTGATCATATCTACAGTAATTACATTAATTTATTCAATGTGTAGCGGAAGTCTTGACGTTAAGAGCCAAGCCATACATGCAAATATGGCTCTGAAAGTAATAGTAGTAGAATGCAACATTACTCAATTGATTTCATTCTCTTGATAAGTTCATCGACGTAGTCTTGCTCAAAGTCATCCGAGTGTCTTCCATTGACAGAGGATAAAAGAGCGAGTTGAACGGCAGCTGCCTGAAGAATGGCTCCATTGATTCCAATTGGATGACTGTGCGTCAATGCTGTGACTGTCCTCACGTATTCCTGAAAGATTTTCAGAAAATAACAGAAGAATACACTTGATGAATAAACAGTGAATTTAGCCATTACCGTCCCCACACATGGAACGGGAAGTTAGCAGAGTGGTAACAACGTTGGACAATGGAGCAGGAGGTCGCGGGTTCGAGTCCCGCAGGAACCATAAAGGTCTACTCAGACTTTTTCGCTGTAGTACCGTGGTAAAATGAGGAGCAGTGGTAAAAAAATCTCTGCGATAAAAAAACAGGTATGCTACGCGATACACTAGCTCCGTGTCTGTGGCATTGCGCGTACGCCTGGCTGAGGGCTATAGAAACGAATCAGCGCCGCCCTATGAGCCCGTGAGGCTCGGGAAGGACTTTAACTACCCCCCCCCACACGCACACACAAATCTATAAACTATGCAAATTTTGTGGGCATTTAGGCAATTTCATTTATGGCTTCTAATCTTTTATTCTACGGTTAAATGCAGTTATTACTAATTGCACCATAGACGGATCTACTTTATGGTATCACTTGGGTGAAATTTCATCTTTCCACTGCATTGTTAGGTAAGTAGCACCTCTAAATGTTCCTGGTGTAATGCGAAAAGATAACCCTTTGTATACGAATGTCGATATTCCACCTGCATATCTGGTAATCATGATTGGTTTAAATAACCTTTCCTTCAGATTCGAATTCTCAGCCGAGATTTTCCATATGCAATATTTTATACAGGCCTGATGGAGGAAATTTACCACCAAACACCAAAAATTTTCCCTCCCAAAATTCCTGCACTGACTCAGATTTTTGCATTAAACTGGGCCTCTTCTCTTCCAGCCAAGTCGATCCACCCAAGATCTGGAGTCTTGATAAAACACTGTCCAGGTGTTTCCTCTGTGTGGACAGCGAATGCGATCTATCTATACTGAGCTATGTATTCATGGGAACATGGAAATTTATCTCTAATGTTGCCGACAGCAACACATGCTACTACTACTACTACTACTACTACTACTACTACTACTACTACGAGAAGGTCTAGGCTCAATGTTTCGATTGCCTAAACGAGCACCATCAATAGGACAGTAGTGTAGTAAGGTCATACATTGAACTTGTTTTCTCCCTCGTAGAAGTAGTTGATGGCAAGTGGAGCGATCCGAACTGCCCCTCCGAGACCCTTGGAGCCTTTTCCATCAAAAAGTTGTTTTGCAGGAGCAAAGCGATCGTCATCCTTTGTCTGTTTTTGAAGCTCCGGAAGAAGATGACGTGTTGATAGGCTAAAGTATTGGTTTGGATTGGTAAAACCGTTTGACAAAAACTGTCAAAATAAAACACACGTGTAAACTTCGATGCAATTATATATTGCTAAGATATTCAAGGCAATGTTATTTACTTTTCTAGATAGACTAATTTCTATCATTGAAATGATTAAGACAACAGACTTTCAAAAGATAAGAGATCCCGGGGTTCGGTGTTGATTGCTGAAGAGACTAAGGAACGCCTTTATGAATTCATTCGTTTGATCGCTTGGACGGCGAAAGGTCCGTTGTGTCAATCTTCTGTAACGTGTGCTGTGACCGCGACCGATGGGAGAGTGCCATTCGTGCAGGATTGTAGATGGTAAGCCATCGCCAACCTGCTGGGGCCATGTAGCGCACAACCATTATATACTTATTGAAATTGTAGGAAACGTAAGTTGAATATCATTCGATAGTTGGAAAGTTACCATTCTATTATGTCTTCCACGTCTACAGTTTGAGTTCTTGTAAGAGAATTGGCCAAAGCGAATGTCATGTAAGATCCACCCCTGCAGACCATGTAGCCTCGTTTAGATTCGTCACTTTCTGTAAACATGTGAAAAATTGCTGAGCGTAAAAATGATATTGAACTAGGTCGTTATCGCACTCATTATATGTTAAATTTCGTAGCGTTCTGATTGGTTTTTCTGAAATTGTTGGCGCAAGCGTTCATAATTGATTGGTCGTTCTTAATAAAGATAGCGAAGCTCGCCTCATGCGAGCGAAGCTCGCGCGAGCATAATGAGCCTTCGAGTTCTAGTTATGTGTTAAATTTCGTACGTGTTAGAAATGTCGCCATAATTAAAGTTTTTAATAAAGAAAAATTGAAGCTACGGTTATGTTCGTTGCTCCATGAGTGACCTTCGTTGTCTTGTCTGTCAGCCATCTTTTCTTACAAATAGCTGTTAGTTGAATTCTTAATGCTATCGCGAAACAAGGGATTGCTCATTTAGCGAATCCTGATTCCCCATTTATGTTCGGACTTGTCAATTGTTATTCATAGGTTTTCTTCAGAGTTCATATACAAAGTATTTGAAATGCAAGACAAACAATTTCTCTTCAAATGAATCTATTCCAAAGTGTACATGCTTTACCGAGAGTATTCAGACTCTGTAGTGACGTTGTCACTGTTGAAGACTTGTACGGAGCACCGATGCAATCTCCAACTACAGCTCCGAGCAACGATCCTTTGATGAGCGATGAACTGCGAAAGAATAAAATTAATACTAATTGATTAATTGCTTCTCGCATTTTTTGCAAATTATACAATATTTCTTAAATACTACAGTAATAACTAATGCTCACTGAAATTGACAGTTTAGAGACAATCTGCAGCAAACGTATCCAATATATGGTATTAGCATTGACGTATATATATATATATATATATATATATATATATATATTATATATATATATATATATATATATATATATATATAGCTCGCTTCAGTCATCAAAACCTCTCTACCTTAGAACACTATTGACACCTCAGCCTTCTCCACCCACGTGATCGTCATCAGATCTCTTTCTCGCCCGCTGAATCAATCACCCCTGAAAATCTGCCACCGTATCTTTTCATACGCCGCACCTGAACTTTGGAACTCTATACCAGCTTCCCCCGCAATCTTAGACACTGTCAAACATTAAGTTCTGAATACTCATTTCCTATAATTCCTGCATTATCTCCTCATGTCTTCAGATCTACCCTTAAATCCTTCCTTTTTCTGAAATCATTTCCTCCATAGCTGCAGCAAGCTAGCCTGACTGCCTTCCGGATATATTGACCATTATTATTATTATTATTATTATTATTATTATTATTATTATTATTATTATTATTATTATTATTATTATTATTATTTTCTAGACAATTTCTCCAGCGCAGTAAACAAGTGTAAGGCCTACGACAAAATTGCATGGCTGAGCATTCACCTTTCACATAGCGATTTTAAGATAGGCTAAGCGCGTAAGAATAAGTAACTACTGTTGTGCTGCTTCCAAAGCGCTATATAAATCCACGAGATTTTACTTACTAACTTACTTACTTGCTTACTTAAAGTAGGAATCTAATTTCATTAACAAGCCTAGTATACAGAGCGGTTTGTCGTGTCACGCCTCTTACGCTGATAAAATATAATTCACTGAAATGATCCAGCAAAAGCATTCTGTGCATTGCAACTCTACTCTGACTGATTCAATAAAGCATGCCGATGCTTACATATTGATTTCGGCAATTTTCAATCTGTAATTATTCACCGTGAATTAAAACTCTGTTACAGCCATCTTGAAGCTGTTTCAATAATAATAATAATATAACAGCTACGAGAAAACCTACGCTAAAATATATGAACTCTTCGTGTTGATCCGTAGACGAATTCTTTTCGCATGGAAGGTTCTAAATGGTGGAGTTGAAGTCTCGATTTCTTCACACATGAAAGCGTTTTCATTTGTCTCAACGTCAGTCTCATGTTCGTCATCGGGAACTACTTCCACAGTCTTTACATCGTATTTACGTCTCCGTTTAAACAGAGCTGACTGAAGTAGACTTGTAAAAACGATGTAATGATCCCACTTGCAGTTTTTGCAGTCCTCGTTGAACTTCGAATAGAATTTATGCGCAGAGTTCGAATGAATTCTCAGCGCAAGGCATTCTGCTGTTGTCATGTCGTTGTTAACGCGGATGTCTTGATCTTTGTGAACGATCCACGCGTCATGGTATTCGATAGGAGCAGTTGCTGATGTTGCTTCCTCCCTCAGCCATTCCATAGCTTTGTCCTGCGGGACACCGTTCTCAATCAGACGATGCCATTTTTGGTTGACTCTTCATCATCGGCTTGTAGCAGGTATTTCTGCTTGGATGGCTTTCTTTCTGCTAAATAGGCAAGAATATTCGCACCAATGGCGCTTTTTTATTATTTTCGGAAAAAATTTAGAATTCGATCGACAATGACGAAACGAATTACGACATTACGATCACACGTTATGAGTAAAGACTGAGTCGCTGCTTACGCAAAAGTATTTTTATGATAAATTATTCCAAAAATAGTAATGTATTAGCCTATATCAACGTGGAACACAAAGCCATATTAATTTTACAGTCTTGGAGAATTCAGGAATAAATGGGAAAAACTTAAGACTGCTGCATGATTCATATTGGAAACAGGAAGCTGCAATCACGATAAACAGAACCACAGGAAAATGGATCCTGAAGATGTTTAGACATTGGATGCGGTTGTTTCCAGACATTTTCAACTCAATTAAAGATGACGATGACAATGACAATGACGATGGTGATGATGATGATCATGATCTTGAAGAATAGAACTTAGGGTTAATCAAATCATAGATATCTATCGTTCCGGTGGTCGATGAGGTTGATTTGATGCAACGTTTAATCTTAGCGTCGCTTGTTTGTACACACCGTAACTGTTTCTTAAATACTGCATTGATACACTGAAATCAACGAAACGTACCGATATCTATCTTCAGCTGATCGCCATCTATATTAAAGTTTGTCGATTGAAGATCTGCGTCTGCGAATTGGACGAGAAGTCGAGTGATAGTATTAAATTTTGATTCATTCATCTGTTTCAGTTTTTCCAGAGCCGTTGTTGATTTGCACCAAATCCAAACGACCGCATCTCTGTCTTGCACCGAATCCAAGATTTCCATTTCGTCATCTGTCAACTCTTTGAGCAATCTTTTTACTTCAGCTGAATCTATCGATGCTTGATTCTTCAAAGGGCGTGAAGACGGTTCACGAATTCGTCTGCATTCGCATCTCGGTCTTTGATCTCAACTCGGACAGATGCTGCACAAATTACAAGCTTAAAAATGCTAAAGGTTTAAATGGCCAATCACCAAATAATATAGCGCTTCGAAAATAATGTTATCGGTTTTCTTCAAGTTGCTAGCCATCAAACACATGCTTACCACTCACTTGAACCAGGGCGCGTGTCGAAATCTCAAATGTCTTGCCCAGGCCCGTCTTTTTATGTGTTGGAAATTGGGCACTGTGCCCGGGGCTTTGCGCATTTAAGGGTCCCGCGCGCTCAATAAAGGACCCCACGCGCTCTAGCCTTTTCATGTTTTGACCTTTTTTTCTTATCATACTACTGGAGAATAAGTTAATTGAAAGATAAAGCACCAAAAACGCAATGATCTTTTCTTCTCTTCGTCAACTTTTTCGAGCATCAGAAAAAACAACGCTTTTTCACCCCCGCCGAGGCCCCTCAGGCCGCCAATGCCAGGGATCTCACACTGGCAAAAGGCGGGCCTGGCCTTATCTTTAACCGTCTCCGCTCAGAGGATTGGCTGCATGCGGTCGCTTAATCCAGGGCATTCATGGTCTAAATGATTTAAATAGTTGGCCTAATTGTCAAATCAATGGACGCCATCCACTTTACTGAACTCGTTTTTGTTGCAATGTCCATTATGACTATTTTTGGATTTTATGCCTAATACCGAGCAGTTTCTTAGAACTTCTAAATTTCTGTATTATTGATTTAAAGAGTAAATGGATACCTCCTTCATTCTGAAAAACTTTGACCATAGAACCATCTTCTGCTTGGTCTTGGTATTTGATGCAATCTCTGTGAATTGCTTCATTTCTGAACGTTGTAAAGACTGAAAGTCTTTCTGTTCCATTCGCTGATGACTTTATCTTGTAAGCAGATGTCCTTGTTCTTGTATTGATTGCATATTCAATGTCACTTAAGATGCCGGAAACTTTTAACATACTTTTATTAGCGAGAAGTTTGATCATCTGCTCTTCGGCGAATTGTTGGTTGCACTTATACAGGTAGGAAGTTCGACCTTTCACCTTGTGTATTCCTGAAAATGTAGCGACAGCTGATCATTGGCCTATTTAACTGTCATTTAATTGAAACAGTTTTACAAATGGCCAAAGCATATGCTTGCAATGAGCGGTTTATAAAAGTAATATTCCAATCAGACAATATGAAACAACTAAACGTGTGCCAAATCCGTACCGATGAATCAAGCAGTAAATAGCTAAAACAAGAATCGAAATGGTATCGACATGATTGAAAGACAGAGATCAATACTTTGAAGTTCATTCAACATTACTTGGCAGGACATTGATGATAATACTGGTTGACGTCATTTTTGCTGACTTGAAGACATCGTTCTGATCTTTATTAATTTTAGTCTAGCTGAATCAAAAAATCTATCGTGAAACCCATTTTCTCCTATATCCAGTTTTTCCGCAAAACGCTGTTTACTGATTTACTGTTTACAGTAATAATGTAGCATTATGTATTATAATTCTTTAGCATATATTGAATATGCAAAAAATTTGCATGCAAAAAGATATACTTGATAGACAGAGTCCAAAACTATTGCTTAATCTTCAGTTTGTCAGGCAGTTTTAAACCAGACGTCAATCAATTTTATGGATATGCGTGACAAATGTAAGCAGCGTTTAAATTGACGATTGCATTTTTCGTTTTTGATAAATATCAAGTAAGATCTTTTAACTATGAGATCTAACTAGCTTTCTGTGGAAAATGATTTATCTGAAAACAATTGCTGATAAGTGCAGGAATGATCCTGACAAATTTTAACATTTGTGGTTGTTTTAAACATTTAAATAAAGGAGATAGGTGTCTTTTTTGTTTGCATAAATTGCATGCATATTTTGCACAGTTAAATTGGGTGACCAAGAAAACCTTGGGCATGATAAAGTGTGCAGGTATCATGTGTTGAAAGCCTCAGACAGTTCATAATGTGACTAAAGGTCACAAAAAGTCTTAACTTTGAGTTCCAATGGTGATCAAAATCTTTTTAAAACATTGCAACCATGCATGTTGATGAGACGAAATTTCTGGAAAGAGTAAAAATTTCAGGCATGTCCACAAAGACAAAATCTTCCATCCAGTACCCAAATCCCCTCTGCTCTGAGACCAGTTGCTCAGGGTCGACAAGAGTTTCTGTAAATATGAGGTTGTCTACTTTATTGTTATTGAAGATGAATTTTGTCAGTCAACAGACACCGACGAAGATAGTTGTTTTACTATAATTGACGCTCGAGGATAAACATTCAACCAATTAGTTGAATGACCTAATTTCAAACATTTTGATTGTCGAAGTCATCAGCAGAGTTACAGTTTCAAGACTGAAGGAAAAGAATCTTTCAGTGTTGGCCCCAGGAACCACGCTTATGTATCATGGCAGGAAGAATGAATCTTTTCAAACATTTCCATATGGAGGAGGAGTTTGAGAACTGCATCAACATCAAAGGACTTTTTGAATCAATGGGATGTTATAGTTGTAGACAAGATGCTTTTTGCGACCTGATTACTGACTTATGGTGGCAACTTAAGAGTCGAGAATTATGACCTTTCAGTTAAAAATTCGAAGATTGCTTTTTGAAGACTGGGAGCAAACATTTAGTGTCATTGCATTTCTTTTCAAGCTATCTGAACTTCAAATCTTTGAGCTATGAGTGAAGAACAAGGAGAATGCTTCCAGCAAGACATCAAGACCATGGAACGTAGATTTTTAGGCAGATGGAACAAACATTTGGCAGACTACAGCTGGTGTTTACAGCGTGACAACTGTGACCATAACTCATACCGGAGCATCCAAAAAAGAAGATAGCCTTTCTCAAAAACTACGGTTTAAGCAACCAGCTATTGACCGTTATTAGTCTCTGGATTAAGAAGGAGACTCATTTTTTGGCTGAAGAAAAAAGGTATTAGTGTTATGGGTCTTCAGAATTTTCATTTTCTTATGTTTGACTTTAACACCTTTAATTAAGTCATTCCTCAACCGGTAATGATTTGACGTGTTGCATAATTTTTGACTTCATATCTGGAATCAGCACCTCTCAATTGGGTAAAATCAGCAAAAATACGGGGGTGGGAACCAGGTTTTTTTAAATGTAGACCAGTGTAATGATGTTCAATATATTGAATTGCGTTTTTATCGTTCTGCTCTATATTAACTTTTTAGTCTAGCATTCAATATCAAATGATCTATCGTGAAAAACATTTTCCTTATATTTAAGCAGATTCATGGTAAATTCGAAAAATATTCTAAGGCTGTTTCAATAATATTGTGTTCTCCGTGCATTAACTAAGATGAAAATTTGCATGAATGAGTACTTGACAGACGAGTCCAAAGAGAGTGCTTGAATCTTCGGTTTGTCATTCGTTTCGACCAGCATGAATCAACGCTTGCCAATTGCGTGACAAATGTTTCCACGTTTAGATTGCGATTGCGATTTTCATTTTTGATAAATATCAAATAAGATCTTTGAAGTATGAGATCAAGTGCCTCGAGTGGCAAATGATTTATCTGAAAAGAATTGCTGATAAGCTAATAATATCCTCCTGAAGAATATTAAGCTTAGAATAAGTTTGCGTAAACAATTTAAGATATTTATGCGTTAAAGAAACTCTTTTCTCTGTTTGGATAAATTGCTACACTATTTTGCACTTGCTACTAGGCCTAAGACTTCCCTTAGCATGATAAGTTTAAAGGTATCAACATGATTGAAATATTTGGCATTGAACGCGGAAAGAAACAAACTGTCTCAACGTGTGGTAAGAGATCAAAATCTTTTAAAAAGCATTAAGCCTAATTATCAGTTTTATAGACGAAATTTCTGGAAAGAGCTATGAAATTTCAAACCATAAGACAGCGACAGTTCTCAATTTTTGGGTCATCTAATTACGGGGTCGAATGATTGCCAAAGGTCTAGAGACCATCAGGAAATAGGGAGGTTGTCTCTTTTATTGTTATTGTACAAGATTTCCTCAGTGGAGCTTACGACGTGGATTGTTAGTTGTTTTACTATAATTGTCATTCGAGGATAAACATTAAGACAATTAAATAATAACAATTTCAAACACTTTTATTAGGCTAAATTACTTTTAGCAGTTTACAAATGAACGAAAATAATTTTACCGTTGGAATTTTAACATCATGGGGTTTTGAATTAAAGGGTAGCACTATAAAGGTTGAGAACCACTGCGGCTGAACTAACAGAACTGCTACTATTGATGGCAAAATCACAATTGAGTAATCAACACCATGAAGTGAGTCAGCAATGCATCACGCCATCAACGTCAACACACAGATTGGCGACATCGAAAATTATAATATTATGGTTTAAATATTATACTGTATATGAAGGATTGCTATTGATTAGATTTCAACTAGACATGAAAAGTAAATCAGGCTCTAAAATTCAATGATTGCGCCTACTGTAGGTTACTCACGGTCGTCAACGAAAGTTCTTTCACTGAAAATGAAAATGTCTTATATTATTCATCATTGAAATTCTTAGATTGTGAATTCAATATATCAAAAAGATCAGTTTCTATAGGCGCATATGATTTCAAGAATTTCTAACAAATAAGCACCAGGTAATGAATGAAAGATTTTTTTTAAATAGTGAAGATCATGAAGTAACCTTGAAACACCTTCGGACGTTTAGTGAATAAATATGATGTCCACTTCCTTTTAATGTTTATCTTCACTAGAGTCTTTACGAGAAGATTGAAGAGAGATTCGACGATTTCTTTCAAGCGTCCATCCTTTGTTAACTTCTCAAGACGCTCCACTTCTTCCGATTGGCTACAGAGGATATAGAGTGACACGCTGTGGCAAGTCTTAGCTCCGATTAGCTTCATCTGTAAAGCCTGTTCAAAGATGCGAATTGACTCCTCCACTGATCTCTCGCTGAGGAAATTGTTGATTTTTGTTGCAATCTCTTTTTCAGTTTCATTTACGTTCCTTCCTTTTACTTCCAACTGGACGTCCACACGCACGATAACTAAAAGTGTACACAGGCGATTTCGTTAATATTGTTTTTTTAAACGTTGCCTTATTTTACTGGGTTATTTTTCGCGTTATCGTCTGAATATTTTTGCTACAAGTCTCGGAAATAGTTTAAACGAGATTTGCGCTTTTGTTGTGGGCCTCAGCCTTGTTACAGCGCTATAGAAATTGTCTAGGAATGAATGAATGAATGAATTGAATGAATGAATGAATGAATGAATGAATGAATGAATGAATGAATGAATGAATGGATGAATGAATGAATTGTGTTGTTTACCACTTCTGACCACGCCGATCTGCTTTCGTGAAAAAGAATAGATATAGCAATAATAATGACCTCTATAGGCTTAAATCTAATATTACAGATAAGTCAGAGTGGGGGAAAGTCCATCGAGAGAGCCAACTGGGAAGATTTTCTGACGTCTAGGTTTATTTGGTTTGTTGGAAGGTTAGACAGACAGAGAAAGTGTCCCAGCTGTTTAGGACTGCAAAACCAAACGCTCTCTTAGCAAGTCCAGTGTTGGCCCTAAATAGGCCTACATTTAACAACACATCAGAAAAGCATGTTAAGAGTGAGCGTTTTGAGTGGCTTAGCGTGACTTTTTAACCCCTTAACTGGGGATCCCGGATATATCCATCCATTTTACATTGAGTTACAGTTAAATACACGGTTAAGGGGTTAATATCTATTTTGTCCAGTCTGCAATAAATGTAAATGTGTGTTTATGTAAGCTTTGACGCCTCTTGTCACTTCGTTCAAGGTAAAAATATATAATATAACATCACATTATACTGCGTACAGTATGTATACACATGTACATATATCCTATATATATATATATATATATTATACAGTATATAGGTTATATACAGTGTGTATATAGTATTTTATGCAATGTAATGTTTGCACTCGAAGATATCATTTACCGCCTCCTTTTTCCAATATCTCTGCAATGTGACTCTGATTTGTCTGATGAAGACATCTGATCGTCTGCCAATAGGATCGTAGACTGCTTCTCCGTAGAATGTCCAACAGGGCTGCGTTTTGCTCATACGACGTAGACTTTGAAGAAATATATTCACGTTGCCTGTGGTTAATGACTTTCGTTGCATATAAATGACCAATTAATTCACTAACTTCGAGAAGATCAACGAGGTCTGCATAATTACTGTCAATTGTTGAAATGACCTCGTCTGTTAGAGGCCAGTCTCCATCAAATTCGTCGCTATAATCTGAACAGGAACACATTTTGATATGTTGATGCGATATATAGGCTACTCTGACTAAAACACTATATCAGCGTGTAGTGCTTAGCAAATTATTCTTATTTGTTCTGCAAATGGAGTTTAAAAACTTACTGTAGTCAAAAGACAAATTTTTATTTGTGGGACTACTCGAAATGCTTTGAAAACGATTCAATGACATCACCAGATTAGGCGTTCTAATCTACTAATCATATACATAACAATGTGTTTAGTCGAATCATTACTATACAATCAGCCCACGGTAATTAAAAAGAAGGCATGGCAATGCAAATCGTATATCATTATTATTATTATTATCATCATCATCTTCTTCTTCATATCAAAGTCCCCTCAGGAACCGTCAAGACCAGCAGCTTGTAGTAGGATCCTTTTCCCATTTTCTCTGTCTTGTGTCCCAGGACACTTAAAAAGACGGAGATTTGAGATAACGATGTAAACCAGTTATGAGCGTTTTCAGATATAGGCCTACCAAACCAGAGGAGAGTCGCTCGAGCAGAATTTTGTGATCTTTGGTATCAAATGCAGCAGAGAGATCAAGGGGACAAAGGCCGGTCACTTGTCGGAGATCAATGGCAGTTAGGTGTCTGTCGTGAATATAGGCGAGGACGGTTTCTGTTGAGTGACGTCTAGTGTAGGCTGACTGATGAGTGACTAAAAATCAGAGACTGTCTTTGTTTGACTGTGGTAATCACATCGCTGTCGATCCCGACTCTGCTCTTTACTTCTTCGTTGGTGAGTTTCATGCCCCACCATATCTAACTTAATATGGAACTCTCTTCCAGACAATGTGACTGGAGCAGTCTCAGCTGGACTTTTCATTAGAAATTTGAAGACACATTTATTTAATATTGGATATGAACTGTGTAAATAAATAAAATCTAAAATATGGTGGAGAATGAAAATCGGATATCGGACAGAATCAAAACTAGTTATGCAGAGCAACTAAAGAGCGCGACAACGTAATACTACATTACGTGTCGTCATCAGTATACACTTCACTCTCGGGTGCTGCTTACTTCTTTTCGATCTATTTGAAGTGTTTGCTATCGCGTGAATACAATAACTGATAATAATGAATTTATAGACATCTAAACTTATTTTAAAATCTTACTTCCATCGTTTTCCAAGTATTTCACCAGATGCTTTTGATCGCATTTTCCGAGTAGCTCAATCAATGCTACTAATTTACGATTTCGTTCCAAGCATTCCAGAATCAGCTTATTCTTCTTTTGCACAATTTTTTTCTTTTCAATTGTGTTTTTCTCTGCATTTGTTAGGGCGCGATGAGCGAACAGCCTGTCTATGAGACCAAACTCAGGAGACATTCGTTCAACGATGAAATCATAATGACTCTTAATAGCTTTACTCCAAATTTCTTCCATTTGCTGATTTTGTTGTTTTTCTTCCGGATTTTGACTCTTTGGTTGACAGTCAACATGAGGAACATTAAGAGCGCGATCCATAACAGCCACTGCAAATTTTTTTTTTAAAATGTCAGAACATTTTAACTTTTTCTGTGATGTGCAGAAGTTACTGCAGTGCAAGCAAATCTCAAATTGTCTAAACGTGTGACTGCTCTACTGTTCCAAAGAAGGAAGACCCATCCAAGCACACACTATAGCGTCATATCTCCTGTATTTTTCAAAATTTGTGAACAATAAAATAGTAGATTTAAAAACAAAGATAGATACATGCAATCCAAATGTTTCTCATGAGTCTGTAGGTCTGTAATCAAATTCTATTTCTTGGCAAATCTCCTTATGTTCAAAAATGCACGTTATATATATATATATATATATATATATATATATATATATATATATGTTGTCCAGCAATAAATCTTTAATCTCTTTTCTGTTGCTTTTTTGTAGTCTGCCTTGCTGCTTTCCCACTCCCACTCTGACCACTCTGACTGAGTTCTGAAATTGACCTTACTCAGCTGACCACGAAACTTCGGCTATATGCCTACAGTAGCTATTTCAACTGTAGATTAGGCACATATAAATATGCAGCCTCTACGGTAGGTACCTGCTTCCCAAAGGCGCTATAGAAATTCACGAGAATTCACTTACTTCCTTACTTACCATTGATCGATGCCTAGGGCTAAAAAAATGGTGCTATGAAACGCGCAATAATAATAATAATAATTAGTAGTAGTATTATTATAGACGACACTATTGTTAACTAAGTCTAATCTAGGTCAGCGAGCCGCGCGGTTGTATGTAGGCCTACCTTTCGTGTTTGCTTGCTTGTAGACAGGAAAGCCCTAGTCGGTACCATTAACTAGCTAGCCTAACAGGCTAACATAATTGAGTGAGAGATTTTACGACACATCACATCCGTCAGCATGCAGGCCTCGGCCAGAGGGTAGAGGAGGCTATGCCTCGGCCCACTGGCGTAGCGTGCACCTTTGCCGCCTCTTACTCATTCCTAATCCGCCGCCCCAAATGCATTTGCATATCAGAGGCGGATCTATGGTGTCTTCAAAAAATTTTATATTTAGACTTTTATATTTAGATTTTTGAAAATCACTTCTAAAAAAATTTCAAGGCTAACCTCAAGGCTCATAGGGCGGCGCTCACTGAAAATCACCTGACAAGATACAAAAAGTTCGTCACGGATTAATGATTTTCCGCCAACCCATTCTAAAGTTCACCGACTTCCTGACAATTGTCCAACGCTGTTACCAAGGGGTCGTCGTTTCGAAAATCACCTGAAAAAGGTCGTCACTTGATTTTGTTCACCGACTTCCTGACAAGCCCCCTTCATGTGTGCCGCCCATGGCTAAAGCCATACTAGCCATTGGCACGCTACGCCACTGGGCCTCGCTAGGGTCTGTAACAATAGCAACTGTCTATTGGGAATTGCAGTGAGAAATGAGCAATGAAGTTCTAAATTTAATTTTTTTCTACATTCATATAAGAGCATTAGCAAGATTGACATGAATAGATTTAGGAACAAGTCTCCAATTCTCTGAAATTGTCCAATTATTTCAGTTTCTCCATACTCGTTGAATGTGCAGTCGAAAATTGCGAGCGTTTCAACCGAAAATGATATCCGGTAACTTCTACTGACTGTCTAAAGCATATTCGTTTATTCTGTATGGCAAGGTTGAGGTAGTAGTCCCGTACTCGAACGAGCGCAGGGTCCGGCGCTGATCTCCGTATACTAGGGAAGCAGCGACGCAGGTAGCCTACGCCATTAAAGTAAAGAGTAATTGCCCATTGCTTTCTCTAAACCTACATGTTACCTTCGCAACTTAACGCTGCTACCAATGTAATCCGCGCCTAAGCGATGAACAGATTGGCACCACGACTCGATACCGGGATGAACACCCATCCAGATACAAGCCGCACTCAATCAAACAATCAAGTCCTTTATTTCTTACTCATCATTAAGAGGAAACAATAGATTAAGTCAGTATACTACAAGTACAAGATGAATAAAACATGCCACATTTTCTCTGAATTAATTAATATAAATAAGTAATAGAGCATATGCATCAAGATATATCAATTTATAGGTCAGTCAAATCAGTATTATAAATATATGACTCGACGTTGCTAAGCTTCCGTGTTCTGAACCGGTCGCACAACGCCAAGTCAATTATATAGATCGATTAAGCGATACGAAGTATTTAGGCATTGTTAACCCTCATTAGAACCTTCTAAAAGTGTAACGTTCCAGAACCTTGGGGTGCAAACGCACCCCAAATCTATTTATTTAGTTTTCAGCAAAAACACTGTGTCAGCTGTTCAAGATAGCTAAGGATCTAATAAATAGAGTCACTTCTGTCATAACTACTGACAGTTGGGTTAGGGTTAGGGTAACATGTGCATAGGGACTGCAAAAGGCTTTAAACCCTAACCCTCCCCAACATACATCAAGCCCTATCGGAGAAGTAATTCGCATGCTTTACAATGTTCAACAGGCATTATGTACACGTTGGGGTGCATTTGCACCCCAAAGTTCTAATGAGGGTTAAGTACATTTGTTTTCTTCGGACATGTAATGAGGAAGGAAGGACTGGAACATTTGGCAATAACCGGAAAAGTGGAGAGAAAAAGAGCCAGAGGAAGGCAGAGAAAAGCCTATGTAGACTGCCTACGAGAAGGAATTGAGGGAATAATGAATAACATCGAACTAATAAGAGGATGTCAAGATAGAACAAAGTGGAAGTCCATGGTCGCTAACGTAGAAATACACAACACCTAAAGAAGAAGAAGAAGTACTTTTGAATACAGACTCAATAATGAAATATAATATTACATATTACATAATGAAATTGTAACTTAAATTGCCGGAGTCGCCTTAACTATTTGGTCCTACAGAGATCACGAAGCCTAAATCTCAGTTTTGATCAGAAGATTTCGTTAAATGATCTGAAACAGTTGATGGTTTTTGTCTATTATGTATTATACAAAGACGGCAAGTATTTCTTAAATTAGTCATGCAATGGAATCAAATAACAAGAAATGCATGCAGCACCACATAAGATAAACTGCAAAAGTTCACGATGAGTGAGTCTCTGTGCAGTCGCGTTTCTTCGAGGTTCGATCAAGATACGATCCCCAAACTTTAATATGCCGTCTTCTGTATGGATGAAAAATTGAACTATTCACAGGTTTTCCTTTCGCCTTTGCAGAGGAGCCATGTCAAGATTTTCTGTGTTGCTTTAATTTTGTCTAGCGCAGTACATTGCTAGGGTCCGTTTTGCATATAGCCTAGGCCTATGTATAATTACACAGGTCCATAGGCGGATTTTATTAAAGGCTAGGGTAGGCTTAAGCCTACCCAACAAATCCCACCAAAACAACAAATTTGTTTTTCCATCAACACCAGGTCTGTCGCGTGTCAGACGGCACCCGTGCTTGATATAAGGCCAGTCAGAAAGTTTGAGTAAAACACGGGGAAGACGGGGGACGGCCCCCCAATAATTAGTAGGAGGGGACAGAGCATCAATTATCCCCCAATGTTTTGTGCCTTATGGTAAAATCACTCATTATGGATGACTTTTTTTGTTCGTCAAGACTTTTTGAAGACTTTGGGATTTTGGAGATGAAAAGGGGGTCCGACCTGACTTTATGGACGATTCTAACCCCACAATGTTGACGCCAGGTTTACGCCACTGGTCCTGGCGCAGTTCACAACCTGGCGCCGCCACTGACTGAGACTTACTGAGAGACTGGCTGAGAGACTGACTGACTGAGCCTGACAGTTACACAGACAAAATGAGCGGACGGATAAATGTACGGATAGGCAGATAAACAGACTGACAGCCTGTGAAAATAATAATGTGATTTTAATAATAATAATTATGCACTTCTATAGCACCATTTCTAATACTCAAGAGTATCAATCGATGGTACTTCAAATCGATCCGCAAAAGAGCAGGTCATTCCAGAGATCAGTCAGAGGGAAACAGCAAGACAGACTATGGAGGAAATGCTAGTTGGTTTCAAGTGGTTCAGGAGCCTAGGTAAGCCTCTGTGAAAACCACTGATGTATAACCATCTGCATTCAAGATGATTTGCGATGAATCATAACATCTAATATAATAAATAATCAGTCATTTGTGAAAGCAAACCGGCGACCAAAAGTGTTTGCACTGTGTAGTAAGCAAAATAAGTAGACTACACGCATGCGTGTCGAATGGCGCTCAGAGGCTCATTAGCCGTTTAGCCATTAAATTCGTCGCACTTTTAGTTTTACTCGTGTATTCTTGTTTTTCAAGTAGCTTTGATCAAAAATGTGATCCAAACATCTGCAAAAAGTCAACGCAAATAAATACTGGAAGCCGTTGATGATGCGACTTGAATCTATTTCCTAGTTCAGTAAATTTGGGTAATAATTATTTCATTGTAGAGTTGTTCGTGTAGATTTCTGATTTCTCTTTGCTAGAACGGTCAAGTTTAGCTGTATAATACATCGACCTGTATTTATGACTATCCAACTTTATTAAAATCAATTCAAACCATTATAACTTAATAGTCCTAAAACCACTTGAATTCATTGTGAACTTATGCTCGGCTGATGTGATGTCAGTTCTGGCTGGAACCATCGGTTATTCCGCTCCTGGTATTTTCCATAACATACAGTAAGTCCGGAATTCCAGTCTACCGTCTAAACTCACAGAGGAAACAACGCAGCAAGTAGTGAAAGCAAGAGCTTCTGTGTTAACGTCTGACGACAAACTATTCGCAAAGCATAGTATTGGGAAGCAGGGTAACATTTACTTAACCATTCGCATGTAGGGCCTATGTATGTGAGCGTTCGTCAAAGCTTGTTTTCAATCAATCAATCAATCAATCAATCAATTTTATTTCTCAATAACACATTCTGTGGTTAACAAAACAAGAGGTCAAACTTATTAACAAAACATATATCAGTTATCAGTGTTTATTTTTTAAGATGACTACATTAGCATTTTGACTTTGAGTTTTAAAATATTCGTCATCGAAGGCAGTCTGATCCACTCACCATGCGGCCGGTATTTCGCTTGCTTGCCAGATCATCAGGCATGCTTTGGCTTATGCCTGTTTGAAAATTTGCAGAAGAAAGGCACATTTAGTTATCCGTGTCTGTGTAAATGACTGAGACGAAGCAGTGTTTATTCTAGGCCTTCTCTGGGGGGGAGGAATTCCCTACCCCCTCAATGTTCAAAAATTTTCCTCCAAAAATTTTTATATGTTGTATGGGAGGATGGAAATTTTCCCCCAAAAGTGTGAAGACGGAGGTTTTCATCTTGTGAAGAGGGAAAAATGTAAGGATGACAAATTTTGGGTTGCCAGGGCATTGGAGGAGGATAAAAAAAGCCACAAAGAAGGACTAAAAAGCTACAAATATCAGCAAAGATGGCGGATGACCTTTTTTGCTTGTCGAGATTTTTGGACACTCTGACTTTCTCCCCCCCCCCACACACACACATTTCAAACTCCCCCGCCTCGCCCCAATGTCAAGGTGGCTAGAATAAACACAGGAGACGAAGCTATCAAGAATTAATACAGTGCAATGCTTATACCAGCCATCCATTTAAGTGCCGCACTTATTACGATTACTGCAGTAGGCTTTCACATCGCCAGAAAGCAGCGGTTCAACCTTTGACCTTTTGGGTTAAAGGTTGGCTAGTCGGCTGGATCGTCTCTAGCTTATGGGATACTAACATACTGTATTGCGACCGAATCAAATGACCTTCCCTATTGAAACTTATTCTAGGCAACTGCTTAACAAAGCCACTGTATTGGTGAAATGTATCGTTGATCTTTTAGAGCAAAATGACCGAATGAACTGTTTCAACGCAATTTCATCGCCGATTCAGTTCAATGATGTAAATGCATTAAATCAATAAGCTTCTCGTTTATGATAATCGTTATATTAAACAGCGACCTCTTTTGTGGGTTTGTTAAGCTAACAAAACGTTCAACTGTTTTCTCCTTGAAGTTCTATAAAGACTTACATGCAACATTTATTAGGATCGCAGTACCAGCCTTTTTTGCAGTGGCTGTCTCTTCCTGACCTGCATGGATCTTAAATAAGGAAACGCAATATAATAACTATTCTGAACTGAACTGAACTGAACTGAACTGAGGTTTATTTCAACTCAACTTGACATAGGCATGTCTGACATCAATTACAATAAATGACATCAATTGAATTTAAAATAAGACCAAGAAAATTCTCAGAATATTCACAAGACTATTTTTAGTCTAAGTATACAATAAAATAGAAAACAGAAAGAAACCTGAGAAGTAGTCAAATTAAAAGTTAACATTTTACTAGAATATTCAGATTAATATAACATCATATAGTAGACAAGAGTTAGGCCTAAAGTGAAATGTTGAGAAGAAAAGGGCTGCCTAAGGGAAAGCATATCCCGCCAGGGAGGCAACCTGATACATTGAATTGTTAAATGTATAGCAGAGCATTAGACAGCATCAACTTTAATTAAGAATATTAATTAAGAATTAACATTCCCAATTAAAGTAATAGTATACGAATTATATAGAGTTATTATAAGAATTATAGAATTGTATTTTAAAGAACCAAAAGGGAACGTTGTTCTCGTAGCTTGAAAACGAAGACTTGCTATTAGGAAAAAATTTACTCTGCAATTAGCAGTGGCGTCGCTAAGGGGGTAGGGGGTGCGGACCGCACCGGGTGACACCGCCCAGAGGGGTGACACCAAACTGAGAAATTGAAAATGTTCAAATTGTATATAACAGAGTAACAGACGGAATTCATTCTACTCGGGTTTCATAGCCAGAGGTGTAGCTGCATTGGAGCAAAGTGGAGCAATTGCTCCAGTTGGACCGCCCAGGGTCACTTGTGCAAATCGTGCAAAACCGATGAGAAAATTAATTTTTGGGTGGGTGGGAATTAGGCCAGGTAAAATAGTCGGTTCTGCTAAACTGAATCTGGTTGTTTGTAACTTTACACGGTTTTTGTGTGTCTAAAACGCGCTAAAATTCACCCGTGGGCATTTGTAAGTTTCAAAAATTTTCCGGGGATTAGTAGCCTACCGTAGCATGACTCAGTGGACTGTGCTGATATAGGCTTGCAGTCGCTATCTCAGGGTCCGAGCATAAGATCCCCGCCGTATCTTCTCCGATGACACGCGCAATAGCTATATTGTCCTAGTTTAGCATATGTGTATGCTTCAGTGTATCAGCATGAGATGCAATGGGTGAGGGTGAGCGGCGAGGTGGGGTAGGGTGGTTTTCGACGTGTCACTGCCGCGCCCTCGAATTGAAGAATGATCCTGTCTTTCTGTTTGTCTAAAATGCGCTAAAGTTCACCTACGGACATATGTGATTTTAAATTTTTCCGGAGTGACACCCCGGACCTCTCTTAAAAGGAAAGAGAGGGAGAGAATTGGACGAGGGAGGAAGAGGTTAGAAAGGAAAGGGGAGAAGAAGGCGAGTGTTTTGCTCCGGTCTCCATTTTCCTGGCTACGCCAAAGTTCATAACCGAATATGTAGGTCTAGGAAAGGAAGAATTTAAAGAGGTCCCTGGTGGAAGTATGGAGGAGGGACACCACGATCTTACCGCACTGGGTGACACCAACCCTAGCGACGCCACTGGCAATTAGTGTTACGTGTTCTCTTCTAGCTAGAAGAACGGTTTATACCAGATTGCTAGAACGCGGTTATGCACATCGTGGTCGAACAACTAAAAGGCCCTGAAAATTGTTTTGCGTATATCTCTCGAAAGTTTCTATGAAATCTCCCGAATCCGTACGCATAACAGTAACACTATAGACATCGATTTTATTATTATTATTATTATTATTATTATTATTATTATTATTATTATTATTATTATTATTCAAAGTAGAGATTAGTCTGGAGACTAATCTTGAGAAATCAGTCAAACGTCGTTTTAAAAGTTACTATTTTGCAGAATCTCCATGGTTGGCTAATTCTGTTCAGCAGGATGCTGCATATTGCGTCTGTTGTCGTTGATACAGGATTTTCTGATTGGCAGCACGCAACCGGTCAAAGGTAGGGGCCTTTGGATTGACGGTATTTGATTGAAATTAGGAAGTTGAATCTTACGTGCACACATTTCGACCAGATGAAACAGAAGAACAACCACGAAGAAGATCTTCAGCCAGAAACGAATGAGGATTCCGGTCTCCATTGTCGACTGCCTCCTTCCTTCTTCACTAGGATCAATGCTATCTATTCAACACACGAGAAGCGTTTGAAGCGAGAGCGTCGGGCGTTCTTTATTTTACATTAATTTACTAGCGGTTCCCGGTCACGTGTCGATGTCGCAAGACTCGGATCTCCTGCTGCGTAAGCCACTGCGAACGGCGGACTCTCAGTCTCTCACTCTCCCCTCTCTCTCTCTCTCTCGCCCTCCCAGGCGCTTGCCAAAACCACCTTTCCCAAACCTTCCTCCCCGCTAAATATGCGATCGCATAATCGCATTGAATCGGCAGCCTTATAGGTCTATAGCAGGGCTGTCACGACTTTTTGGGCGGCGGGCCAAATGACATGTCTTCCTTGTCCTCGCGGGCCAAATGCATAAATGCTTGTCAATATTATATTCCAAAATCTGAGCTATCTAAAAATCTGAAGTAAAATGACGAAAACATTAAATGGCCATATACGCATTACATTGTTTACACTGATTTGATTACAACCTATTGTTGTAACTATATATGACAAACCGTATTCTAGTCATGCCTAACAGAAGCAGTTACATTTCAAACTCTGTTAATGGCGAAGAACTGAAGATCAACTTGAAAACATAAAAAGTTAGATGATGGGCGATGTAGATGGGGAAGCTGATGAGACGTGACATTGCTTATTTTCACTAGTTTAGCAATGTCTGGTCTTAAATCTGCAGACAAAGCTACTCTCAAATTTACCGAGGGTTTTGCTAACTAACGAAAGTATGCTAGGTGAGTATATGGCTGCATATATTGAATATAAGTACACGTATATATTTTGACCATTTGACGAAGAATAGATTTTTAGAAAGACTGCGTATCGTGTTGTTTGAAATGGCTCGCCCTTTTGTGGCATTTCAAACTCCCTAGAATAAAATTGCGACAGAATATATTGACAATCCCAGAATGATTTGACGCATTAAAGATGGGGACACAAGGAAATGTGGTTTTAATTCGTTTCAAACTCCTCTGATCTTTTGCATATCTATAGCTTGCTGTAACAATAGTCCTTCCATAGGCTTACCATTTTGTGGCATTTCGAACGCTCTAGAATAAAATTGAGATGGATTATATTGACAATCCCGGAATGATTTGACGCATTAAAGATGGGGACACAAGGAAATGTGGTTTTAATTCGTTTCATTACTCCTCGGAATGTTTGCATTTCTACTGTATAGTCTACTGTAGCAATAGTCCTTCCATAGACTAATGTCAATCAGGAAATCGATTTCATAATATTTTTATTATATATTGCTGTTGATGTAGCGCGTCGATATTATGGTTCAGTCAACATCACCAACGAAACTCAAAACCAAAAAAAATTATGCTCTTCCATTTATTTGTCACGCCTGAAAAACACAGGATGTGCGATTCTACGTCAAAGCAATATTTAAAATTCAAAAATATTCTGCATGAAACCAATTTCTCAAGCCAAACAAGATTTTACATCAAGCCAATTTCACACATAAACTTTTAATAAAAAATTTTAAACGTTTATATTTTCGCGGGCCAAATAAAATCAGCTCACGGGCCAAGATTTTGACACCCCTGGTCTATAGGATACGGTCGACTGGCTTCATGCTAAAAAACTTTATCGTCGACGTCAAATAAACTTCAGTGAAATGCATCAATTTGACTTTCATTATTTCATATCAGATGGATGTTGATTAAATGTCATAACACAGCGGTTTTCAATCTGTGGTCCGCGGATTCTCAGGGGTCCGCGGAAAGGTGCCAAGGGGTCCGCGAATATGCCAAGCAAAAGCTTTAAATTTTTAGATCATTCACTCTTCCCCTAGCTGTTTTAAGAAAGACTAAGCGTGCAATGTGTCTATGAAATGTTTCCGTTACTATGTGACTTTTTGGCAGTGCGAGAGACTGCTAGAGAAGTTATTACAATGACTGTTATAATTTATCTTCAGCGGTTGTCACATTATTTTCATAAGTATTTCGGAGTTTATGACATAAGCACGTTTGACCAGTGGCGGCTCTAGGATTTGGGTGGGGAGCCGTTGGGGTGGCAACTTCTAATCATGGGGGAAATCCATTTGAATGTCAGTTGACTGATTTAATTGTTTGACGGGAAACATTTGGTCAGGTGAATTTAATTGAACTGAATTATCAACTGACAGAGCACTTCGCTTCGGTGGCGTAGCCAGGATTTTCTGAAGATTGTGGTTACGAACGACCAAAGAAAATGGGGTTACGCAAGACCATTGAGAAAGGTGAAGTAGCGAGAAATATTTACTTTGAAAATAGTGAAACGTTACCCTATCTGTTTTTTTGCCGAAGGAATCCCGAAACATAAAAATTCACAGAGAATTCAATACAGTGATACTTTATTTTTAGAGCTCAGCACAAAATAATAATACGCGATAAAATAATTTTTGGCCGGCCAACCAAGGGGAGGGTTTAACCCCCAAAGCCCATTTGGCTACGCCACTGTTTCGCTTGGAGTTCAGCAGAAAATCACTGTTGTCAATCTGGATGGCTTGTTCTCTGGAATATCCCCTGCTGTCTGAGAGCTTTTTCTGCAGTCACTGCCATGAAAGCCAAATACAGATCACGACTGAACATAGAGGCTGATATTCGCGCATGTTTGTCAAACATGCCACCATGTTTGGAGAAACTCTGCGGTACGAACCAGGAACGCATTTTACACTGACCAAAGGTTTGATCTCAGTTTTAATAACTGCCTAAATTACTTGATGTTACTATTTTGATTTTTTTACATTATCTAATTACTTTTTATCGGTGAATGAAGAAGTACACTCTACTAGATTAGAATTTAGTCAATGTAGCTACGGTATTGAACTAACGTTGCACACTTGTAATTCCGTACATGAATTATTGTCAATTGGTTCTGTTTCTGGGGTTGGGGGTTCGCACATAGCAACGACATGCCAACGGGGTGAGCGGCTTTTAAAAGTTTGAAAACCTCTGTCATAACAGACCGTGAATACTAATAGACTGATTAAAAAAGCGAACTGAATAAGTACAACTAAATTTCACTTTTAAAATCCTTACCGTTGAAGTTGAATAAACTTTAAGTGAAATGCACCGATTTGACTTTCATTATTTCATATCAGGTTGAATATCGATTGAGATGTCATAGCAGACCGTGAATACCAAAAGACTGATTATGAAAATTAACTGAATAAGTGAATCTAAGTTTGATTTTAAAATGAATAAATTATGGTTCTTCTAAGCGGTTCTCATATGTAACATCTGGTGATCTGAACTCCGAATTCATTTGCAATTAGATGGATTTATTATACGCGTTCTTTGAATTGTTCTGAAAACATTTAAATGTGAACTAAACTAGAATATCGTAATGCGTTTTATCATGGTTAAGGGGTTGACGTGAACTAAACTAGCATATCGTAATGCGTTTTATCATTTATAGGGGCGGAAGAAGGCAGAGTGGGTTACGAGGTGTTTGTCACGGTTTAGCACAGGATTCCTCGCATGCCTCCTTCGATTCGAAGTTGTTTCTATTGCCTTGGCAACCGAGGTAGAGAAATTCCGCGCAAAGAGCTTCCTGTGGATTGTAGTACCAGCGACTGTAGTGACCTTGACATAAGCCAGTTCTCGGTTTCAACGAGCAGAAATCTACAGCACGACAAATACATTGATCGGTGGCGCGGCCAGGGTTTCGGAATATAAAGGACACGTAGACATGTGCGGATGGACGCACATCCGCGTATCCTCTTCAATCATACTGCCTATCCTTCCCTCCCAATTTCTCAACGGTTTTTTCTAAAATGCCAAGATCTGTCCCAGCCAGAATAGGGGGCCCTTGTTCTCCTCCCCCCGGGGCTACGGCCATGACTAGTAATTGCATTCATTATCTCACGTCGTTGACATAGCTCACTATATTTTTCGTGGCATTTCGAACGCTCTAGAATAAAATTGGAGCAGAATATATTGACTGTTCTAGTACGGTTTGATGCAATGAAGATGGGGACACAAGAAAATGTGGATAACATTCGTTTCAACACTCTTCTGAAGTTTTTCATATCTATAGATTACTGTAGGGCTTAAAGAAGACCGCCAGAAGTCAAGCAACGAACCCTTAGTTATTATTAAGTCCAATTCGATGGTGCGGGGCCGAGGTGTCCAGGACCCAGATGTCCCGTTACCCAAATGTCCCGTTATCCAAATTTTTCCGGGGATCGGCGGTACCCAGCTGTCCTGATCCGCGGCTCAATACGTGGACAAATGAATGTCATTGGCCTAAATTATTGGCGCTATAGAAGTTGATTGAATGACTGAATGACGTTTTTAAGTTCGCGCAAAATTGATATTTAATTATTTGTCGAATGCGATTCGACAAAAAAAAATTAAAAAATTAAAAATAAAAAATAAATAAAAATAAATAAATTCAACGAATTCAACTGATTTTCAATTCAATTGATTTTCAATTCAATTGATTTTCAATCAAGGCCATTAAAGGAGACAGAAGCGCAAAACAGCGTACACGGTCTTCCTTCGACTTTTTGACGCTGTTCGAGAATTGTCTAAGAAAGACAGAAAAGAACATTTTAGCAATTAATTAAAACGGAAATTTCTAGCAGAAATTTCAAACTCTGAAACTAAACAAACCCAGCGGCGTAGCCAGGGTTCTGCAATAGGGGTACTACCGTACCTACACCAAGACCTCGACGTTCTGGAGTGAAGGGAGTCTACAGGCAAATATTGGTCAATATATAGATTTTGTTTCAATCATTTCAATCATTCAACCCCCCTCCAGAATAATTTATCCAGAGTTTTTCTCAAATTCCACGACTGATTCCAGTCAAAATAGGGGGTCTCTTACCCCGTTCCCCTCTGTGGTTATACGCCAATTACAAGCATAATGCAGAAAACCAAATTTTCTATTCACTACAGGCACTTCACACTCTGCTGTAGAAATTACTCAAAAGTTCTTTGAATTCATTATATAAGTTAATTTATTTGATTTTAATATTAGTTAATATTAATATTACTTAGTATTAATATTACTTAATATTAAGGGCTATAGCAACGGAGATCAACGCCTCTCTATGAGCCCGTGAGGCTCGGGAAGGACTAGAACTTTTTTGCCCTTTTGAATATTAATATTATTTAATATTAATATTAGTTAATATGCCTCGATTATGTATCTGAAGTTTTATCGAATATCATTTTACAGAAAACTAAAATAGACTAAGACTTGGTAATGTTAAAATGTTCAATAATTAATTATTGTCTTTCTTAAGGATGAAAATGGGTTCGATATTTACTTACAAAAGCTGTTAAGATCAGCATGAGAAGCATCATCTTTGAGAATTTTCGTTATTTAATATTGTCGATCGAACGCAAGATTCCTGACATGTATTGGCCGCAGCTGCGATGCTGTTCTATACAGACTTTGAGTTCCAAATTTTATCAGGATTAACAGTAACCAGATGACTTCCATGAATCGTGTTTCGAATAAAAGGGAGATAAAACACGATTTAGGCCTATATCGCTGGCTATAAACTGTCAGCGGCCATGTTGCGTAGCCTGTTAGAACAGACACGAACATGGGTCGAGTCCACCCATGAGTTGGGTTGGATTGGGTAAGAAAATAAGTATTGGTTTAATAAATTGTTATGTAGGCCTACGGTAGGTTTGGTTGGGTCATGTAACCCTATTGTTTTCATGGGTTGGGTCTGAAAAATGATTGGTTGGGTTTTTACAAATGGACCCATGCCCATGTCTGCTGTTAGCAACACAAACACACACACACACACACAGTAAATCCGTACAGGCGCATAACCTCTTGATTGCTTAAGTGATTTGCTGTTGGTGCATTTTAAACAGATGACATGAAATTCTGTACGTAGACCTATGTAGTATTAAATTGAATTGTCTGGTTTGTAGGCTCCGAAGAAGATGGGTTCCTTGTATCAGTTCAAGTCTCATTAAATTTTAACTACACGCATCAATACATATATATTATGCAAGGGAAGGCATTGTAAAACGGAGAATGAACAATATAAGAGGCGTCGAATAACAGATCAGAAGCGGCAAAATATGAATGGAAATATCAACATTGGTTTTTCAGCAAATTGATTTCTATTTTAAAAGCCTACATCAAGTGAATATCTAATCTTAAAATTTAAAATAGACGAAAACGCTACGGAGAAGTGTTTGACTTTAATACCTCACAATTAGCGTCATTGTATGCATGCATGCATGCATGTATGTATGTATGTATGTATGTATGTATGTATGTATGCATGTATGTATGTTTTTTCTGAAGAAAATTTATTCATATAGGTACAAGTAATCTACACAATCTACACAAGATAACACAAGATAAGCATACATATTGATGCAAATACATACATATTGATGCAACAAAACTTAACTAACTTATGCTAGAAAAGAATCTAAATTAAACTAATTTACAAGTATATGAGTGACTAATTAATAAGCTTATATTTATATTTTATGCAGAAAAGAAATATATATATATATATATATCCTCAGTGATTATATATAATACTTATATATATATATATATATATATATATATATATATATATATATATAATATAACTTTTACCAGGCTAAATATATTTACAGTGAATTTTGCGAACGTGGTTTTTCTCCTAAATGAAAAAGATCGATTTGACGTGACTCTATACTGTGTTCTCCATTCCATTCATCTCATTTCGTGTCGTTTCGGAAGACACGTATCCAGGCAAATCGCCTCCGTGAGAAAATTGTTAGCGTTTCCACTGCATCCGTAGTAATGAAACAGTCTGCATTTCCGAAATTTGCAATCGTAAAACCAACGAAGACTCGGTCGACCGCCGCAAAAATCTCCAGGAAGACCGTGATTTTCTGCCCAGCCACACGGACCTACAAACGCCACATGTAGATGCCATCGCACAAATGCCAGCTATTACTGGTCTTAACTGTGCCAAAACGCATCTGGTGCCTATATCATGATGAATTTAAGACATATGCTTAATGGCAGTGTTGGAGTTGCCGGAGGGGGCTGGGAAGGCAAGGTTGAACCCTCTCAGTTAACTTTGCAACCATCCCAAAATCGCATATCGGATACAAGCAGTTTCTGTCATCCATTGAATTTCAGTCTAATGAAAATCTCAGCCCCCGCCTCCTCCAGCTTCCAACACTGCCTAATCGTGAAAATGTTTGGTCTGTAACCTGATCAACACGATGTCCCACTAACCTATTGAGCTATACAGGTCTATACAGGCACGCTGAGAGGGGACAATAGAACATGTCCAGGGGACCGGCGATTTCTAGCTGCCCGGGGCGGGCGGGCCCACAATAAACAAGTTACCTTAATACAATATTCATGACTGAATGGTCTTACGACCGAATATGATCAGAGGTCAAAACAACAGATCAGCCATAAACTCGTTTTTATCATACTTATTCTCCACGTCGATCAGTGGCGGCTCCACAGGGGACCCGGGGGCCCGTGCCCATATTGAGTGCCTGCCCCCCAGTGGCCCTTTGTTGAGACTCTATACTCAATAGCCTACTACATGCCTAACAACAAATGGCTGGCCCCCCATGATTAGAAGTCGCCACCCCAACGCCCCCCACTTGCCAAATCCTGGAGCCGCCACTTCTACAGGGTTTGAAATATATCACGCCCAGCCATTTCATACTACACACTAACGCCATTGACTACGAGAACGAGGCACATCAACTAAATGAAAGACCATGCGAAAACGGAATGCCTAGTAGGGCGACCGAGGGAAGAGCCGCGTATTAAGATATCTGGTTCATTATGGGTCTACAACAGATTTTATAGACATAAAAAACAAGTTGTATAATTAATTCGCTCTGTGAGAGAAGTCTATTGACGGTGTGTTGAATAGAAGTTATATAGGCCCTAGATATGTAAAAATCTAGTTGATTTGAAGAAATTCTCCGACAAAATACACATTTTCCTCTTGTTCCGTCTTCATTTCTTTAACTTTTGCAAGAATATTCAATAATATCATTATCAATTTCGATCTACAGGGTTCTAAATAGAGCACGCCCAGCCATTTCGTACTACACACTAACGCTATTGATTGCACGAGAACGAGGGACTAAATGAAAGTCCGCCCGAATATCTTGTGGATAGGTCGATAGTAGGTCGATCGAAGGAAGAGCCGCGTATTAAGATATCTGGTTCATTATACAACAGGTCTTATAGACATCAAAAACAAGTTTATAATTAATTCGCTGTGTTAGAGAAGCCAATTTGAAGGCCTGTTGAATAGAGGGCTTATAGAGACTTTATATAGGAAAATCTAATCGATTTGAAGAAATTATCCAATAAAATCCACATTTTCCTCTTGTTTCTTCTTCACTGCTTTAACCTTTGCAAGAATACTACTACTACTACTACTACTACTACTACTACTACTACTACTACTACTACTACTACTACTACTACTACTACTACTACTACTAATAATAATAATAATAATTATTATTATTATTACACTGGTCTACATTTTAAAAAAAAATTTCTGCTGACTTAAGTATTTTTGCTGATTTTACCCAATTGAGAGGTGCTGATTCCAGATATGAAGTCAAAAATTATGCAATACGTCAAATTTTTTCGCAAATGAGAATGCTTAATTAAAGGTGTTAAAGTCAAACATAAGGGAAAATAGGAAATTCTGAAGAACCGATAACACGTAATATTTTTTATTCAGCCAAAAAATGAGTCTGTCTTCTAACCAAGAGAGCAATAAGAGCAATAGCTAGTTGCTTAAATTTAAGTTTTGAGAAAGGAATCTTCTTTTTGGATGCTCCGGTATAGTTATGGTCACAGTTGTCACGCTGTAAACACCAGCAGTAGTCTGCCACAATGTTTGAGTTCTATCTGCCTTGATATCTATGTTCCATGGTCGTGATGTCTTGATGGAAGCATTCTCCTTGTTCTTCACTCATAGCTCCAAGATTTGAAGTTCAGGTAGCTATGAAGGAAATGCAACTTGACACTCATGTTGCTCCCAGTCTTCGAATTTTGAACTGAAAGGTCATAATTCTCGACTCTTAAGTTGCCAAGTAAGTCAGTAATCAGGTCGTAAAAAGCATCTTGTCTACAACTATAACATCCCATTGATTCAATAAGTCCTTTGATGTTGATGCAGTATACAAACTCCTCCTCCATATGGAAATATTTCAAAAGATCATTCTCTCTGCCATGATACATAAGCGTGGTTCCTGGAGCCAACACTGAACAGGTTCTTTTTCTTCAGTCTTGAACCCAGTAACTCTGCTGACGACTTCGGCAGATCTAGATCTCATGTAAGGTCTTACAACTCAGCTTGGTTGAATGTTTGGTGCATTCCAGCGTCAACTTCTGAGGCCATGAAATCTTCACCATTCGTGTCTGTTGACTGACTAAATTCATCGTTGTCAGAAACACCCAAAGTAGTGCAAATAGGTACAGGAACTTCGTCACAGTGAGCAACTGGTCTCAGAGCAGAGGGGTGATTTGGGTACTGGTTGGAAGATTTTGTCTTTGTGGACATGCCTGAAATATTTACCAGGCAGAAGTAGCAGTTATCAACATGCATGGTTTCGAGGCTCTCCACACCATTGGAACTCCAAAGCTAAGACCAGAGAAAGCTAAGACAGAGAAAAACTCTGACCTTTAGTCACATTATGAACTGTCTGAGGCTTTCAACAAATGTCCTGCACACTTTATGCGGTGCCCAAGGTTTTCCTGGTCACCCAATTTAACTGCGAAATATGCATGATAAGCTTTATGCACAAATTCAAACACCTCTCTCCTTTGTTTAGGTTCTGTAAAAACAACCACAAATGTAGCAAAATTTGTCAGGATCATTCCTGCACTACCCACGAAGTGTTCAAGTGCTGGTTTACATATTCTACAGAAAACTAGTTAAAATAGTTACATTTGCTGCAACTTGTAAGCCTCATGAACGACTGAATGCTGCCGTCGGTTTCACGCTGCTTATATAGGCCTATATCCATAAAATGCTGACGTCTGCAGTTTAAAACTGCCTATTAAACTGTTGCGTTATTAAATAGTTATGTCCACTGCATATTAAGCATAGCTTTTTGCACATCCTTATCTTTTTGCATATTCAATATAGCTAAAGAATTATAATGCATAATGCCATGTTATTACTGTAAACAGTAAATCAGTAAACAGCGTTTTGCGGGAAAACTGGACGTGATGGGAGTAAATGGGTGTGATTTTTGGATTCAGCACACCAAAATACATAAAGATCACATGTTGTCTTCAAGTCAGCAAAATTGATGTAGACCAGTGTTATTATTATTATTATAAACTGATTCGTAACACAAGAAACGAAAGTTAAACGAATAAAACTTACTTTCATTTGTAAGTTTAAGAGCATCACAGCAAATTATATGTAAATATAATATATACTAGGTGTTTACCCGTCAAAAATGACGGGGGAGATTGGCTGTTCTACCACCCGATTTTGCGCAAATGCAATAGCATTTTATGACGGAGGAGATTGGCTGTTCTACCACCCGATTTTGCGCAAATGCAACAGCATTTTATGACGGGGGAGATTGGCTGTTTTACCACCCGATTTTGCGCAAATGCAATAGCATTTTGCGCAATTAATTGTCCTTAACTCGCCGCCTTTTCCTTCAACCGAGTTAACGCCCATTCGCATGAATTTTCTGAAACTTGATAATCAACGTAAGTGTACTGATTTGGCAGTGTCGAACGACATGCAGTGCTTGATTCTCTTGTTTGCTGTGCTGATTTTTCACGCCGAGCAACAGCCTGCTACTCATTCTCACTTGATTGTCGGAAAGCTCGTGAACGCTGGACTTTTTTTGTTTTGCACAGAGGGTTAGAAAGAGGAATAAAATAGCTAAACAATGGTGCAAACCTCATCTTCTTAGCTCTTATATAGCCCGAGATGTAGCAAATTCAAACAAAATTGGAAACTTTCTCAGAATTCAAAACTTACGCGAAATGCGCTCATAATACTTATGTTCAAACATTGGGGTCATCGGGTTAGAATTGATAGATCTTTGCCAAATGTCAACCGATTTTCAAACTTTTTGGTTTATTTTGTTCCTCTGACATCCCTTAAGAATTTTGCCGTTGACCAAAGTGGGGTTACCGCTTAAAATATTTTGCTAGGGGGCTTTAAACATTTTTCGGGGGGAGAGGGTGATATTTTAGGCCGTAAAGTGGACTCTACCCCCAAATGTTTTTGTTTTGCACGGGCGGTTAGAAAGATGAATAAACAATCTAAACAATGGTGCAAATCTCATCTTTTTAGCTCCTATATAGCCTGAGATATAGCAAATTTAAAACGTTACAGCAATCATTTCTGAGAATGCTTTTCCAAAAATTAAATCCCCAGTACGGTGACGACGTCTGAAAATTTAATCCCCACTTGAGGGGTTAAATATAAAAAATAGGTATTGAGGCTAGGAATGAATAAATATATATATATATATATATATAATAATGAGAGGCAGGGTATTGGGAGAGGGAAGGGAGGCTTGGGAGGAGGAAAGTGGGTTGTACGGGTTTTCGGAGCAGCGTTGTGTAGGTTTGTAAACGGGGTTTGGGGCCGGTGGGGTAGGGCGGAGCGCTGATGGGTTGGGGCCTGGGCGATTGGGAGAGGGATGGGTAGTTGGAAGAGGATAGGGAGAGGAAAGGGAAACGGGGGTTTAGGGCCGGGGCGGGAATGGGTTGGGGCTGGAATAGGTTGGGCCCGAGGTGATTGGGAGAGGGATGGGGAGAGGGAAAAGGGATGGGGGAGGGAAGGGGAACGGGGGTTTGGGGCCGGAATGTGTTGGGGCCTGGGGTGATTGAGAGAGGGATGAGGAGAGGGAAAAGAGATGGAGAGAGAAAAAGGAACGGGGTTTGGGGCCTGGGCCGGAATGGGTTGGGGCCAGGGCGATTGGGAGAGGGATGGGGAGAGGGAAAAGGGTTGGGAGACGGAAGGGGAACGGGGGTTTGGGGGCGATTGGGAGAGGGATGGGGAGAGGGAAAAGGGTTGGGAGACGTAAGGGAACGGGGATTTGGGGGCGATTGGGAGGGGATGGGGAGAGGGAAGGAGATGGGGATAGGGAAGGAAAAGGGAGTTTTGGGCCGGGGCAGGGAATGGGTTGGGGCCTGGGCGATTGGGAGAGGGATGGGGTGAGGGAAGGGGACGGGGGTTTAAGCTGCAATTAAGACGCTTCGTTAAACGCTCCGGTTTGATTAAACAATATTTGGTTGTCAATGACAACAGCGTCTTGCAATACCCGCCGTGTTGCGGACGGACGGACAGACGCGACAGACGGACGGACATCGAGAATTATATAATAAGATATATAATATATATATATACATATATATATTATATATTAGGCGATATCTGTAATAGATATCATGATAGATAGTTAGATACAGTATAACGATGGGCGCCCATATAAATTTTTCCAGGAGGGGCAAAACACATTTTAACACAATGGTCACGACTAATATTTTAGCAAGGTTTTCAAATTTTACTGTGAATTATATTGGTATTTGCATTTTCCCGTATAGCGGGCAAGAGCCCCTCTTGCCCCAATCTGCGAGTGCCCGTGAGTATAACACACTTTGAATGATGCAAGAACAGTTGAGAGCTCACTTGGACGTCTTTCTGGCTGATGCTCTGCTTCCGTTGTCACGTGACGGAACTGGTCGGAAATAACCTTCAGAAAGAAACGCAGCAGAATTCTCTCGAATATGCAAGTTATGCAGATAGGACCCACTCTCAAAGCAGATTGACAATGTTGTCTTTGCATTCAGTTCGACTCAAATAGACTCTCAGTGGTAGTAATGCAGTAGTAGGCCTACTGCCAGCGGTTAATCTAGACTCTTGGACTCCGGGGGGAACTGACAAGGCCGGGGGAAGTCAGCTAGGGGCGGCCGCATGGGGGAGCGCTGTAAGTTGATATATAGTATGCCAAAATTTCCGGGAGATTAAAAATTCGGGGAAAAGGGGCAACCCCCCGGAAACGGCCTAGATTAAACCCTGAGTACTGCAGTCTCGTGTCTCTCCAGGGACGGTTCCACGTTGGGGATGACTGTGGATGCATCCCCTCACCGGCCCACCAAAAATGCGTCTTCAATGGAAGATGATCGTCTAAGCGGATTAGTCTTGATGTATATCCACAAAGACACGGATATATCCACAGACAATGTCATCGACAAATTCGCTTCCAGCAAAATAGAAAACTCGATTTTGCACTAATACTTTGTACAACCAGACTAAAAATTAGCCTTTGTACATTGTCAATTATTTTGAACATTAAATTTTACAATTCAAAACTACAGATTTCTTCTAAACCGTTTACATATAATTCCTTTGACAATTGGCGGGATCTTCCTAGATATTCATTTATCCTCCCCCCTCACCACCACCAAGAGTTCTTGGAACCGCCACTGTGTATCCACTGCTCATGGGCGGATAAAGGTTCTCTGATGCTCTAAAGCGCCGACAAATCACGGTGTTCCTTTCATTTCCACGCTGACAATTTAAACAGCTTAACAGCATTAGACGTTCTAACTCAGCGGTTCTCAACCTGTGGGTCGCGACCAGACGGGGTCGAATGACGATTTGCCAGGGGTCGCCTGAAACCTTCGAAAATATGGGGTTGTCTTTTTTTTAATGCGCAAAACTTATAATTGCACAAAATTTTCTCATTGGTAGTCACTAGGTTTTTTAAAAACTAGAATTGCCATTCGAGGATGGACATTGCAGACAATTGAATTAGAATGATTTCAAACATTTTAATTGTTGTAGAATTATTATTTTTAACAGTTTACATTATGAACGAAAGTGATTTTGCGGTTGGGGGTCGCCCACATCATGGGGAATTGAATTGAAGGGGTCGCGGCGCTATAAAGGTTGACTTTCTGGTGCCCTCTTTGGCTCTGGTGCCCAAAACACGCGCTCTGCCTGACTGAGACTTGAGTCTATGCTGTGATTAAGACCATGGAGGACGCCACAAGCCAAATATTGGGTGGGCCAACATGGCCTGTTTGAAATTGGACAATGCAAGGACTAGTGCTACAGTAGGCTATAGATATGCAAAAATTCAGAAGAATGATGAAACGAATTAAAACCACATATTCTTGTGTCCCCATATTTGCTGTGTCAAACCGTACTAGAATTGTCAATATATTCTGTCTCAATTTTTTTCTAAAGCTTTCCAAATGCCACGAAAAATAATGAGCCATTTGAAACGACACTATACAAAGTCTTTCAGAAATCTATTCTCTATCAAATGTCTAAAAAATCAATCGAGAGATAAGATGGCGCTTAAGAGAGCTGGTTTTTTTCTATTACAGGTTTTATAGACCACAAAAATATTATAAAATTGATACCCTGTTTGAAATTGGACAAAGCAAGGACTAGTGCTACAGTAGGCTATAGATATGCAAAAATTCAGAAGAGTGATGAAACGAATTAAAACCATGGAGGGCGCCACAAGCCAAATGCAGAATTGGGTGTCAGCCAACATGGCCAATATTTCAGAGTCAAGACAGCGCAGGGAGAAATTCTTTGTGTTATTATTCCGTTACGACCAATCGATCATTGAAAAAACACAGTTGCATGGTTATATAAATATAATAATTTTGAATGGTCTTCCACATCTGTGACATCTCAATTATATATGGCAATATTATGCCAATATATTGGGGATTTGGGGTTATTAGTTCCACAAAACATTGTAATTTACCAATTGAAATTGGGTGGGCCGAACACATTGTGGCCCATTGGGCCTAAATATTGGGTGGGCCATGGCCCACCTGGCTCACCCTGTTGCGCCCCCACACATGATTAAGACCACGCCTGTTCAAGATTTAAATCAAAACTAAGAATTCAGCGATGCTCACAAATGTCGTCAAAGTCAGAATGAATAGCAACATTTCCGAGATGATCGTCCTGAAGATAAATCGACGCAAAACCCTATCAACTGCTAAGGCGCAGCATTGATTATCTGCACGTCTATAATGGTCGCAATATGGAAAGCCTATATTTGTGATCGGATTTCAGTATGCCCGTTCGAAAAGTACACAAATATGTCGTTAAGAGCAACTTGAGATAGCCACTCATTGCCCGAACCGCCTCGTGGCTTTAAACTTGTAGGCCTGGTCGCTATAGCCATCTATAGGCTAATTAGCTAGATGAGTAGCCACTCTAATGTCTGTCTTGACAGTCCTTGTCCTACTATTTCATGGTCGCAATAAATTATGATTTACGGCGGCGTATAAATTAAGATCAGCGTTGCATACGCTCTCATCTGCCGCGGGGGGAATTATGGCAGTTTGGAGAGGAGGTGTGGTTCAGGGTGGTGGTCGTGAGAAATTGCCATCGCAATGCACACTGAGACGCAAACGTTTTTTAAGGGATGGGAATTCTAAGATTTGCGGGAATTCCCCCCCTATCCAGCCTGCATGCAACACTGATTATGATGCCATGTACAGAGTGGCGGTTCGCAGTTAATTAGGCCTAAATGACTTTAGTGTTAGCATTGAAGTTGATTGAACAAAGCTGTGCATAGAATTAAAACACGGGTAATACACTTTAACGTTAGCAACTTAGCGGTGTGAGATGAATCATGAAGGCCTTTATTCAGTGGCGGCTCCAGGACTTGGCAAGTTGGGGGGGCATTGGGGTAGCAACTTCTAAACATGTTGGCCAACTATTTTTCGCAGATTTCGATGCCTAGAATGTGTGCACTAAGGTAGGGGGCCACTGGGGGACAGGCATTCAATAGGGGCGCTGACTCCCGGGCCCCCATGTGTTGCCGCCTCTGCTCTTATTTCTAAAGTTGTGGGTTTCTTAAAACTTCGACCAAATAAACTAGAGCCTGTGAAGCGCTATATAAATATAAATATTATATAGGCCTATTACTGTACATTCACCTATAGGCATACATATGCAAATAGGCCTACGTGCGTTCGAGCAATAGAAACTAACATGATATAGGCCTAATAGAGTAACAGACAAATGTCCATAACATATTTTATGATCCAATCTATATACATATGTACAGTACTGCTAAAAAATTGTGAACACACGTGAATTTCAAAGCAAAAAGAAATTTAAGGCTTGTTAAAACATAGCAATCACAACCAAAACCACCGATACAGATACGTTTTGCTTCGAAATCCACGCGTGTTCACAATTTTTTTAGCAGTATGCCTACTGTAAATATTTTAAAAGGATTATTATAATAAATAGCTATAATACTCTAAAGATATCGATCGCTAGCATTCCAATTCCATCTGTAAAGAAGGATCAGGCCATTCCAAAGAGTAATCAGAGTGGGGAGCAGTGTTGGAGTTGCCAGGCGGTTGGGGGGTTTGAACCCCCAGCTAATAATAATGTGATTTTAAGTGGTTTAGGAGGCTAAGTAAGCTAACTTTGTAACCCTCCCAACAATTGCATATCGGGTACATACAGTTTCTGTCATTCATTGAATTTCAGTCCTCAACCCCCTTCCCTTCAGCTCAAATTTCACAACTCCAACACTGGTGGGGAGACAGCCATAGACAAAAAGACACCCTTTGATAAATGCCTGACTAACCCCCAGCTGATGGCTATAGCTAAAAAGCGACTGCGATACGACTTCTAAATCGTTGTATTACAAACTCACGAGATTTTACTTACTTACTTACTTAATACTTACTTACTTACTTATCCTTTGCGAAGCACCAACGATCTACGTATAGCGGCAGTGGTATTGAATCCGTTTCGATCATTGACGTCTATGGCTATTAATAGACGTCAATGGTTTCGATGGTCTCTGTTTCGTCACTAGATGTACTTCCGGTTCTGTTCGCCTTGGCCGCGCATGCGCTTTCCATTGACTTCCGGTGGTGTTGATTGTTTTTTCCCGTTGGTCGTTTCTTTTCTTCTGCTTCTTCGTCGTTTTTCTTCTCCTCCTTTTGATGGCGGAAGTGACGGCGGACGACGGTCAGGCGACGACCGACGCCAACCCCTTGACGAGCTTCGAGAAGAAGTGCGTCGACGACTTCGACCGCGACCCTCTGGCCAGCGACGAGACGCTCCGGTCGGAGAACGAAAGGCTCAACGAACGAGCGTTCACGAACTTTCAGAACACTGCGTCGGCCGTTTCCAATCTATACAAAGGTCCGTAGACCAAATATATGAAATAAAAATGACGATTAAATTATCGCACATTGCCAGTGAACGAAGAATAAGCGGCTATTAGGACACTAACTCCCTCAAAGCGCTGTATAAATTCGCCAGATTTTACCTGTCTGCCCTTGAAAGCGATATATAAATTCACCGGATTTTACTTGGAGTATATCTTATGTTGGTTAAAATGCTCGTAAAACACGCTTGGTTTCTGTTCTTAAAATTCGCCCAGACGTCTTTTGTTTATCGACAATTTCTGGGCAGTGAATGTTTGTTTGGCACGATATTTCTCAAGGTTTCTTGGAATGGCTTAGTTGAAATTAACACTTCTATGTTGAAGAGTGCGTCTTAAAGTTCAGTGTAAATGAATGGGTCAACATCAGGTTGAGAATCCTTCAGACAGAGTATATGCCAGAATGTTTAGAGGACATTTTGTAAATTAGCCTCTAAATGAATGATACGGTGATCCATCAAAACTGGATATGAAATTTAAGGGGGGGTGAAATATTTTGTAACCTTCCACTCAGCTGAACCTTGGGCTTTGCTGCTATTTCACTTGGTTGAATTTTTAGTGACCACTGATCACTGCTCTACATTTTTATTGTCATAATATAAATAGTTAGTAGAGTAGTAATAACATAGACACAGAGATCCTGAGGTCATGGATTCAACACCTGCAAGGAGCCTTATGATTAACTCAGCCTTTACTCACCAGGTGACTGACAAAATGAGTAGCAGGGCAGTGCTGTGCAATAAAACACATGCTACGTGGTGCACTATCCTCACATATATTGAGCATTGCTCCTCTGACCGAGGACTATAGAAACAGAGATCAGCGCTTCCCTGTATGCTCTGTGGGCTCGGGAAGGACTTTGACTCTGAATATAGAATTTCTTTATTGGATTGTCAACTTTTGTGATGTGATTCTACACTGTTGTAGCGTCTCAGACGACCAATTGCTCTGTGTGGCCTCTGTTTCAGACAGCTGCAAACAGCACGACTGTTCTGTACAAAGGTGACTTTTGCTTTGCAAACTTGAAGTTAGAAATTATGAACAAATGTTTCACTAGAGACGCCTTTTTGGAAACGATGTCATCAGTCAAATAGTTTCAGTTTTATATAAAGTTGATAAATCGTTTGGAAGCTGTTTCAGGTTTTGTCTCAGTTTTGATTGTGGCATTAGGTGCACCTCTTCGGTGCAGTGATGTTTATAGCTTGATAGATATCAAATTCATACATTTGTAAAATTATACATCCATGTTTTTTGCTTTGGATGCAGTTTATGTGTCATACGTAATTTGTGACTGTATAGGCAAACTAATGATGACTCTGACTCCACAAGGCAGGAATGGAAAGACTGCTACTCACCAAAGTGAAAGAAAGAAAAATTGAAATATTTTGGACAAATAGCACGACAGGGAAACACCATTGAAAAGTCCACAATGCTATGGACCACAAAAGGACAAAGAATCAGAGGAAGACCAAGAATGACCTGAATAAATAACGTCACAGAATGGACCTTTATGACAATACCAGAGGCACAATGAGCTGCACAAGTCAGGACTTCATGGAGGCAGTTAACCCATGTCGTCGCCCAGCACCAGTGTGGTGGTGTGGAAGGATGATGATGATGGTGGGGTGGTAATGATGATGATGACAACGATGATGATGGTGATATGCTCTTATTATAGACTTGCACTGCACAGAATCTCTGCGCACATCCCCTCTCAACACTAGAGCAAGAGAGGCTTACCGTACTGTATTGCTGTGTTGTTTATTCTATTTATTGATGCATTGGTTCTATGATATCGTATTGTTTAGATAGTCTCGACCTTATACGGAACAGTTTTGAGCTTGGCAGTCGCTACGGCGACTACCGACGGAAGAAGGACATTCTGTCGTGGGCACGGAAGAAGCGGAGATCGATTCCGAGGGAGGAGATTATAGGGCTTTTATGCGGTAAGCCGGTGCCGTCAAGCTGGCATCGAACGTCGGCGCCATACGGGCGCTACGCCGGAAACAGACAGGACCTGAATTCTCCGTGGTATGGCAAGGATGACGTCAGCGACGTTAACTTTCAGCTGTTCAAGGAGGCAAACTATCAAGGTGAGAATCTTGAAGAAATTTTATGTCTTTCTACGAAGCGTTAGTGTTGCTAAGGTTTGCTTTGTATCTGCAATCTTAGAAGTAAAAATCAATGGAGTATTTTAATGAAGTTTCTATTCTGTTTTGTAAAACGTAAGTTTGTGACATTTTCTGAGCAGATGTTGTGGAGTTTTTAGAAAGAATTTAATCTGACTGTTTTTCTGGCAGATTTTTCAACGGAGACAGTTTTATTTTGAAGTATCAGGTAATGAGATCCAACAAGTGGTTGATTTTGCTAAGCGCAAATCTCGCGTGACGCTCTCAACATTGGCTTGTGTTTCTAAAATGAGTTTTTCTCTTCACTGGTGCTATTGTCTGGTTTTATATGTTGATACGGTGCAAGGACAAAATGTTATGCGGACAAAATGTAACCCTAAACCGTGACATTTTGTCTCGCCACGGTCGATACTTGTTATCTGTGGCAAATCCTGAACAGGGCTACATGTGCATCCTTAGCATATTTACTGTTTTGTAAGATGATGGTAATTGTAACCCCTGTTACGCGCATATTCCATTGTAGGGCGGCGATCATCACAGCCTGGAAATTTTTCAGTTTCTCCCGCCAGAGGAATGGACGACTTCCACGGGTGTCTCACTCGTGACAAGAAGAGACTGCATACGGACTGTCGCACTGGTTCTCCGAGCCACAAGCGTGCCAAGCTATGCGTCATGGAGACTGACGAATTTTAATTAGGTCATTACTATTATTATTATTATTATTATTATTATTATTATTATTATTAATTTTGAAGATTGTTTCTGTTCTGTATTTTCAGTTGCAGCTAAAGTTTGCAAATATATTAAAATTCTGTTATATATAAATATGTATTTGTTTGAGTTGGCATAGGTGATGAGTGGACTGTTTTGTTGCAAATTCCCTCCTCTTGGAATCTGTACGTAACTTCTGCTTTGTGATTGCATGTTGGGGGTGGTAAGATTGTGGTTGTATGTTGTAGGAAGCATTTTCACATTGGTGAACTCTCTCATATTAGAAGCTGTGCTGTATTATAATAATATTGACATGACAGTTTTGGACAATTATGTATAGACAGACATCCACTGAGTAAAGTCTTCGTAACCTGTGTTAAATCAATATGGCTGCCAATTCATCAGAAATGGCATTGGCTCATAAATGAACTGGCTCATATTAATCATAATAATAATAATATAAAGTGTTGCCAGAAAATCTGCTGCAAGACGCGTTCACCGTTGTAAAACCAGCTTCGTGGACGCTATATGCTGGTTTATTAAGGTTGTTGCAGAACGTTCTCTTTGTAGTTCTGTCACAGAGAATTTTTTTAAGTATCGATTTTTTTGCGTTATCTGACATACTATTTGTATTAACCAAAGTTTCTAGGCCTGCATTCTTGGATGTCATGTAGACAGACAATGGAAGTACCAGATACTAGTGTTTGAGACATATTTGAAGCGTGTGATGATCTGAAAATTGAGAAAATTGTATAAAAATTTGACTACTTGTGCTTCTTGAAGCTGTGAATTTTGTTAGCATTTCAGTTCTCCATGATTAGCAGATTGTGTGTGAATATACGTCAAAATTATGATTCTAATTTCAATTATATATTTATTACTTACTGCTGATAAATAGGAGATGCGTTTATTTAACAATGTTCATCTTTATTGGTGTATTTACTTAAATAAATTTGGTTCAATTTTCAGGAAATTGTAGTCTATTTGCTATTGTGTTGAATTGATTTTATCTTCTTTGTATAAGAAATACATTCAGAATAACTCATTTTGATAGCTGGGTTAGAAATATAATGTTTATCTTAGCGTGTTTACGGAAAGAAATTGTAAGCCAGGTATTTCGGTTTAAATCCATGATGACGAAATTATGAAAAGCCAGAGCCTCTCCTTGAGATTGTGGAATTCAATTTGTGTATTTAGTTGAATTTGTGATTTTTTTGCTGTTCACAGGTCGATTGTGATTTTATTTTGAGTTTCTGACAATTGATGAACATGGCGATGCTTGCAACCTACAACTAAATTCAGTGTCAAATGCCAAATTAGTTTTCTATTATATTTTCATCTTAATAATAATAATTGGCTCAGTTTTCCTTTGTGTGAGCAAGAATTTGAGGCAGAAAAATGTGTCTGGCATCATAGTTGGGGTTTCTAAAATCCATTTGGATCAGAAATTGTGGAGTTTTGAAGGTTTTCAGGGAGTAAAAAAGATTCAGTGATCTTGGTGTTTTATGATCTTAGATGTCTTCGAAGTTCCTTACTTTTTGCAGACAGCAGAACACATATATGACAAGAACACAGAGAATGAATGGTCTATGGGTGTTGATATTTGCCAAAAATATAGAGTGGGTCCATGGATGGTGACTTGCCAAACATTAAAAACTAAAAACCTACAGTACATTACATTTCTAACATAACATAGGTTTTTCCAGCCCTGTGAATCATTCTAAACACTATTATTATTATTATTAGTAGTAGTAGTATGTAATTATTATTTTCATAAATGTTCAGCTCAGCAAGACTGGGTGCCCACACATTGGACCAATAGAGGCCACTTGCCCCCTGGAAAATACAAATCTATTTTTTGTTGCTAACTATACTTTGTCTTTTAACCTATATTAACACTAGTATACTAAAACAATACTGATACACAAAGAATGGAGAAACTTGACTTTAAGAACTGTGGAATTGATTATCTTGAAAACTATATTATTATCTGTGACCGTTTTGCCCCTGGATGAATTTCTGTGGGCGACGTTTGTGCTCGAAGTTCAATTAGATTTACTGATAAGTGCCCCTTGCCTATGCTGCTAGCATGGACGCCCACAGAAATTTATCCAGGAGGGGGCAAAACATAACGGTCATGGCTATGCCACATAAATTTTTCCAAGAGGGGGCAAAACAGTTGAAAGCACACTTTAACGCAATGGTCACTGTTAATATTTTAGCAAGGTTTTCAAATTTAAATGGGAAATATTGACATTTATAGTTTTCCAGGAGGGGCAAGTGCCCCCTCCCCTCTTGCCCCAATGTGCGGGCGCCCATGGCTGTTAGTATATGATCAACATGGTGCTCGTCCGCTGGATCTTCGAGACCCTACTTACTTGCTTGAGTGAGTCGCTTCCTGAGGAAGAAGTTCAAGAAGATGGCCGTAGATGTTGTGGAGGATTTTTTCTGAGGACTTCTCGTGTTTTGATGATGAACAGTGGACGGCGTCATACGAGTGGAAATGTCGGCGACCAGGTCATCCTGGCGACCGGAGGCTACGACCACCAGATCCGATTCTGGCAGGCGCACAGCGGGGTCTGTCAGAGGACCGTTCAACACCAGGAGTCCGTATCCGAACTACTAATACGTCTAGTCTAATCTGATCTAATCTTAAACTTCTATAGCGCCGCTTCATAATGCACAGGAGCATCAGCCGATGGCACACCAAATCAAAATCACTTAAGATCCGGGTCAAATCCAAGGTATCAGGCCAGACAGACGGGTAACAGTTTTATGATGTGTCTACCATAGGCGTAGACTTCTATTCGGCCACTAGGATCTAGTCCCCTCTACTTGCCTTCTAGCCTTGACCCACGTCCTGAGCTCTTTAAAATTGCTGAATTATTAAGGAATGAGATGTAAGATGGATTTCGTTTCCATGACAGAATTCAAAGCATATTTAATTATGGTTATGTTTCATATTTCACTTTTACAGCACGTGTTTCATATGCCACAAATTCACAACTCGATATTTATCTGTTTAACCCCGTTATCTGCTGTTTATTTGTAACGTAATGTAAAATAGACGCACATGTGCTAGTCAAGGACAACAAAGGGGTTAAGCATTTCTAAATGGCTGTTTTTATTGATAAAGTTAAACAAGTCTTAACCTTGAAAGCAGGTGAATGACCTTGAAATCACACCCGACAGAAAGATGATAGCGGCTGCCGGTGAGATATTGATTATTTACTTTCACTCAATGTTATTGCTATCGTATGTATTCAAGTTATTTAGTTTATGTTACATTTCAAATAATATTTTGAAAGATCAATCTCATTATATTTAAAAACATCATTCTTTTGCATTCAAAAGCTTAAACTTTGGAAATTGGTGCTTCTTGTTAACCTTTTTTATTCAGGAGCATTTCAAAATGTAGTTAATTGACCTATATCCAATACAGTTCAATACATAGTTGTATTGCATAGTGCTTCTGTCTCACCACTTCAACATTATTTTGCATTTAGGTTACCAACGTATTAGGATGTACGATCTGGCGTCCACTAATCTGAATCCAATTGTTAATTATGACGGCGTCCAGAGAAACATCACCGCAGTTGGATTCCAGGAGGATGGAAAGTGGATGTTTACTGGCGGAGAGGACAATTCTGCAAGGATCTGGGATTTGCGGTAAGATGGAGAGAGAAATCTTGAGGAATTCGTCTGTGGAGCCTCAGCCTTTTGGAAATTTTTGGCTCAATTTTTTTTTGTTTCCTTGTTGAAATATTTGATGAACGTTGAAGCTTTGAAGACTTTGATGCTTTCTTAATTTTCAGATCTCGAAATCTTCAGTGTCAGAGGATTTTTCAAGTTTCAACACCGGTGAATACGGTTTGCCTTCATCCGAACCAGGTAGAAAGAACTGTTGCAGATGTAGATTTTAGAATAAAAATAACTTTGTTAGGAGTTTTGGAAATAAAGAAACAGAAGATTGTTGATTTTTTGTCAAATTATCTTTCTTGGATTTTGGCTTTGTAAAGCTTAACACAAATTGTCTGATCGTAGCACAGGTTGAGACGTAAAATTACATTACTTATTACAGGTTGAAATGTTTGTTGGTGACCAAAATGGTGTTATCCACATATGGGACTTGCGTACTGACAACAATGAACAGCTGGTAATAATTTCATCATCATTATCATCATTTTTGCTCTTTGTCAACACTTTAGCGGCAACAGCTAGACACAAACTGTTTCCAAGAAGTTCTATCTTCTGTTAATCGTCTTCCTTCTACGATTGAAATTCTTTTCATGTTCATATCTTCTCTGACGTTGTCCATCCACTTTTCCCTGGTCTTCAACTCTTCATCTTTCTTTATTTCCTTCTATTTGAGTATAGGGTGCTTCTTTTCCTTCCAATTTTGTCGATAATTGTATCATTTAGGCTGATACACTGTCTAATGTCTTCGTTTCTGATCCTTTGCAGCTGGATAACTCCAAGGATTTTCCATAAGCAGATCATTTTGGCAATTGCAGCCAATGTTCGTCTGTTTCATTTGTGCTCCATGTTTCTGCACCGTATGTGATTTGTGGGACTGCCATGGTGTTGTATATTTTGACCTTGGTGTTTGTGTTTGGCTGTTGCGGTTAATTTTGTAGGTTGCTAAGTAATGCAGATATCTGATGTCGGACACAGATCGTCCGAACCTAAGATCGAACCAAGGGTTAAGACTAGTGGTGCCTCCCCCAGCCAAGACCGCTAAGTTTGGGGACAGATCCCTTTCAAGGGGAAATGCCATAGTGTGGAATTCCCTCCCGGTAGACGTCAGGTCCGAAATCTCCCCCGACCGTTTCGCTCAGAAACTGAAAACTTACCTTTTTAGTACGTTTTATGGAACTCGTCTGTAAAGTGCTCTCGACTACCGCCCGAGCTTTAAGATAGCGCTATAAAAGTTGTCACTCTAATAATAATAATAATAATAATAATCTATTTTTAGATTCCTGAAGCTGATGCCTCAATACAGAGCATCGACATTGACCGTGAAGGTACTTGCATGGCAGCGGTTAATAACAAGGTTCATTCTCCTGGAATTCTTATCTTAGTTTTTAAGGAAGAAAAAACATTTGATGTTGGATGTTTTTGCTTTTGGATGTTTATATTTCAAATTTTGTCCAACTGTTATGGCTTTTCAATAAAAAGTTACTAGCTTCTTTTTTGATTTACCCTTTTAATTGATCTACCAATATTATAGTTTATTTTTGCTGTGAAAATTAGTTAATGAAGATAATACTGGAGACTGGATAAAGCCAAGTTTTGTTAAATTAAAGAATTTTTCAGGTTGCATGGTATTAGGCTGCCATGTGCATGCAAAGGCCAAGGTTGTGGGCACTTTAACAAGCATCATTTTAATGAAATGTGGAATGAGTGACCTTTGACTGTTTTGCCATTTCAAAGTTCAAGTTTTAATGCTACGAGTTTTAGTGCCGTAAAGTCTCGAGTATAATACGCACTTTAGTACCGTAAATGCTCTAGTATAATATGCACATTTTTACTAAATTTTCCTACTTGTAATTGCATACTTTTTTTAAGGCTTTGTTTATGCTGATCTCTGCATTGACTTTGCTTTCTGGTGCTCTGTTTTAGGGTAGCTGCTATTTTTGGAGCTTGAGTCGTTGCAGTGGGGAGATGGTCGGCACTCAGCTGACCTTGCGGCCAAAGGTCAACGCCCATCAGAGATACGCCCTCAAGTGTCAGTTCAGTCCGGATTCTACGTGAGCTCAGAATTTTTAATTAACCCACTCTGAAATTTCTTCTTTTTATTCTTTTTTTCTTTTTATTTTGTTCATAATTTTATTCTTCCTGCAACCCTCATTCTCTTTCTTTTATCGACCATGATTTCTCTTAGAGACTATTCTATCTTCATGTTAATGCACCATAAAGACAAAAGTAATGTTGTTTTTCCTTTTCCATGGATCAAGAAAGCCACCATTGTTGAATAATTATTTGGACAAATGGGCAATTTTCCTCTTGTTAGACGTAAAAAAGTCTTGGATTTTTAAGCTTTGCTTGCATTTTGCCTGTTGTAGATTAATTTGTAATGTTTATGTAGAGATGAATTATTTTGGATATAATTTATGTTATTTACTGTAGTGGCATAACATCTTTGAGATGTGGAAAATACAAATATAAAAAAATTGCTTTACATTATATCAGCTTCTTTAATTTACATAATGTAATGTGAAGTCCTTTTTGAAATTTTGATTCTTTAATAAGTGTCATCGCTTTGTTTTTGTATCACAAGTACAAAGAAATGCAATCTTTTTCTTACTCATGGATTTCTTGCCTTACGTATTTAGTCAAACTACCAGTGTAATAACGTAATGGCCATTTAGGTTATGATTAAGAACTTCAGTAAGCAATTGGTCGCATAAGTAGTAAGTACTGTGCGGTGCTTTAATATGAGGTTTTTGTGCAGTGTCCGATTTTCTTTTTGAAATTCTGCTCGTCGTTTGCTGTAATGGACGTTATCGGTTTCTTTGAAAATATAAAGACGTGTTGCCGCTGTGGGCTTTAGTTGCTGTAGTGCTTGAATTTTGTTTGTTGACAGTCTGCTAGCGACGACCTCTGGAGACGGACGGCCAAGATCTGGCGCACCAGCGACCAGACTGAGCTGATGGAGTTGAAGGACAAGAACCAGCGCTGGGTCTGGGATTGCTCTTTCAGCGAAGACTCTCAGTACATCATCACAGGTCGGTGGAATTGGCGGTCATTTCTTTAATCATAAAATAGGAACCATAGGAGGTGTAAGCCACAGGTGTAAGTAAGCCACAGGTGTAAGTAAGCCACAGGTGGAAGTAAGCCATAGGTGTAAGCCATAAGTGCAATTAAGTCAGGTCTTGGTCCTCCAGCTTCCAAGGTCATTCTATGTCTTCCATCAGTTTTTCCGTTGAGATTCAGTCCTGCCATGTACAGAACTGCAGATCCTCTTCCAATCTGTTGAACCATCGTATTTTTGGTCTTCCTTTAGATTTTCTCCCCTCTGGTTTGTAGTTGAAGATTCGTTTTGGGTTTCTTATTTCATCCATTCTGAGTCTGGTCCATTTAATTCTTCTCTTTCTGATTACTTCCATGATGCTCAGTTGCAGTGCGTTCTCTCTCTAACTTCTTCATTTGTTATATGTTCTTTGTATCCAATCCTTAGTATTCTTCTTAGCCATTTATTTTCTGTTGCTATTATTTTTATCAAGCCATAGGTGTAAATAAGCCATGAATATCAATATGCTATTTGTTGGATTAACTATTGCAGTATAACAATATTTTAAAACCAAATCATTTGACTTATGGCAACATGCACAACTTCCATAGCTGCTAAACAGTATTCTGTTAACAAATATTATAAGTTTGTGATTTTGTGGTATTTTCATACATTCTTTTTTGAGTTGTGCTAATTAAACCAGACATGTTAGTTTATGGAAATTGGTTTTTATTAATATTGGTAATTGATTGCATTGATTTTGTTTAATTGCCAGCTTCTTCTGACAATGTTGCTCGGCTGTGGAACGTGAATACAGGAGATGTTGTTCGCGAGTATGTTGGTCATCAAAAGGCCGTCACATGCGTCGCATTTCGGGATATTGTTAACGTTGATTAGAACAATGCTATTGGAATAAAGACTGTGGCTTCGGTTTCAGTATTGTGTCGTTATTATTATTATTATTATTATTATTATTGTTATTATTATTATTAGTGTTATTATTGAACTGACAGTTTGTTATGTGTCATGATGCCTAATATCAGGGACAAGGGCACATTTCTGAGTCCAGCTATACAAAAATAACAGAATTTATATACATATAGAAAAAATGAAATAAGATTCAGGCTTAATGATTTTGGATAAGTTATGTCAATGTTGCATCGGGAAAGTAGACAAAAGGGTTTTCTCATTATTTCTGTAATTGTGAGTAGTTGGGTGTAGTTCACGGTTGTAAGATGAGATATCCGATGATAAAATTTTGATTTATTTCATCATATTGCTAATGTTTTAACATTTAATCAGTTTAGCATTGCAGGTATCTAGTGAATGTAATTCTTAATCTGAGACAGAGATGTTATATGATAATTTTCATTTTGTGTATGTCTCTGCTATCTGAATGGAGTATATTAATCATGCCAATAATTTATGTGAAAATCACGGATTTGCTTATTGTATGTGTTTTGGAATTAGTGATTTTATTCGCACCACCTATGAGTGGTTTTCGCACAGGTTTATTTAGCATCATAAACCACTTTGACTCATATTATTAGTATTATTATTATTATTATTATTATTATTATTATTATTATTATTATGGCAAAAGGATAGACCAAATTGCTGTACAGGTTATTGTAGTTAACACATCCAACTTAGTTCTATTTGGGGACTTCTTAGAGCATCTGATGGGGTTTGGGAAGGAGTCAAGAAGACCCAGGAGGATTCCAAGATTGTAATTTAAAGTGTCAAACTCGCCGCTAGATGTCGACAATTTTGGAAAGGGGTATATCTATATCTACCTTCCCCCCCCCACACACACACGCCTATTTTAAAGTGGTTTAGGAGGCTAAGTAAGCCTAGTTTTCAGAGATAGCCTTTGAATTCGTTTAGTGTTTCAACTGTCACTCCCACCTCATCTAAACTGTTCCGTTTGCCCACAACTCTTGCACAAAAATGTTGTTTCTTATGTTAGAAAAAACATTGACCGAGCCCCGTGGCATTCCACTAATAACTCTTGCCCGAATGGCCACCCATTACGTCAACCTTCTGTCTTCTTCCATGCAACCAATTTAGAATTAGTCTGAGCATATGCCTCCTATTGGTTGAATGGTCAAAGGTCATCACTTAAAAATTGTTTGCGTTACGTCACATTTACGGACCCCTCCCCCTAACCGCGTTACGTAATTTATGGACGACCCCCAAGTTCACATCAATGATAGACTGATAGTAATAATATACAACCTATTACTGTAATATTGCAGGAATTCAAACATTTGTTGTTATTGTTGTTGTTGTTGTTGTTATTATTATTATTATTATTATTATTATTATTATTATTATTATTATTATTATTATTATACAAGGCAGATCCTACTGAACAATTCAAAATTCTATTATTATTAATTAATAATTTATTATATTATATTAATATAATATTATATTAAATAATAATAATTATTATTATTATTGATTAATGTGTGAATTGGTAAACAAATAAAATTAACATTGATTAACGGCGAACATTGCCGAACCGTTCCGAAATAATTGATTTTGAACATTTTCTAAATTCCGGATCACGTGATCTCACGGCGTCCTATAAAACCATCTCCACAACGCATTTTGGTTTAACTGTCGTCTGCGCCTCGAAATGGTGGGAAACGGCGAATTTTAGGTAATTTTTTAATTAAAATTAAAAATTAGAATTTCGATAAAATTTTACGAATAGAACGACTCGACGACACCGAAAAACAAGGCTGAAGATAGATGAAGGTAATTCATTCCATTTTATCTCGAAATTTCTTAAATTTTTATGGCTTTTTGTCAGTCCAACCGATCCGATGGCTATAGCCATTTGAAATTAAGATTTGGAAACTTGGGGGCAAATAGGCCTACCGTAGCCCGATATTTCTGCGACCCTGAATAACAAGTACGACAACGGGGTGCAATCATTTTGAGCAATTTTCCGATATTTTTCTTCGAAATTTTATCTGGATTTTGAGCCCCTCTGACTTTGGATCCCAGAATTTCACGAATTTCAGTGGGTGCAGCCTTCAGGGCCTAAGGTCTAAGAACTTGAGTAGCATCCTAAATAATTTCAGCTAAAAAAGTATAAAAATGTGAAAGAAACTTTGTTCCCGCTTCAGATTTTGAGACAAATCGGTAGAGATGGCTTTTTGAAACATAGTTTTTGGGGTAATGGGCGGCTGTTTCCTCGATTTTTGCGATAATTTTTATAAAATAGTATTTTAGCGATACCGATGAACAAGTTTGACCGTTGACGATATAAATTTTTATATTTTTTCCAGAGAAAAAGGGCAAAATCTTGGAATGGATTTTTCCCGCCTTAGTGGCGGGAGCTATAATTCAGTAGGAGTCGGCATTTTTGTGCCTCCTGCTTTAGTTATTCGAAATAATTTATAATAAAATGACCTTTAAGGACGACAAAGAGCAAGTTTAACGACTGACAAAAGCATTTAGAACATATTTTCGTCATTTTTCTGAAAAAGCAAAACTTCTGAAATTTTTGCTCGCCCTCTGTCGACGGTAATCGGAAATGCGCGAATTTGTAAAAAATTTGATACTTTAATTGAATTTTGAGAAATATTAAGGACGGTTCATGAAATCATGAAAATTTTTTATCGAAAGTTTGTTCGCCCCTAGCGGTGAGAATCGGAATTGCGCGAATTCGTGAACATATTTTTTGATGAAATTGTAAACAGTTTAAGGAAAAACTTTTTGAGATTTTGTTCCTATTCCAGTGGTGGAACCACGATTGAGCGAAATTCCGTGCCTAGAGCCGTCTGATTCCTATGCAATCATCGCTTCTATAGTGCCACTTTTAGCAGCTTCAGCCGATAGATGTATCATATATAGTCTTGGATTTTCTATTTTTTTATTTACAGTGGAATTTTTACCTGATATTTACCAAATTATTATTTATTTCTCAGACGATCAGAAGATGAAGAAGGTCGGAACAGAAAGAAAAGAAGATACCTTCAGCTTCTAAAAGAGCAGATCCAGCTAAGCAGAAGCCACTTCCACATCAAACCCTTGTGCAGCCTCAGATGGGTGGTATTAAAAGATAGTGGTAAACCGGTAATGTATATCAGTTATCAATAAACAGTACTCATGTAAAACAGAATTATATTGCTCTCACTGAGCTGACTTGTGGGTAAGTCATGCTGTTTGATATTCTAAATACTGTGACTTGGAAGAGATCTTCTGCAGAAGTTGTGGATTCCAATCTTTAGACAAGAATTTATTGCAGAAACTGAGGAAAATTGTAGAGAATATAAGCTGTATATTGTTCAAAATGATGTGACATTGGAGGAATCAACAAAAATTGTCACAATTGCAGTGTTCAGGTAAGAATCCTATTGCAGAGACCAAGAAGACCTGGTGAACAGGCAAAGCTGCTTGCTTAATATTAAAGAAATTAACTGACATGTTATTGAATTCAACTTATCTCTGCTGGTTATAAATGCAGAGTATTTAGCTGTGGCCAAATTTTATTGCAGAATTCGAGATATTTCTATAGATAAGGGAAGATAAAGTCTGTTATGTTGGTAAATTTGTGATGATTAAAGAAATTGCTGAATTTGAGTTGTCATTGAGCTCACATAATCTTTGCTAGTTGTAAATACAAGGTGTGCTAGTTATAAATGCAAAGTTGTCATTGAGTTCGCATAATCTTTGCTAGTTGTAAATACAAGGTGTTCTAGTTATAAATGCAAAGTTTTGAAGTAATGGCTACAGAAAAGTTGCAGGAAATCATAAACTACAGTAAATCTATAATGGTAGGCTCAGATCAGGTGTAAGGAGATTAGGATGGAGGCTACTGAGCTAGGGTAGGACTATCTATAGGCATTCATAAGGTGAATATGTTAGGCTGAAATCATTTCTAGGCATCTAGAGGGGAGATGAATATGTTGTCAGGCTAGGATTTTTCTAGACATCTATAAAGGGATGAATGCCTGGTTTATTATTGGGCTAATAGTATTCGTAGACATGTACAGGGAAAGGGTTTTTGATTTTTAGCTAGGATTATATCTAGGCATCTGTAGGTGCAAATGCTAAGTGGCATTAGCTATTTAAGCAGAGCCTCATATCACTAGAATGCTCTTGAGTCTAAGACGTGCTTTCTGAGGAGTAAAAAATCAGAATTATTTAAGTAAAACAGGAGTCTTCTAATGAGCTTAGGAAGTTCTATATGAGGATGCTTGTGTCTAGGCTAGTAATTAGAATGGCAATCTTATGTAAGTGCTAAGAGACATTAGCATTACTTAAATAGAACCATGGTAGCAGCTACAGGAGAATTAAAATATTGTGGCAACTGAATTAGGATTTTTAGCATATTGGCCTATATTTGAACTAGGATTAGAAAGAGTAATGTAACACAACAGTAGGAAACAGTGCAATATAAATAGGACAATATCAGGAGACTGCCTATAAGCAGAGTAGTGGCTTTTGAATGAGTTTTAAGTGCTTTGTTGGGTTAGTTGAAGTTAATGTTGCTAAGACATTGGAGCAGTTAATCAGAGATTTTTGAGAGTCCATCAAATAGCAGAAGTAGCATTTAGGAAGAAAGATTTTAGAATGCATTACTAGAATACTGCATATGGAATTCAGTGTTGCTGCTAACTCATCAGCAACCACTTTACCTTCCAAGTCCCAGATCTTGATACTTTGACCAATGTAAAAATGTGGCTTTATTGCAATTTGTGGCATTTAGAAAGAATAACAGCATTTAAGTTTCTGCAAATGTTTTTAATGACACTGAAACTATGGCCTCATTTCTTAAGAGCTATTTGTTAGGAATACTGCATATGAAATTCAGTGTTGCTGCTAATGTTCATTTACTTTTGGCAACAGTTCAAATTTAGTTCATAAATGCTGATGCCTTCAAAATATTATTATTATTAAAATGGGTGTTATTATTATTATTATTATTATTATTATTATTATTATTATTATTATTATTATTATAAGGAATTTTAGGGTTGAGTTATAGCACAGGCCAATTTTAAGAGCACTTTTAAACATGATGTTATTTTTAATACAGGAGAGCTTCTACTAAATCATTTGAAACTCAGATATTATTATTATTAGAATTGCGCTTAAAAATCTAGAGTGAATGAATGTGCGTGCCGGCTAAAAATTGATACTAACAATAGTAGTTGCAGTAGTAGTTGTAGTTGTAGAAATGTAGATATAATACTAACAAATATAGTTATAATAATAATAATAATCTGAGCTTTAGGTGATCTAGTAGAATCTCTCCTGTGTTGGAAATAGCATTTTAAAAGTGCTGCAAAACTTACAATAAGTACTATGAATGCTTCCTGCTGTTAGTTAGTTGGGCTTTAGAATTAGTTTAAAATGTTATATGTTCAATATTTTGAAGGTTTTGGCATTTGTATGTGTAAATTTGTCCACATTATTCCCTTGTGTGATTTTATATGTAGTGTTGCTAAGAAATAGCTCTAAATAAATGAGGCCATTGTGGTAGTGTCATTCAAAAATTTGCTGAAACTGGTCAATGCTGTTATTCTTTCTAAATGCCACCAAATGCAATAAGGCCACATTTTGACCATGCTCGTTGCTCTAGTAATAAGTTGGTGCTGAATTCCATATTTAATCAATTCCTGTTAGATTAGCAAATGGCTGAGTATTTAAGACACAGTGCACCCCTGAGAAAGAAGAAAATGGCTGTTTTATCAAATAAGAAAAATAGTCATATCAACCCAATGGATGTCACGAGCAGCAGTACATTTGAGTAGCAGTAGGGTAATTGATAGTATATCAAAATTAGCAGTAGGATAATTGATAGTATATTAAAATGAGAAGATAGGCTATTGAGATGCCTGCAGTTAAATGCAGATATGAGTGATATAATAGGACTAATGAGTTGGGGAATCACATTTATATGCTGCTTAAGTAATGATAGGGTAATAGATGCAAATCAGAATGCGAAAATAGTCTATTGTGACTTGCAGAGATAGAATAGGCTTCTAAATGCAGGTCTATTAGAATATGACAGTTGAATTGAGGAATATTTATATGCTATTTGAGCCTCAGTTGCAGCACTTGAATAAATATTGTTTCAGAATGAGTCAAGTGTAGATATGATAACTAAGTGTAGATATGATAGCAGCATAGGACTAGTGGGGGCAAGGAATATCGTTTATTTGCTGGGTGGTAATAGGGCAATAGGCATATCAGACTGAGTAAGTAGGCTGTTTAGTTATGTAGGCCTACAAATATAGTAGGCTAACTAATTGCAGCTATAATAATAGGACTAGTGAGTTGATGAATCACATTTATATGCTGTTTAAGCAGTAATTGGACAATAGATATGTCAACATGAGGAATTAGGCTACTGAGATGTCTAAAATTGGGGTATCTTTTTTCTAAGTCCAGATATGATAATAGGACTAGAGAATAGGCCTAATGAGTTTGGGACTATTATTTATGTTGTATCTAAGTAGTGATAGGCAATTGATGCCAACAATGAGGAAATAGGTTTTTAGAATATGTAGACATAGGAAGAAGTACAGAAATTAAATAATAGGAATAATGAGTTGGAGAATCATTTATACCGGTATATGTGCTATTTCAGTAGTAATAGAACAATAGACAGTATATCAAAATGATGAAATAGGTTAATGATAATGTGAACTATATTATATCAGAATTAAGCAGTTGTAATAGGGCAATAGATATATAAAATGATAAAGTAGGCTATTGAAATATACATAATTATATCAGGGTAACTAAATGAAGATATGATATCTGAATAGGGCAGTTGAGTAGGGGATATAATTTATATGCTACTTGAGTTCTAATAGGAAATAGATATTATGGTAGAATGAGCACATAGGCTATTAATATATATGCACATGTAGCAGTATGACTATTGACTAAGTGCAGATATGATGCCAGAATATGGCAGTTGAGTAGGGAATGCATTTATGTGCTGTTTGAGTTGTAATAGGGAAATAGATATAGCAGAATAATCAAATAGGCTATTAATGGGACCGTCTGTATAGTACGTATGCAAAAAAGGCATATTTTCACCCTCCCCTGTTGCACACCGTACATTTTTTATCCCCCCTATGCATACACACAAATTAGCAACCCTTGAGTTTTAAGGATTTAGTTTATCTGTAGATTATCTTGGATTCTTCAGTGCCATTCACCCTAATAGGGCAGTTTTGTAGAAAATATCATTTGTATGCAACTTAAGTTACAATAGGCAATATTATTTTATTGAAATGAATGGAGCAGGCTATTCAGGTATGTGCAAATATAGAAGGATTCTAAGAGCATTTATAAAGCATAGTCAAATAGGAATATTAGAAGATGTTGAATTGGTAATATATCTGATGCAGCAGCTAAGTGAATGAAGACATTTAAGGATGCTCTATAAGAATATCAATAATTATGAATAGGAATAGTTATGAATGTATTATCTTGAAAATGCTCCTCAGGAATGACAAAAAGGTAAGATTTTGAATTTGCAGCAGGAGCAAAGTGAAGGAAGATATTAATAGATGCTTTATCAGTATAGAAATGATTATGAATAGGAATAACTATGAATATGTTTTATTGAAAATGCTCTTCAGGAGTGAAGCCAATGTAAGAAGATTTGAAATTGATATATATACCAACAGCTGCACAGTGAAGGAAATGCCATCTGAAGGTGTTCTATCAGATTATAAATAATTATGAATATCATTTCTTGAAAATAGTCTTCAGGAGTGACAAAGGTAAGATTTTAAATTGATGCATATCAACAGCTGCACAGTAAAGGAAAACACATTGGAAGATGCTCTGTCAGAATAATTTTCACTGCTTATCATGGAATTGTACAATATTATATCAGAGAAAGATCATCATAAAAATATTGTGAATTTGTTCTTGACTGAATGCAAGGAGATTATAAATATATGTTTTATCAGATTTAAAATATTGATTATGACAGTGTCATGAATTGTCATTATGGCAATAGTTCTGCATTAGATGATTGTACAAGGAGATAAGGATGATAGCTGATTATTGCAGTCTTGTGACTGGTTTTTGGCAGTGGCACAAATGGAGGAAAGTTCTAATGATGCTACATCAGAATGATGTTTCTTAGTGTTTGCAGTCTTGCTAATAGCATATGTGCTCTTTGTGATTATTTATTGCACATAAAGGAAGATTTTAAAAGAGGCTGTTTTAATAGCAGTGGAACTGTGGATTGTTAGCATCTTGTGAGCAGCAGTCCTCTATGGGCATGAGCTATGTGTAGTTTGAGAAATAAAATGAGCACTGTAGGTGAAATTTCTATATAATGTTGTTCTAATGCCAGATTTGTTTCACTTCAGTGTGTACTGTGTAGGTAGACTTTTCATACAGATGGATGACAGAATCAAAGATTTGCAGCAGTCGTGGATGATCAACCTTTCGAATTGCAGTGGTGTGTGAACCTGGAACAATCGTAAAAGAGTCAAATGAAGTTTAAAGACAGATCCTGGCTCTACTGTAATCAATTCAGGTAATTTATTGTGGCTTGTTGCTGCAAAAAAATTGTCTTTTATTTAATCCTTGCTTAAATGTAGCAGCATTTGCATATTGAAATTCTAAATGTTCTTTTCAGATTCTCATATAAAACATGCAAATTAATTTAATTTATTTTTAGATTCTAGCATTTAATATATGCAACTTATGAACTGCTAGCAAATTGGTTCTGTTAAATATGCCAGGTAATGTTTTTCAGGGCAACAGTTGATGTCAGTTTGAATTGTACCTTTGGTGGTTTTTGTTTTCTTGTACTGTTTGTGGACATGTTTTTCTGTACTGTGTGTGTTTGTTCTGAGTCTTTTGTGGTTGCTAGGAATCATGGACTGTCATTCCCAGGTTGTTTTGCTTCAAGGCTTGGAATGATGGCATGTGGGCTGTCATTTCCAGGTTTAGGAATGATGGCACGTGGGCTGTCATTTCCAGGTTTAGGAATGATGGCATGTGGGCTGTCATTTCCAGGTTTAGGAATGATGGCATGTGGGCTGTTATTCCCAGGTTTTACTTCAAGACTAGGAATGATGGCATGTGGGCTGTCATTCCTAGGTTGTTTTGCTTTAAGGCTGGGAATGATAGCATGTGGGCTGTCATTCCCAGGTTTAGGAATGATGGCATGTGGGCTGTCATTTCATTTTCAGGTTTAGGAATGATAGCATGTGGGCTGTCATTCCCAGGTTTAGGAATGATAGCATGTGGGCTGTCATTTCCAGGTTTAGGAATGATGGCATGTGGGCTGTCATTTCATTTTCAGGTTTAGGAATGATGGCATGTGGGCTGTCATTTCATTTTCAGGTTTAGGAATGGTTGTTTTGCTTCAAGGCTTGGAGTGATAGCATATGGGCTGTCATTTCCAGGTTTAGGAATGATAGCATGTGGGCTGTCATTCCCAGGTTTAGGAATGATAGCATGTGGGCTGTCATTTCCAGGTTTATGAATGATGGCATGTGGGCTGTCATTTCATTTCCAGGTTTAGGAATGATGGCATGTGGGCTGTCATTTCCAGGTTTAGGAATGATGGCATGTGGGCTGTCATTCCTAGGTTGTTTTGCTTCAAGGCTTGGAATGATAGCATATGGGCTGTCATTTCCAGGTTTAGGAATGATGACATGTGTGCTGTCATTTTTATTTCCAGGTTTAGGAATGATGGCATGTGTGCTGTCATTCTTAGGTTGTTTTGTTTTTAAGGCTGGGAATGATCAAGGCTCCCAGGGAGAATGATAGCATATGGGCTGTCATTTCCAGGTTTAGTAATGATGGCATGTGGGCTGTCATTTCCAGGTTTAGGAATGTTGGCTTTGTGGGCTGTCATTTCCAGGTTTAGGAATGTTGGCATGTGGGCTGTCATTTTCATTTCCAGGTTTAGGAATGATGGCATGTGGGCTGTCATTTCCAGGTTTAGGAATGTTGGCATGTGGGCTGTCATTTTCATTTCCAGGTTTAGGAATGATGGCATGTGGGGCTGTTATTCCCAGGTTTTACTTCAAGACTAGAAATGATGGCATGTGGGCTGTCATTTACAGGTTTAGGGATGATGAATGTGGGCTGTCATTTTCATTTCCAGGTTTAGGAATGATGGCATGTGGGGCTGTTATTCCCAGGTTTTACTTCAAGACTAGAAATGATGGCATGTGGGCTGTCATTTACAGGTTTAGGGATGATGAATGTGGGCTGTCATTTTCATTTCCAGGTTTAGGAATGATGGCATGTGGGGCTGTTATTCCCAGGTTTTACTTCAAGACTAGGATGGCTGTTATTTCCAGGTTTAGGATTTTATTTTCAAGTTTAGAAATGATGGCATGTGGGCTGTCATTTACAGGTTTAGGGATGATGGCATGTGGGCTGTCATTTCCAGGTTTAGGAATGATGACATGTGGGCTGTCATTTTCATTTCCAGGTTTAGGAATGTTGGCATGTGGGCTGTCATTTCCAGGTTTAGGGATGATGGCATGTGGGCTGTCATTCCTTGGTGTTGTTTGCTTTGTTGTTGCTGTTGTTGTTGTGCTTACATGGAAAGTTTTTCTGTGTATCGTGTTTAGTATTGTGATTCAAATTGCTGTTTGAAGAAACTGGTTTTAAAAGTGTTTTAAATGGCTCTATATATGCATATAGAAAATTTCCATGGATTTGACTGTTCTGTACTTTTTCTGTTGAGAGTTTTTGGTGAGAAGGAACCAATCGCTTGGGCATGGCTGATGACAAGAAGCAACATACAAGGACCTGATCATCTTCACCTCAACTGGCAGAGAAGATCCTCTGGTGGAACGGACTGGCTTCAGCATCTACTTCACGTGATTCTCCTTGCCATTGCCAAAGTGGACACCATTCTTATACAATCAGTGTCGGAGGAGAGCCACTTGTCTTGTCTATTAAACGCATTTGTGCAACAAAGATTCATGTAATTAATTTGTTGTAATGTCAAATTTATAAAACTGATAATTTTTGTGTGGTTTTGAATGCAGCATATATACGCTAATGGTGACAAGATAAGGGTTCATCCATATAGTACATATGCAAAATATCAGATTTTCACCCCCACCCCCCGTTTTACATAGGAAAATTCTCCAAAATCCGACCCTCAGTGCGTACGTACTATATGGATGGGCCCTAAGCCTACACAGCTTCTCTACCGTGCTAATTTCACTTTGTAAGTCTCCTGTTCCAGGTATGATGCCCAGATCATTGACCATTAACCCCTTAACTGGGCAACTATTTGTAACTCAATGTAAAATGGATGAGCGTTACTCGGGGCACCCAGTTAATGGGTTAATGGCCATGAACTTCAAGATAGGCAAAATATCTGTTTGGCAAGTTACTTTCATTAGTGCTGAAGAAACTGGGTTAGATATCAAGAGCTTAAATTACAAAATGTTAAATTCAATATCACGGCACCAGTATCATGACCTTGTCTTTTGGCATAAGGGGTCATCCATATAGTACATATGCAGAAAAGGCATATTTTCAACCTCCTCCCTGTTTGCACACCTGTACAATGTGTACATGTGCAAAATCTAAGTCCAACCCCTCCCCTCAGTGTGTACACAGGGTGCGATTTGTAGGGGAGAATTTCCCCCCACTGCCCAACTTCATCCCCCCCGCTGCTACATCCCCCACAACTACACCCCCACTGCTACATTTCCCCAACAACTACATCCCCCCAAGCTCAACATATTTCCCTCCCCCACTGCTCTAGATCACAAATCGCACCCTGTGTGTACATGCTATGTGGATGGACCCTAACGATGATAATGGGGTTTAGAGTGGTTCAGTAGGACCAGCGTATCGCACTGCCTCACTTTTTTTAAATGTTTGTTTAATGATAGGCATATTTATAATCATCTTTATTCGTGGCAAGCACAGCATAAAAAGTAGTACAACCACAACCAAGGAAAACACAAATCAACTGAACAAAACTAAATAATAATAATAAAATAAACCTAATAATAAACAAATAAACTAAGAACAAACTTTATAAATGTTTAAGTTTAAATCTTTTTAGACTGATTATTTTATGTTTTTTTCCAGTTGGAAAGTGGAGAATCTTCAACTCGAAGCCATATGTGGTCGATTTTGAAGCAATTTTGGAATGAAGATTTGAAGAAATTACTTATTTTAATTTATGCTGCTGCTGCTGTTTAGTGATTGTATGGTGGATGTTATAAAATTATTGATGATGATGATCGATGGTGTTTGAATTTGGCTTAAGTTGCAATCATTGTGTTGGTTTACAATGCAAATTCTATGTTAATTAAGCAGCACCACATGGGGGGCGGAGAGCAAACTTCCTTAGCTGGACAGAGCATTGGGTAAATCCCACCTTCTTCATCCTGATTATAATAAGAATGATTAACAGGTTTAGTTTTGGTGGCCGGCTTGCAGCATCACCTGTGGTTTAAGTTAATCATAAATGTTTCTATTGAGTTTTATAGTTTCTTGTGTGTGTCTGATTCAGAGTGCGATTGTGACCTGGAGCCAGTGGCGGCTCTAGGATTTGGCAAGTGGGGGGGGGCCGTTGGGGTGGCAACTTCTAATCATGGGGAGCCAACCATTTGTTGTTCAATGTATGTAGCATTAAGTATAGGGTCCCAACTGGGGGGCCCCCCTGGCCTCCCCGGTGGAGCCGCCACTGCCTGGAGCAGTGGGGGGATATGTCGAGCTTGGGGGGAATGTAGTTGTTGGGGAAGTGTAGCAGTGGGGAATGTACAGTAGGGCGGATGCAGTTGGGCAGTGGTGGGGGGAAATCCCCCCTTCCTCCCCTGCAAATCGTGCCCTGGTCTGATGTATTGATGATTATTCATTTTTTCATATGCACCACAATTATGTTCATAAGCATACCTAAAGCTGTTGGTAGTTATTTTGCTGATTCTGTCTATGTGTTTTATCATGAGTTTATTTGGCTGTGAAGATATCCAGGGTGCGATTTGTGGCCTGGAGCAGGGGGATATGTCGAGCTTGGGAGGGAAGTTTAACAGTGAGGGGATGTAGTGGTGGGGGGATGCAGTTGGGCAATGGGGGAATCCCCTTCCCCCCTACAAATTGTGCCCTGAAGATATTGATTGCATGTTGGTCTTTGGTGGAGAAAATACAAATTGATTAAAAATGCATTATTTAAAAATATTCATGATGAAGAAAGATGCATACTTTATTACAGCTTTGTCTATAGTACTTCTAAAAATATAATCTGTCTTGAAAATTTGTATTTTAGGATAATAGATCACATGGGTTTTAGTATTGGTAAAATGCTTGCCAGCTGTTTCCATATTATAATCTTTAGGTTACTAACTGTTGTGTAATATAATATTATGGCCTATTAACTGAAATATATTTGACTTCTATAGCGCCTCTTCTGATGCATAGGCCTCGAGAGCTGGCATACTGAATCCTAGTAGGTAATTACATAAGATCCAAGTTGAATATCTAAAAGGATGTAGTGAGGCCAGAGATGTCCATGGGTTCATTTAGGGTCCGTCCATATATTACGTACGCACTGAGGGGGATCGGATTTTTGGGGATTTTTCCTGCGTACGCGGTGTTTATTCTAGCCACCTTGACATTGGGGGAGTTTGAAATGTTTGGGGGGAAAAGGTTTGTCTCCCCAAAAACCTTTACAGGCAAAAAAGGTCATTTTCTTCCCCTTCTTCTCCACATGCTAATTAATGCTCTTCTCAATAGGGTCACATCCTTATGTTTTCCCCTCCTAGATAGAAAACCCCCCCTCTCGCTCGTCACTTTTTTTTCCATCTTCCAATGGGTATTTTCAAACTTTGGGGGAAATCCCCAAAAAGGGCCTATGATAAACACTGCTGCGTACGCTATGTGCAACGGGCGGGGGATTGGGAATGTGCCGTTTGTTGCGTACCTGCTACATGGATGAACCCTTTTCCAACCCAACCCATGCCGGCAATAGGGTTACTTCACCCAACCCACCGTGATACGTTACATTTCTTAAACCATGACATTTCCTGACGCAACTCGGTGTTTGTAACTTTGTTTTCGACGACAAGTAGTCGTAAGTATTGAGTGCTCACCAGGCAGGGGCGTATTCCTGCCATCAGCATTAGGGGGGGAGGCAGAACAACAATTTCCCAAAGTATACCCACCCATAAATAGGCCTATATTTGAACTCTAGTGATGACCTTGCTATGCTTGTCAAACTTTAGGACGTCAAAAAATCAAAACATTGGGGATACTATTATTACTATATACCCTTCACTAAATATTGGGTGGGACAGTCCCCCGTGATCTATAGCCCCTGCTCCAGGAATGGGTATTACTGTAAGTCCTGCTGTGTGATCTCTTCAAAGCCTCCATCAACAAAGGCCAATGCAAAATGCTTGACATCGTACTGATACTATGTCAGCTAAACAAATGGTCATACTAAAAGCTCATTGGTAAAATAACAGAACAATCGATCTAGCAGAACTCGCATTTGTTCTGCACTCGGCGGTTCCGCATAAATCTCTCGCCGACTATTTCTCTTCCGACCGAAACTCCATCTTCACTCTCCTAAATCAGTCATCCCTGATCTGCTGCTTTCATATGTTGACCTGAACTCTGGACCGTGTGACGACACTTTAAAACAATTTTTTGATTTTTGCTTGTCGCACTATCTATCTCAAGTCTTCAGTAAGTGAAACCTTTTTTGTTGTCAAGATTTCGAAATTTGGGGGTTCCGTCAGTGTTTTGGCCCCTGGGCGCAGGAAACCCACGCAACGGGTCTGGTACCGATGGTCTACGGCAGCGGTTCTCAACCTTTATAGTGCCGCGAGATTTTTAATTCAATCCCCATGATGTGGGACAGTCCCCGTGATCAACGGTCATAGGAAAATTATTTTCGTTTCAGGCCAATGTAAACTACTAAAAGTAATAATGCTACGACAATCAAAATGGTTCGACATCGTTATTATTTAATTGTCTCAGAACTCGCATTTGTTCTATCCTCGCATAAATCTCGCCGACCAATTCTCTTCCGACCGAAACTAGTACCATCTTAACTCTCCTCCTGATCCGCTGAAATTTTGTTGAATATGGATTAAAGTGACAACCTTTTAATATTTCTTGATGGTCTCCGGCGACCCCTGGCAAGAAATCGTCATTCGAGTGTTTGGGGGTCGCGGAAACCCCGCAACAGGTCTGAGAACCGCTGGTCTACGGCGTCCATGGCAGAGGCAAGAGAGTTTTTGACTCAGCTTTAAGCGACTCCAGGGCACCTACTCTACTTGCCTTGCCCTAGATACGCCCTGGATTTACTGTGTGTAGGCCTACTTGCTATCAAGCTTCAGAGGCAAAAACCTGCACCAGAGCTTTTTGACTCGATGCCAGACGATGTTCCAGTTGTCACGCACGTGATGCGCCTGAGTGAACATCGCGTGTCATGCACGATCTGCCCACGGGATTGACGAATTGAACGATTAACCGACGATTAATTAGTGTTAAACCAACGAACGGGCGTTCACGACATCGTTCAATTGAGAATCAGAGATGAAAAGAGCAACAAAAAGGAAGACCAATAAATTTATTTTTTCATGATGTGATTAAATTGCAAACGTTTGATGACTGATTAAAAATCTGCGGCGTAACCAGGGCATGGCGGGTGGGACAGATGTACCGCTGGGCGCCACTTGAAAGTGACGCAAGAAAAAACCCTGTGATCTTGGTCTCTACTCAGCGTAGAAGGAGAACAAGAAACTGAGAAAACTGACTTTGAGCACTTCTTGATCATAGACCAGTTCGCATCAGTAAAAGCAAGAAAAATGCATCTGCAGTTTTTAATCTTCTGCCAATAAAACGTAATGATTTGTTAATTAAATATTTGTTAACCTGCTAATTTAATTTTCTGATTTCGCTGCCGTGAAGTTAATGTGACCGAACTTACATCGTATAAGTAACTATGTAAAATCCCGTGGATTTATATGGCGCTTTCATTTAGCCTATTACCGCAGTTGCTACCCCTCTTGGCGCATTGTCTAAGCATGGAATAGTTATAGCATGGTATTATATGGTAGCATATAGCTATGGTATATGGAAGCAATGACCATGAGTATTACATGTAGAAGCAATATTCAGTGTGTGAAATCGGACGTTCAGCGTCCATTGTTTACGCCAAAAGACAAATAATTAATTAATTATAGCGGCAGTTGATAGAATTCGAAGCGATTCTGATGAGACTGATACACGCAAAGGAAACATGGATCCGACACATTGGGCTCCACTCGGACGATTGGCAGAGTCAGGACAGCGCCCTGTCAGTCGACATCATCAGTCTGTCACCATCATCATCATCATCATAATCATCATCATCATCATCATCATCATCATCATCATCATCATCATCATCATCATCATCATCATCATCATCATCATCATCATCATCATCATCATCATCATCATCATCATCATCATCATCATCATCATCATCATCATCATCATCATCATCATCATCATCATCATCATCATCAAAGACAGACAGAGACAGACAGACTGTCTGACAGAAACAGTGAGACAGACAGAGAGATAAAGACCGAGACAATTAGGCGGACACAACTGCTATAGCGCATTTTTAGAAAATGACCTGCCGGTCTTATTACTATATCATGCCATGTACTGAGGCGTTGACTGTATAGTCTGTATTACTGTGTCAATCGTTACGATGAATGACTTTACGTGGCATTGACTCGATGCCGTTTATTCGTCGTTCGGTTGGTTCGCCCGTTCGCACCGCTTGCGCTGCGGGAGTCGTCGTCGTCGTCGTCGTCCTCTTCATTTCCGGTGGCCGTGAGATGTCGTCACTTCTGCCAAATGACGTTTCCGATTGTGGCGCCTCCCGGTGACCGCACCTCCCTCCGCAGCGCCCTCTGTCGACGACCGCACGAGAACAAAGACGAGCGATCGCCATCAAGAGCCGTCGCTGTTGTCTCTCCAGATGGAAACGGAAAGACTGGAAGACGCAGTTTATGGAAAGACGGAAGCGAACGTAGATACGGAACGGCTGAAGAAAGAGGAGGTGACGAGGGTGGTAATGGGGTAAAGGAGAGGGACACCCCTAGGGTGGGGAAAAAGACTTCGCATTGCAGAAGCCCTGACAGCTGTATTCCTTTTGGCTAAAATTTACATCACCTAGTTCTCGACGGAGGGGGGCATAGTCTAGGGTCAGAGGGGTCAGATATTCGGGTCGGAGGTCGAGTTCAGTTTGGTGATGTACGACAGAGGTCGCTCTGACGCTGAGTGACGTCATTATGAGCGATAATCAAGTTGAATCAAAATAATGCACTTTCTGCGACTGTTTAGAATTTCTTATTTTCCACCTGTCTGTCTGTCTGTCTGTCTGTCTGTCTGTCTGTCTGTCTGTCTGTCTGTCTGTCTGTCTGTCTGTCTGTCTGTCTGTCTGTCTGTCTGTCTGTCTGTCTGTCTGTCTGTCTGTCTGTCTGTCTGTCTGTCTGTCTGTCTGTCTGTCTGTCTGTCTGTCTGTCTGTCTGTCTGTCTGTCTGTCTGTCTGTTTGTAATTGGCGTTGTTTAGCATTCACTTTGAAGTAATTGAATCGAGTTAATTAATGTCTTTGAAGTCCTTATTCTGGGGAAGTTCTCAGCGTCTTTTGCTCCGTCGAATGTCGCGAATGGCGTCGAGGAGACGAACTCCGTCTCGCAGTGGCTTTGTCTACGGGGCGGGCGACGGTCCTCCTCGCATCCAGGGTCCGTCACTCCGTCCGTCCGTCTCTCCGTCCGTCCGTCACTCCGTCCGTCAGTCGTGCCGTTCGTTCGGAGACGACGAGAAATCGATGCGCGTGACACGGATGATGTAGGCGACGAGACCGAGCGAGGCGTGACGAGGCAATTAGCGATCGTTCGCTGGAAACACGGCAACTTTCAATCGACAAATCTTCCCACTTCACCCGCCCCTCCCTCCCTCCCTCTCTCCTCTCTCCCTCCCTCCCTCTATGATTTCCCCCTCTCTTCGAATCCTCTCGCGTGTCTGCAACCGGTGCAATTTTCCAATTTGACAGATCCCGTCGGCGATTTGAAACCATCAAGACTGCTTAACAGATCAATTTCTGCTTGGATTTCTATCGCCGTTCTTTCATCCTAAGACCAGGGATGTTTCTAGCATTGTGAATTTGCGGGTGTCGACCTCAAATTGGGGTGGGGGGGGTGTCCGGAGCTAATTAGTATGCATTTTGTATGCATACCATTGTCACATTACCAAATTTTGGGGGTGTCGACCTCAAATGGGGTGTTGGGGTGTTGGGAGGTGTTAGGGGGTGTAAAAATATCCCTGCTACAGACTACAGTAGAACTTAGCGAGACTGTAAAATTGAGTACGCTATATCCGAGGTACGCTATGTCCAACGCCATCCAATACGGTAGCGCACGGAACACGGAACACTGGTACGTTATAACCGCGTATATAATCGAGTCCGACATGAAGAAGTTCTACTGTAGCTGTTCAATGCGTGACGTGAAATGCTGATGGATTGTGTTGTTCATGTAAAACCAGTCACGCTTCGATCAGTGTTTAATCTAGACTCCTGGACTCCGGGGGGGACTGAAAAAAGCGGGGGGAACTGACAAAGCCGGGGGGAATTCTGATAGAGGCCGCTGTTAGTCTATGTAGTTTTCCAAAATTTCCGGAGAGGAATTTGAAATTTCCGGGGGGGGAGAAGGACAATTTCCCTCCCCCCGGAAACGGCCTTGATTAAACACTGGCTTCGATACATATACCGTGACTTATGTCAATTATACAGTATACGTCGATGTAGTTAATTAGCGAACCGTTGTCTCGTGGTCTCGTCAAACTCTCGTTGCATAAAAGCTTAATCTCGCGAGATCACGCGGCATATAATTAACACGGCTTGAGTTCAATGCTTTATGCTATACATTTATACCAACCAGGGATATTTCTAGGATTGTGAATTTGGGGGGTGTCGACCTCAATTGGGAAGGGGTGTTCGAAGCTAATTAGTATGCATTTTGCATGCATACCATTGTCACATTACCAAATTTTGGGGGTGTCGACTTCAAATTTGAGGTGTTAGGGTGTTGGGGGGTGTTAGGGTGTTGGGGGTGTTAGGTGGGTGTAAAAATATCCCTGATACCAACATCAGTACATGTACCTATTGACGGGAAATATGCTCCCTTTTGGTATCTTTTTTCCAACTGCTTTGTTATTTTGTTTGTCTCAATGATTCCTATACTTGTTCTCATTAGCGTCACCACGGGGAGCAAATGGGGCAACTGCCCCCCCCCCAACCTGCCACAGACCACCTACCAGATTCGCGCAAATCCGGTGAGAAAGTTTTTTGTGGAGGGTGTGGGTTCGGGGTGGGTAAGGAATCTGACAATCCAGCCCCCTTTTGCCCCAACCAAAAATTCCTGGCGACGCCATTGTTTGTTCTCGCCATTTAATGACTTTTAAAAATTGATCATACAAAAATCTATCATTATATTGTTAATCAAGCTGTCGATTTGTATTATTGCTTTCTAAACAAATATTATTATTAAATGGTGTATAACTTTAACTGTGTAAACTTAAATTAAGCGATTCTAAACTATGTAATATCATGGAATGCGTTGGAAAATAAACAACAGCAACAATATATGATTATTCTTTATTATGTCAGACGGAAATCGTGCGTTTGTTGCAGTTTAGCATCTAGCCTATTCACCTCGTTTTATACTTCTATAGCGCCACTTATTAATACATAGAAGCACCCCAAATCGCAATCACGCACGATTCCGTGTCCGAAGACAATCTGACGAGAAATCGCGCGAATCGTTTCACAAAAAAGTTATCTTAGGACCACAGGCGAAAACTTCTGTTAGACCTCCGTGATTTTTAAAAGGCTACCATATGGAGGGGAAGGTTGTCCCCCCACCCCCACTTTTTCATCCAAGTTTGCGCCAATGCTTAGGACAACGTAGCTACAACTGATGACATTTATTTGCGATGCGGGTCAACCAGTCAGAGATAACTGGTGACAATTTTCGCGACTCAGGCACAGAGAGAGAGAGAGAGAGAGAGAGAGAGAGAGAGAGAGAGAGAGAGAGAGAGAGAGAGAGAGAGAGAGAGACAGAGAGACAGAGAGACAGAGAGAGACAGACAGACAGACAGACAGAGACAGACAGACAGAGATAGACAGACAGAGAGACAGACAGAGAGACAGAGATACAGAGAGACAGAGAGGCAGAGAGAGAGAGAGAGAGAGAGAGAGAGAGAGAGAGAGAGAGAGAGAGAGAGGCAGAGAGAGGCAGAGAGAGACAGAGAGAGAGAGAGACAGAGAGAGAGAAAGAGAGAGGGGGAGGAGACGAGACAGAGACAGACAGACAGACAGACAATCTTCTAAGTGGCCTATAGAGAGTGTCTCTCTCCTCCGTCTTGTTATTCTTCTGGTTCTCTGTTTAAAGTTTATCTTCGCGGGGCGAGCGTCGTCAGATAGATGCTTTGCCTCCTCATCTCATAAATCCGTCGAGTCGCTCCCCTCCCCATCCACACCCCGCCGTCTCTGGTCTTTCTCAGACTCCCTACTAGAACTCCCACTCCCCCAACCCCCAACCCCGTCTGCTTCCTCGCCGGTGTTTCAGTTTCGTCCATTTCGTGCGATGTGCACTACGTGTAATAAATTATCGCCGTGTTCTGTTGGATTAACGACCTGCGCCTCTGCTGCCCCCCCCCCATAAGTGTCCTTCCTGACAGACGCGGTCCATGGGGGCAGATTGGTCTAGTGATTACGGTAGAAATGCCCTGCGTATTAATCACGCCCTCCCCCCCCACCGCCTACCGGCAAATTCGCCATTCGACGCCAGACCTGAGAAATTTCGCACTAAACTTAGTTGTTGCATTCTGTTTACGACTTTTATGCAGTTTTGTAACCAAGTCATGTATTCACAGAAGTCTGACTACTTAATCTCACTCAAATATTTAGTTCTCAATTATTTGAGAAGAGACAAATTTATTTATCACATAATGTTCGTACTCCAGTTGATGGGGGTGGGAGGGGGGTGCGATGCCTATAAACAGAAATTATTTGCTGCACTGGGTAGGTGTAAAACAGCAGCTTTATAGACATGTCTACAGTGTTAAGAATTTTATCAAAAACCACATAATCATAGGTTGAACTGTAGGGTCTTACATTATAGATCAAAGTTTGCAGTCTTCGCCACAAAAACAAAAACTTAGACTGCAGTGAAAGTGCATTTTATGTGTGTGCTTACAGATTATATGAATTTCACAGAATAAACAAAGTGGGATACTGTCGCTTGAGCGATTAAATTGTGTAAGCCAACGCAATAGCCAGGGACGTAGTCAGGAATTGACTGGGGGTATTATGTGATTGGGGCGGAGGGGGGTACAAACAGTGGCGTATTTAGAATTTTGGTAAGGGGGGCCAGACACTTTCGACCTGACAAGTTACAACTTTGGAAAAAGTTAACGACCTTTTTTTTGCTTGTCAAGCAAGACCAAAGGGGGGCCATGGCCCAAATGGCCCAATGGTAAATACGCCACTGGGTACAAATCTTAAAAACTTTGAAAATCTTTTTAAAAAACACTAAAAATTGTAAGGTAGTCTGATTTTGGGGATGGTATATATATACGCCCCTGGCAAAAGCCATTGAATTTTTTGCTATGTCTCGTAGTTACCTAAAAGAAGAATATGGTTGTTTAATTAATTACATGATGTTTCCACATTGTTCGTTGAATTCTGCGTCAGTTTCCGTTGCATTCGATAGCGTTGATCTTCGTTCGTAACGCAAAACGATTAACGAAAAGCGTTTGACGGTGTCTTCCTCGCGTCAACTTTCTTTCTGACAGACTGCTCTTCTATTCAGGGGGCCCATGGTCCGCCGATTGGGTCAGAGTTCAAACACCGGCGTGGGGGAGGACAGACCCCGCGACGATGTGGGCGACTTGTAGGGGTGAAAACGGGAAGCTGACTGCCCGATGGTGAACATACCGTTTCCATGAGGGGGCGTGCCTTGTGACCGGTACGCTTGCCCTAGTAAGGATATTGAGCCGACGTACGGACCAAGGGCATAGGGCGGACTGTAACCCAGGAAGCCAGGCAGAGAATGGAAGCCATGGGGCGAGAGGGACAGACAGGGCAGGAGGGTCCCCGTGCGTACGGAAGGCCAGTGAGTCCTCGTGTGGACCAGGAGCTCTTCGGCGGAATAGCATCGCTCGTTGCAGTAATCTCCGCCGCTCGACATCCACGGGCATGCCCAGGGGCTGGGCGGTGGGATCGACGGAGGGAACGGGGACGGGCCCACCACCACCGACCCAGAATGGAGAGTCGACGAGGCGTCGAGGGCGCCCTGGAGATAGGGACGCTCGTGTATGGGTAGCCCCAAGTACGGAGGACGCAAAATACCCTGGTGGGAGGCGGTTGAAGAAATACACTTTTCTATCAGACCATTCGGAAGTTGGGTCATGTGGGGAGGGCACTCGGCGCAGAAGGGGTCTTTGTACGACGACGTCTCCCTACTACCCAGCGTCTGAAGGTAGGACAGGTAGGATGCGAGGCCAGGTAGAGACGGAACCCGAGAAAGCGAGTCTATGGACGAGAAGAGATGGTGGTGGGTGAAGTACTGCGACGGACGCCCGGATGCGACGGGCCTGAGGCAGTCGCCGATGAAGGACGGCGAACAGGAGGCGGTCTTCAGTCTCGACAGTTCTCCGGAGGACGCACACGGGGACTGCTGGTCGTTGGCGGCGGGTGTAGCGCGGATTTCGGTCGCCGTGAAGATTTCACCCCTTCTTCGCTTTCGCTGGAAGCAGCTTTACAGGGACTGAGCGACGCTCGTTGTTCAGCGTCCTTTGCTTCCCTCAGAGGAGTCAAAGTCAACCGACGACTACGATGATGACGATGATGATGATGATGATGATGATGATGCCCAAGAGCGGACGAACATTTCTCCTTCGGTGATTGCTTCTTTTGTCCAAGAGAACAGGAGCGATGATGATGATGATGATGATCTCCGCTGACGGTCTTTCCACTTGATATGGTAGGAATTCCACCCGGAACACCGGTTGGAGGAACAGTTTGCCCTGTTCTTTGATCGCCCTCGCCTGAAATTGGTTCGACCCTGGAAGAGGAAGACCTTTCCGGATTTTCTTCGGACTTCGTCGTCTCCTGGTCCTTCTGAGGAGTGTCCTTCGCACTGGATCGTCCGCTGTCCTTGGAGGCGCAGAAGGACACGGAAGATATCCGGAGATTAATCTGAGGACAAGGCGATATGTCCTTCCCTATGCTATTGCAGGTCTGTGCGAGCAACGCAAGAGGACTTCTCTTGGCGTCCAACTGTAAACACAGACACGAAGTCGATTGCATTCATTGTTCGCTATCATTCAATTTAACGAAATATTAAAATATGCGATTTGATGAATAAACATAATAATCTATCATTTTATCAGTATTATCTTCATGAATGTATTATCTGGTCGATACAAGGACTTGTCTGATACAGCATCCTCCCTCTCTCTTTCTCTCATTCTCTGTCTCTGTCTCTGTCTGTCTGTCTCTCTCTCTCTCTCTCTCTCTCTCTCTCTCTCTTCCTCCCATTTCACCCACTTCTCACGGATTGATGAACAAGTGCAAAAGTGATAAGAAGAAAGAAATCTTTAAGTGAAGAGTTATCTTGTTCCTATTCCCGACACAGAGCAAATATTTGAACATGAAAATGACTCATTTAATTCTTCACAACACTACAGATCCAAAATCCCCGATGCAATCAGCTGTACTGATAAATAGTTGGTTCAATTAAGACTCTATTGAAAGTTACTCAAATAGGCGCTAAATTTGCCAACTCATTTACATGGGCGTACCAAGGGCATTTGGCGCCTACGGGCGACAATAAGGGATAAGAAAATTAAATTGCCAAGTTAACAAATTTTTAATTAACAAATCATTACGTTTTATTGACGCAAGATTAAAACTACAGATGCACTTTTCTTGCTTTTACTGATGCGAACTGGTCTATGATCAAGTGCCCCTCAAAGTCAGTTTTCTCAGTTTCTTTTCTTTCTACGCTGAGTAGAGACCAAGATTGTAGAGATTTTGCATGTCTGCTATTGCATCCTCGCATCTCTCTCTCTCTTTCTCTTTCTCTTTTCTCTCTCTCTCTCTCTCTCTCTCTCTCTCTCTCTCTCTCTCTCTATCTCTTCCTACACTCACCGTTGTTGGAAGAGGCGACAGGTAATCCGTACGAAGGTACTGCGACGAGGTATTCGATGCGGAAGAAGTACTTAACATGGCAGTCGTCGTCGTCGTCGTCGTCGTCGTCGTTGTCAAGGGCGTTGGTTGTCAAGCGAAAGAACTTGACACAAGACGTCCGATCTGCTGCCGAGTTCGACGCATTTTACTCCCGACGAAGACCGATGCACACGCGCACAACCAGCCGCACCGCTGGTGGTGCAAAACAGCGCCAGCCAATGAGAACTGCCTTCAATCAACAGTCAATCAATCAATCAATCAAACAATCAAGCCTCTTGGACGCGCGGAGCGAAGTCCGACAGACGTACCCGACTGCGTGAAATATGGCAGCCGCGGCGGGACCATCGATCGCATCGGGTGCCGTAAGAGTTGTGCCGGAGAAAATCGCACCACGCCTTGTCGCTGCAGACGAAGATTTTATGGATGAAAGTGAAAGCAAACGACCCGTAAAAAGCTCGAAAGACGATCGTAAATCCCGATCGGTGAACTCTTTGGTCGTTAGCACCTTATTATCGCCCATAAACTTCCTGCTTGATTCCCGATAACCTTGGCTTCGATGCAAACTTCTTTCTGATATCTAAGTTTACTTGCTGAAAAATCCCATTTGATGATAATATTATCACCGACTGCATCGTTATACTCAGGTCCCTTTTAGAGGCGGGCCATTTGGCCGGACTTTTTATTAAGAAGGGGTCTCGAAATAAAAGACCCATATATAAATTATTTGTCTGTATTTTCCTAAGGCTCTGATTATGTTGGCATATCATGCAAGCGCTACTAGGACACCTTGCAATTTTAAAAAATACAGAATATCTGACAACGATCAATGTTCTGGAAACTATACGAGTGACGGCAGAGATTCAATTATCTTGGCCTAATCCTAACAGTTTTGTGTGTGTGTGTTTGGATGTGTGTGTGTGTGTGTGTTTGGATGTGTGTGTATGTATGTGTGAGCGTTTGTGTGTAATGAGCGACCTCTAGGCGATGACGTCACTGAATTGTTTCTCTTTGAGGAAAATTTAAGTTCAGCCGCATAATGCAATTGTCGCTCTTCGAAGTAAGTGCGTCAGTCGTCGCCGCCGACGAATTCGCCTAATTTCGAAGCACGTCTTCTTCACACTTTCGCTCCGCCATTTCAAAGAAATCTCACTCCTCCCCAACTTCCTCCTTCTCCTCCTCCTCCTACTCATCTTCCCCCTTCAGATTTGCATAATTTCCGCGGACGAATTTGTGGATGGCCCTCTTTCCTTTGAAATCCACACTCCACTTCGTCCGTGGTTCATTCCGTCTTCCCTAACGAGACCCGGCGGCGCAGGTCTCGATCCTGGAGGGGGGAGGGGCGGGGAAACTCGGATCGCCATCGATCCAGGGCTAACTCGATCAGAAGCGGCGAGCTGCTCGCACACCCCAAGGGCCCGGTGTTAGCAGGGATATGATCACCTCAAGGGGTGACTAGGGGCCACTTACCCCACTCTACAGTAGGACAGAGAAAATGTCGACGTTTGCTTCATCGCGATGCGTTGAAATAACGAAGTCTCTTTACGTGAAACGAGAACATATCTGCGTCTCCAGTCCCACGGCTAATTACCATCACATGTCCTCCTCTATTGCTCCTGGGTCTCCTCCTTCTCCTTCTCTTTTCTACTTCTTCTTCTTCTTCCTCCTCCTCCTCCTCCTCCTTCATCGGTGTCCTTTCCATTCAGCGGATGTTTTTGGCTGGATTAGCAGTTGGCGGTTCCACGTGGGGGATGAGTGGGGATGCATCTCCCCACAGGACTTCCTGACTTTTTTTCGATCGTGAAACCTATTTTTGGGTAAAAGTCTAGTAAAACTACGGGAGAAAAACTGCAGATGACGTTTTTTTGCCTGTCAACCTAATTTTCGGTAAAAGTGTAGTAAAATCAGGGGAAAATTCCCTTGTGTAAGCCTTATTCGGCAAAGTTTATTGATTTTTTTCTTCACTTTTCATCCCCCCAAATTCCTATTAATTCATTTCATCCTCCACCAAGAAATCCTGGAACCGCCACTGTGGATTAGCATCATTTTAGCATATCTGGTGGTGTGCTTTTCCCCTTCTGCCTCGCCGTTTATACTCTGAATGACCTCTGGAATATCATTCCGAATATGACCTCTGGTCTTGATGGAACGATTGATACGTTTAGGCTTTTGGGTATTAGACTATACCTGTAACTGGTGCTATAAAACCGTAACATAATAACAATCATCATCGTTGTCATCATCATTGTCATCATCATTGTCGTCGTCATCGTCGTCATCATCATCATCATCATCATCATCATCATCATAAACAAATATTAATTTAATAAAGTAATCATTGTTGTTATTATTGTTATTTTCGCTGTTATTACATTTTCTTTACGACTTCATTCAGCTGATGACTGGTGCCTTATTATAAAAGCGCTATATAAATCGCAGATTTAGACTCTGACTGAGACACCACAGATGTTGCCTTGGTCACGTGACTGGAATGATGGGTTGGGTTGGATTGGGTTCTAAAAATGGACCCATGGACATCTACGAAGAACGCCAGTTAGATAGTCAGCAGCTGATACGAAGCCATTCCATTTTTCCCCGAGATTTGGTAAGAAAAAAGGGGTTCGGAGTGAGGGATGCGGGGATCAGTGGCGTAGCGAGGGTATCCGGCGCCCGGGAGCAACGTGTACCGTTGACGCCCCTAACACTGCTGACGAGAGCAAAAAAGGTCGTCGCACATGTTTCTTCTTATTTATTATGCATTTCACTTACTCAAATACCCGATTTTGGCACCCCCACCTCGGCGCCCGGGGGCATATGGCCCCCTCTGCCCCTCGCTACGCCTCTGGAGGGGATGGAGGGTGAGTGACCTGTGTCACTTCGTGTGTGGTCTGGTTCGCTTTGGAGGCCAAACAGGAAAAACGCAGTTCGAAACGATGACAGAGTAATTGTTAACCAGGCGTTAAGTGAGACACGCTTCCAAAGTCTGTCGGGACATACTAGAGCGATCGAAGGACTGGATACGGAGTCAGGTTGTCTGATGCTCAGGGGCGATGTGGTCACGTGTCACGGAATCAAACCAGGTAGTGTATGACTCACGCATTCGAGGAGAAATTGTAGCGTCGAGAAAAATTAGACATCATCAGTGGCGTATCAATATGCTCAGGGGCCCTGGGCGAAAAACGGGCAGGGGCCCTTTCCAGAGACGTCATTTAACTGTTTTTGAGGAGGAGGACAAGAAACTTTGATCTGACAAGTTTGCGAAAAAGTTGACGACCTTTTTTGCTTGTCGGTCAGTTTTTGCTAATCAACCTTCTCCTTTAGGAGTTAATGACTTTTTTGCTTTTAAGTCTTTTTACCTATTATTTAGCCAATTTACATTTGTGGCTCGGGTCGGAGCCCTTTGCAGGTCGGGGGTCCTTGGCATTTGGCCAGGTTGTCCATACAGCTCCTACGCCTTTGGAAATTATATATAGCTCCTACAGTATATACCTATACTGGCTTAAATACTGTACTTTTATAAGGAATCTAAAAGCAATCCTTTTTATCATCAGGCCAGTGGGGAGGTCAGTAAAAAAATCTCTATCTTCTCTCTTGGAAATACAACACTGGCAACATTGGTTTCATGGTTTGGTTGGTTTGTCGGAATTCGTATCAATAGATAACACTTAGAAAATAGGTCAATAATTCGAGATTTCGAATTAGGTGCGACTCCTGGCGAATGAAATCATACGCGCGACATCTGGAGAATGAAAGCACAGGCTCGATGCTTTATGTAAGTAAGTTAGTAAGTGAATAAATACGAAATTTCTATAGCGCTGTCCGAAACCTTGGCGCAGTGCACCAGCTTATTCACGAGCGCTCAATCTAGGTAAATCCATAGTCCATAATCCGTATTCCGTGGTGGTCGAGGTTGTAGATCCAGGTAGGCAGTCGCAGCAAGGTATTTTTATGGAAGAATTCCGCGATAAAATTTCGTTTAGACTTTAGATGAATAACTAATGTCTGCGACAATTTTTCACAGAGATGAAAAACTTTAAAATTTTGGCTCAGAAACCTTCCAGCGTATATATTTTATAAATCGTTTTTGCGGTTGAGGGATTTAATTAAAAGTGTCGAAGACAACAAAAAGAAGTTGGAAATTTTGGTTTTTCGGGTCGACCCTCACCGACAGTGGCGTAGCCAGCTTATGCAAAGTGGGGTTGTTAACTAGAGGCACTATGAAACTGAACACTGAAGCCGCGGCCGCCCCCTCTACTACCATTCCTTCAACCAAAAGTCAACGGATTTACATGAATAATTTATTATTGTGTTGGTCATCATTAGCGAAAGCTAATCATCATCACCACCACCACTACCGTCGTCCATTATCATCATCACCACCACCACCGTCGTCGTCATTATCATCATCATAACCACCACCACTACCGTCGTCCATTATCATCATCACCACCACCGTCGTCGTCATTATCATCATCACCACCACCACCGTCGTCGTCGTCATTATCATCATCATCACCACCGTCGTCGTCATTGTCATCATCACCACCACCACCGTCGTCGTCATCATTAGCGAAAGTCCTTTTGACGAGTGCCTGTTTCACAGATTTAGAAGAGGCTATATTTAGCGCCAGGAGGGGGAATTAGACCGTGATATCTGGAGATTTTTCCTCGACCGTTGAGCAAAATTCTTCGCGGAAACCCTTAACCGGAAATTGCTTCGAGGGCGATTATGAGAATGATTTACGACCGAAGCAAGAACCGGAACAGAGAGCCACAAGCGCCATCTGGTGAGTGCAAAGGAATGCACCCCGGTGACCTCCTGACCTTGCCCGCCCCCCACACACAGTCGCCTCTGGGAATGCGTCCTTTGTCGATTCCTGTGCTTTATTTTCATGCTATAACGAGGCGAATCCAGGTTTTCAGTTGGGGTGCCTCGTGTCCCAATCTGCTTTTCCCGTCTCTTGCATATGAACTAACCATGAGTGCCGGTTCCAGGATCTCTCGATAGGGAATGGGAATGAAATGAATTCATAGGAAGTGTGTGAAGGATGAAGGAAAAATCGATAAAATTTGCCAGAAAAAGGGTGACAAAAGGAAATTTTCTCCCCAATTTTACTACACTTTTACCGGAAAATATGCTGACAAGCAAAAAAGTCATCCGCAGTTTGTTTTCCCGCAGTTTTACTAGACTTTTACCCCAAAATAGGTCTCACCAGCGATAAAAGTCCGGAAGTCCGGCGGAGGGATGCATCTCCAGTTCTCCACTCATCCCCCACGTGGAACCGTCATTGGGATTAACGCAAGTTAAACGCACATTGAAAATGTTATTCACAAGGAAAAAGATACAACACTTATTTCTTAGTGCATGTAACTTTGGGCTTTCGCCACGGTGAGACATTAGCAAACAAAGTTTTGATGGGGTTGGGGGTCACGTGCTCCTGTCTCCTCTCTGGATCCGCCCATGTTTCAGGTGAATGTATTGTCGGAGATAATATTAGCAGCAGCGCAGCGCATTGACGTCCCAAAGAAGTTTATTTGACGGTTGACTGACAGAAAATTCATTTGAAGGTATCAACTGAACTGATTCAACAGTAAAGATGCTAACTTCTGTAGGTTATAATATATAGTTTTCGAAGGCTCAGAGTCATGAAGAGTGATTCAATCCGTGACTAAGAATTTGACTTCTGCAGAGAAAGACTGTGTACAGTCAGTACAGTGTATAGCGTGCCGTTTGAAATGGCTTTGGAGAAGTGTCGCATTTCGAGCGCTGTAGAATAAAATTAGGGCGGAAAGTATTGAAATTCCTTGCAAGATTTCACGCAATGATGATGGAGAATGGAGAAAATCTTATTACAATTCGGATGTTTCATCACCACACTGAAAGTTTTGCATAGCTATGCAGCTACTGTAAGAATAGTCCTTCCCATAGATGTAATAAACGTTTTTTACGTTTTTTATTTTCCCCATGTTTCTACGTGTTTTACGTTTTTATTTTTCCAACGTTTGTTACATCTATGATTGCTCCTATTACTACTACTACTACTACTACTACTACTACTACTACTACTACTACTACTACTACTACTACTACTACTACTACTACTACTACTACTACTACTACTACTACTACTACTACTATAACTTACTTTTACTGCCACTAATTATAGTAATACGCACAATAATATAACAGCATTTACAACGTTGTTTTGTGTAGTTGTGTTTCTGGGCACTCGAGATGGGATGTAGTCGGTTGATTTTGGCGCCGTTTGTCCGTTCATCGCATCGGTTTCGTCGAAGCGTGCGTCGTCCGTCTTCTGCTTCGGGCTTCGAGGGTCTTTGCCTGCCTTCTTAAATCATCGCCTCAGTCGTCGACCGCTTTACAGCTCCCCGACGATCCGCCTTCTGTTTGCGTTTCGAAGGAGAAGCCGCGCCCGCCTCTCTCTCTCTCTCTCTCTCTCTCTCTCTCTCTCTCTCTCTCTCTCTCTCTCTCTCTCTCTCTCTCCTCTCTCTGTGGAGAGCGCCAACACGACGACAAGAACGGAGTCAAATCCCCCCTAACACGCATTTCACTGGTCCCAGAAGTAGCGTCCGCGCTGACCGCAAGCCCCCTTGTCGGGCTCAGAGAAGAACGTTGGTCCATTTTATGAAACCCAATTCAACCCAAAACACGAAAGCAATAGGGTTACCTGACTCATCCCAACAGTGTTTATTCTAGACCTTCTCTGGGGGAAATATCCCCAAGTTTGACACTCCCCCCAAAAAAAATTTGGGGGGTGGGGACATTTTGGCAAGTAGTATGGCCTCCCCAATGTCTGTTCTCCCCCAAATGTTAAACTCCCCCCAATGTCTAGGTGGCTAGAATAAACACTGCATCCGAACCCAGTCTACCATAATACATTGCGATCTTTTGGCTTATTTTCTAACCCAACTCAACTAACCACGAACATGCAAATGTCTGACCCAACCCAACCCAACCCGTGAGTGGACCCGACCCAGGTCATCAATATCTATGCTGGCTCAGTGGTTAGGGCGTAAGCCTTGCACGCCGTCAACTTGGGTTCGAATCCGGACACTCGTATGTCCACCGACCCAGAGTGGACCGTAACGCGGGCTGAGTGGCGTTCTGAGTTCATAATCATAGCGGCGCTATATAAATGTAAAAATTTACGTTTTGCAGTTTCGGCGTTCTTCGAGTGTGCGAGGCTCAAAGGGGAGAGCTTTTGCTGCAGCAATTATCCGCAACATTTAGACGGAGGTTTATTTTTCTCGCCAAGAACTTTCCGCGAAATCGCGAGTCCATGTCCATCGAGTGAGCGATTAACTGACACCAGTAATAATTCGACAAAACTCGGGCGTAGTCAGGAGTTTTATTGCGGTCCTAGAGTCGCCCGCCGAACTGCGTGTGCATGCTGAGTGTTGGGAAAACTTAAGTTGAAGTCGCGAAAGCGTTGTATTGAAGATATTGCAAGCAAGCGCTGATTACAAACATAATCTGTTGAAAAAGGTTCACAGACAATGGCAAATATACAAATTACCGAGAATTAAGAAGGACAAACAAACAGAATTATCGGAGACGCACCCCTATCGACCCCGTCGACCCAGGCCGGGGTACTTTTAAAAGTACCACGGCACGGCATATGGCGGGCCGTGGTACTTTTACTTTGTTCGATTAAATTTTCAATTCGCTTTTTTACATTGCACGAAGCCTCCAACGTAATCATGGTTTTCAGGTTTCAGATCAAACTTTGGGAACATCGATTATAATTTCTATGCCACACATTTTAAAAGACTCCGGCGGTGAGGGAGGTGCTCTGCAGGGTGGCGCAAAAAACCGGATTAATCACACTTAGGTTTGCATTTAATATAGTACGTTTTTTCTGCGCCACCCTGTATTCTATTTCTCTTTTTAGGTTTGCATTTAATATAGTACGTTTTTTCTGCGCCACCCTGTATTCTATTTTTCTATTCTAGTCTGTGCTGACATTAGGACATTGACCATTTAAGTGACAACTAAGTTGTGACGCAACTAGATTTTAAGATTTGATTAAAATTGCCGAAGATTTTGTAGCAAAAGGCGATCATCGCCGATCATTCTTTGGACATCGTCCACCAACGCATCGCGACGTAAGGACTAAACGGTCTAATGCAATTAGCATCATTAAATTAATAGCAATAGTCATCAATCATCATCATCATCATCATCATCATCATCGTCGTCGTCGTCGTCGTCATCATCATCATCATCATCATCGTCGTCATCATCATCATCATCATCATCATCGTCATCGTCATCGTCGTCGTCGTCGTCATCATCATCATCATCATCATCATCATCATCATCGTCGTCGTCGTCATCATCATCATCATCATCATCATCATCATCATCATTATTACTTCAGTGCTATACTAAGTCAATGACGTTGGTTTGACCGCACGTTAATTAGTAACATTCTAGTTATGTTTACAATTACAGACTTACAGTCAGTGGCGTGGCCAGGATTTCCCGAAGGGGGTTATGATTCCCATGATTCCCAACTTCCCCAAAAAATCCCATGACAAGCAAAAAAGGGAAAAAAGTCGTCAACTATTATTATTTTGCTTGATTAAGTAAGTTATATAGCTATATGAGAGCGTAAAACTATATTAATATTTTTCTTAGCTTTTTTCCTTTTTGCTGCCTTAAACTCAATCTTTTGCGCCTCACCGCCCATAGAATAATAATACACAATAAAAAATGTTTGGTCGGGCAACCAAGGGAGCTTTTAACCCCCAAGGCCCCCTTGGCTACGCCACTGATTACAGTTGGCCTGACCTACTGCCCTCTTACTATCGTTCTGAAATAAAAGTGCTGTGAAAGACAAATGTTTAAAACAGTGCTACTTCACCTTGCGAATAAACATCTTACAGACCCGAGAGACCCACCTTTCGTAGTTTTGCATTAGAAAGGCATTTTAAAACATTTCTTTCTTTTGTCAGAAATCACACTTTAAAATTCACGTTGGCTGGTTCAGTTAACTAGGCACCTCGACCATCACCCCCCGCCCTTTGCCGCCATTTAGTAGACGGGCCAGGGTACTGTTCATTGTCATTCCGCCGTCTATGACAAACAGAATATCCTGGCCACCCAGGGATATTTTTACACCCCTAATACCCCCAAACACCGCCAATTTCAGACCGGCACCCCAATCTTAGCTATGGGATTACCTTTTTGCTTGTCATGCAGAGCTTTTGGCAGGGAACCCCAGAAATTACTGACACCTCCCCAATTGATAATCCTAGATAATCCTAGAAATAACCCGGTGGCTACCCCACTGGCAGTATCACAAGTATAGGCCACTGGTGGCTAAGGCACTCTCCCCCACAAATGACTGATCAGCCAAAAATAGGAAAATGCCTTGGTTATCAGCGTCGTTTTGAAAAGAAATGCCAAAATTCCCGATTCATTATTTTTCCGTGGCAGTTTCTTGACTGCCACGAAAACGCATCTGTCAGTTCGAGACTGTGACTGCTGATGTCAGGCGTCATTTCTGTGGGTTTGTCAGCGTGACAGTTGAATTTATTTGTCGTTCAAAGTGACGTTCAATCTTCAGCGTGACATTCGTCTGGCGCCTGTATGTCCTTAAGATTAGACTAAATCGGACATTTACAGTATGGTCACCATAGCATATTATAGCACAGTAAAGTATGTTATAGTACGCCATGGAATAGCAGGTTAGGTTAGGTTAAAAAGTCAATTTATATAGCGCAAAACATGAACGAAAAGTCAAAGGCTAGAGCGCTTTACACTAATACGAAGTCTCAAAGACTCTATTATAGTAATATTATAATATAATAATATAATATTATTATAGTAATACTATAATATACTATTAAATGACTTACTATGTTATAGTACTATACTATAGCAATGTAGTAATGTATGCTATATTTAGTATATTACGTCATATAATAGTACTGTATGTTATAGTATAGCGTAGCAATAGATGATTGAATTTCTAATTAGAATTTATCACCTAAATGATTAATTAGTTAAAAATCAATTTTAATTCCATGCTATGACAGCATAGCATAGCATTATAAGAGTTATGTAAGTCTGGGATATAATACGTTACAGTATGACAAGGAATAGAGTAGGATAGGATAGGGATTAGGGGCTGATGGTACTCTGTACAATCGTATAGTTAATAGTTAACTATTTTGATGCATAGTCTGATTTTCACGGTGGCGTAACCAGGGTTTAATCTAGGTCGTTTCGGGGAGGGGGAAGTTAAATTGCCTTTTCACCCTCCGGAAATTTAAAATTCCCCGGAAATTTTGGCATATTATATCAACTTACAGCGCTCCCCCAAGCCCCCCCCCCCAGCTGACTTCCACCGACCGTGTCAGTTTCCCTCCGGAGTCCAAGGGTCTAGATTAACCACTGGGCGGTAACCACGGGGAATCCGATTCAGAGAGGTGGGCGGACCCCTATTCTGGATTTGATCAGACGTGGGATTTGTGCAAATCCGTCGAAAAACATTTCCGGAGGAGCGGGATCGGGGAGTTGTGGGGGGGGAGGTTAGATAGGATGATGGGAACAGAATCAAAATAAATGGACGTGTATATGTCCTATATGCCAAGATCTCATTGCATGCGTGTCTTTTGCCTGTAGACTCTCTCCTCCCCCCTATTCTGAAACCCTGGTCACGCCGCTGGGTTGGCAGTCTTTTCGACTTGACAGTCTGTCAGTCCGGTCGGTTTTTTTCTTATCGCTCCACCGACATCCGTAGATTCGTGACAGGCGCTTGTAAAATGGGATGAGCGCGTCTTTATGGATCGGGAAATGGGATTACATCCGCCTTAAAAATCCTCTTCTCGAAAGTAATCTTTGCGGTGGAAACGACGTCTTTCCACCTGGAGTCACTGTCGCGACCGTCTCTTCCTCCCTCGCCCTCCCTCCCTCCCTCCCTCCCTCCTTCGCCTCGCGACTGACCTCTATTGACCTCATCTCGTTTTCCAGATTTGTTCCGGTAAAGGGTTTCCATCGCTGCTCTGCTTCGAATTTTACGACGGAATTTTTCAAAGGCGCCTCGTCGTGATGTGACGTTCTTAATAAGACGACAAATTGAATAATGTGTCTGCCCGGAAAAGCAATCGTTTTGCATCGAATGTGAGACGATAATAATAATAATAATAATAATAATAATAATAATAATAATAATAATAATAATAATGTAATCGCCGAATTTAGAAGGATTTGGCTGGAGTTTCTTTGACGTGGCTAGAACCCAAACCGATGCAAGGATTATCACAAACTGACGCCATGAAATTCGTTCTACCTTTCACAGATGAGCCATTTTAGAGCCAAATTTTGATCAAATTAAGAGCTTAAAGGATTTTAGGAGAATGCGGCGAAATTCTTGAATAAGCGTGTTATCTTATCGCCTCATATCTGTGATATGATGTTGTCTGATTGCTTCAAATCTATCTGAAAATCTTTACAAAGATAAAATTAAAACCATCAGGAAACATTCCGTTAAAAGGTCTATTGTGCTCGAGAGAAACAATTTAAGAAATTTAAGAGAATTTTAACGCTTAAGCAGATTTAGAAAAAAATTATTTTCAAAATCTCCAGCCGCAGTAGGTCAGGTTATATCTGTAGAGAGTCAAAATTTTCTAAAATAGCGCAATATTATCAATAAAGTTGTAGAAAGCTTTGAGAATTACTATTAGTGATTAACGAACGCTTGAAGGCAGCGAAAAACGAAAGTGAGAATACCAGCAAACTTTTATGATTTAGCAAAAGCATCAACGGCCAGGGATATTTTTACACCCCCTAACACCCCCCCCAACATCCCCGCAATTTGAGGTCGACACCCTCCCCAAATTTGGTAATGTGACAATGGTATACATACAAAATGCATTAGAATTAGCTCCGGACACCCCCCCCCCAATTTCCAATTTATAGGTCGACACCCCCTTCTAAATTCACAATCTTAGAAATGTCCCTGTCAACGGCAGTAATAATAATAGTAAGGTTCAGAGATGATCAGTATGACCTGCCCTGTGTGAGAACCACCACGAATCTGTGTTCCACTTGGTCATTCATTGACATTATGATCTTGCTGTGTAATCTCATTCTTTGTCCTCTTGTCTTCTAGTAGGTTTGTTTCTGTATTCTCCTTCTTTGTCTTCATGTCTTCGCGTCTACAAATAACGAAACTTCGCTAATTTAATTTTGTTGATTTCCCTGTCACGGGCGACAAATTCCCTAGCAACTATACAGTAGGTGCGCCCCCTATCGGTTTTGCAGTCCTTGGCTTTGAAATCGAGGTCACTCCGATGAACGTTTTCTGTATATAAATCGACCAACATACACAGTGGCAGACAGAGACAGAGACAGAGACAGAGACAGAGACAGAGACAGAGACAGAGACAGAGGAAGAACAGTTTTGTGTAATGCACAAAACCACTTCTGACCGATTAGCATGCCTAATCTTCTGTACGGCAAACACAGGTGCATTTACGACGTAAATATACATTATATGCAGTTTTTTTGGCCACCACAATATATATATATATATACACCTATTTGTCTGCGGATATGCTATTGCACATATCAGTAGTTAATGCATCGATAAGATCTTGTACTGCGGTGCGCAGGTGTTTAGGAGACTAGTAGTAGAAGGGCCATCTACGACCTATATAGCGCCTTTTCCCTGCATAGACCTTATCTTATCTCTTGAGGGCTGTTCACTGCGCATGCTGTTTTTGCTTATCGAGTACTCGGTAAGGGCGTCGAGGTATCGTTTTGGGCTTCGTGAAGTTGTTTTCGTGAATGAAATCCTGTTTTACAATGAATCACATTTATTGGCGAAAATCCGCAACATCCACTCATTAGCAGGACTTCTTCAGACGCCGTTCCAAAAACACACGCACACACAAACAGACACACACACAGACATATATATATATGTATATATATATATATGTATATATATGAGTGTGTGTATATAATATATATACATATGATATCTATATAGACACGTATATATATACTATTATATATACGTACAATGTCGTATATATATATATATATAATATATATACAGTATATACACACGCATATATATATTATATATATACAGGTGTATGTGTGCGTATGGATATATATATATATATACTTATACTTATACAGTATACAGTATATATATATATATATATTGAGTTATGTAGCGTCGCGACTTTCGTTGATAACCAAGTGGCGACAATGGAAGACTTGGATAATGCGTGCATGGGTATGGGATAATGGTGGCTTATCGATTTACCCAGTAATGTAATCTATGGTACTGTAACAGAATATTTGTGTAGCGCCTCTTCTGAAGAATCACTTCGAAGCGCTCCCGCCGCTGCGATTGATGCATAATTATTATAATGATAAAGAGATTAGTTTTTAGTCGTTTCAGGGACCAATTTTTTTTATAAATTTCGACTCGAAATGATGGGGCATCGGGGGACGACTGAGATCCAAAGTTTGTACCCCGTTGGCGTCGTCATCGACACGTATAGGAGACTAATTCCCAAAGTCCGTCCCAGAAAATCAAGCATTGATATAGCGCCAACTGTAACAGCGGGCGAAACTCCCAGATTGGTCCAATTTTTTTAAATAAAAAGTTAAGAAACTGGTTCATTGCGGAGATGGGTTCGACGAAATCTCCCACCTGCGTGGGCGTATTTGCACGTAGTAAATGAAAAGGGAGAGAGGGAGAGAGGGAGAGAGCTGGTTGGAAAGCGCAGGAGGAGGGATGTAGTGTTTTATCCATCCTACGTCATAGTCTACGCAATGTCGAGCAACCGGCAGAGTTCCCAGCTACAAACGTGACTTAATTGCCGACCGAAGGAAAGCAATGCACGGCGACCTCTGACTCTTCAATTAGAACAAGGCCCCAGTCACTCAATGCTATGTCGCGGCAGATAAGATATGGAAAGAAAAAGGAGGGGGAGAGAGAGACAGACAGACAGAGACCGAGACAGAGACAGAGACATGGGCATTAGAGAGGGCGAGCGAACGAACGAGAGGAGGAGAGAGAATGAAAAAGAGACTGCAACTGACACACTGAGATAGAGACAAACACAAAGACAGAGAGACAAAGAAAGGGAGAGGGGAGAGAGAGAGAGAGAGAGAGAGAGAGAGAGAGAGAGAGAGAGAGAGAGAGAGAGAGAGAGTAAGAGAGAGTGAACGCCAGATAGAAAGGAAGAAAAAGAGACAGACGCATGGACAGATACAAAGATAGAAACAGAGAGAGACACACAGAGAGACAGATAGAGAGAGAGAGACAGACAGACAGAGACAGAGACAGAGACAGAGACAGAGACAGAGACAGAGAGACAGAGAGAGAGAGAGACAGAGAGACAGAGAGACAGAGAGAGAGAAACAGCCATGTAGGCAGTATGTGCCGGGTCACAGTGCCGACTGAGTCCCTGGCCGCAGCTGACTGTTAGAGCGGCCTCCTCTAAGTCGACGGCTACGGAGGGAGGGAGGGAGGAGAGACTTCGAAGCGGCGGCGGCGGCGGGGCGGCGGCGACAGTCGATTGCGGAGACTTTGAGCCCAGGTGACGACGACGACGACGACGACGACGACGACGACGACAACAGCGGCGCACAGTTGAGTTGAGTCGGTTGAAAATGGCGACGATGCGAGATACGTGTAAACGGTCCTCTTGTGACGTTACTATTGTTCCCTGTAAGCACTATTCTACTCTGTGTCGGTCGCAAATTCGAATTCCATCTGGTTGACTTCTTCTTCTTAGAACGGATTAATTTCGTATAGAGTTCTAGAATTTGTGTTCGTAAACTTAACATCCTGCGCTCGTCAGGTACCGAGAAGTATCCGAGTATCGCAGCGTTGTGATATCTATCATTCGAGCACTGGTACACACTTATATAGCGTTTAGATATGAAAGCGTATATGCATGTTATTATTATGTGACTTAATACGTTGTATATATAAACGCGTCGACATTGCTAAGAACGCGGATGTTTTTAATACTTTTTATATTGAAATGCTTGAAATTCCTGTCAAGCGACCAAGGATGAAATATCGTCTAATAAATTCGGAAGAAAAATACCGAGAAATTAACAGCATATAGACAACTGCATCGGTCAACTGGAACCACATCAATCATTCGACAACTCGTAAGGCACTGGAATGCCCAACGTCGACATTCTGCATTGAACTTCAGTACACAGCAGATCGTTTGACTATCGTCGCATTTATCGACTGACTTACTTCCAGCATATATCGAAGGTATGATCTATTGCTTTTTATTTGCCTCAAATGTAAATAGTTATATGCAGTGGCGTAGCCAGGATTACCGGAAAGGGGGTTTAGGTTTTTGACCCCAACTTCGAAAAAATCTTGACAAGCAAAAAAAGGTTGTCACCGTTACATTCTATGCCACTTAAAACTTTTTGGTCGGCAGCCAAGGGGGATTTTGACCCCCAAAATCGCTTCCCAAAACAAAAAATGTATAGAAACTCATTAATTTTTTTTCGGCAGCCAAGGGGAATTTAACCCCCAAAACCCGCCTTGGCTACGCCACTGGTTATATGTCAGTATCTTTCTCGTCTACGAATGTTGATGCGATTCACGATGTTTTAGAAGAAACATTTAAAGATAGGGAAAAGGGAGCGAATAGGGAATTGAATTCAAGGGCGTACCTAGGGTATTTGGCGTCTTTGGCAGAATGTAAATAATTAGCAGGTTAACAAATCCTTAATTAACAAATCATTACGTTTTATTGAAACAAGATTAAAACTACAGATGCACTTTTCTTGCTTTTACTGATGCGAACTGGTCTATGATCAAGTGCCGCTCAAAGTCAGTTTTCTCAGTTTCTTCTTCTCTTTCAACGCTGAGTAGAGACCAAGATCACATGCAAAGGATTTTGACGCCACCCTTAAGTGATGCCCAGGGCATCTGCCCTACCTGTCATACCCTATAGGTACGCCGCTAGTTGAAATTTAAAGGACGTTCTTTTACTAAGGTAGAATTCAACCATTAGTTTCTATGAAAATACACTATATGCACGAGTGCATACTTTGAAATTTATATAGCGCTCTGTGCCCGAGACCTCAAATCAGTCAATCGTTTCAGCTATCGCTGCATTGAATCGACTGCGTGTATAGGTCTACATTGTTGGACATGACGCGTGTCTGATGTATACATCCGGTGCTCTCTGCTTTCTGGTTCATCTAATGCCCGTAAAGTTTTTCTTGTGATGTCCAAAGAGGCCTGCTAAGCTCTTTGGGAATGTAATATCTCTTCTATTGAGTCTTCCACAGAAGAAAGACATTGCTGAACTGAATATCTCTCTCTCTCTCTCTCTCTCTCTCTCTCTCTCTCTCTCTCTCTCTCTCTCAAAATCCGCTCTCTTGTGATCTGCGCCCAGAGATAGAACTATACCGGTTGACGGATGACTTTTGCGATCATGACATATATTTGAATATCGCCATTCCCAAAGGACATTCATATCGTAAGTAAGTTAGTAAGTAAAATCTCGTAAATTTATATAGCGCTTTGGAAAACAGTACAGCAGCAGCTTCTTATTCTTATGCACTTAATCCAGAGATGTCCACGGGTTGGGTTAGCTAGGATTGGTTGGGTCAGACTTGTTCCATATTAATGGTGGGTTGGGTCAGAATATGTCATGGTTTAAGAAATTGTAATGTATTACGATGGGTTGGGTTGATACAAGCAACCCTATTACCGGCATGGGTTGGGTTGGGTTTGGTTCAGTGACAAGTGGGGGTGGCAACTTCTAAGCATGGGGTCAACCATTTATTGATAGCAGAGGCGGATTTACATTTTGGAGGCCCGGTGCAAATATTTCCATGGAGACCCCCCCGGCGCCATCGTGGTCACTTAAAGACAGTGTTTATTCTAGGCCCTTTTGGGGGGATTCCCCCAAAATCAAATAATTCTCCCCGCCAAAAAAAATTTTTTATGTTGCATGGGGAGATGGAAATTCTCCCCCAAAAACAAGTGTGGCGACGGGGGATTTTTTATTTTATTGGAGAGGGGGAAAATAAGGAAGCTTGTCACAGAGCGTTTAAAAAGGGAAAACAGGCAGATGACCTTTTTGTTTTTTGTTTTATTCCTCGTCAAGACTTTTGAGATGTCAAACCTTGTCCCTCCAAACATTTCAAAATTCCCCCCAATGTCAAGGTGGCTAGAATAAGCACTGCTTAAAGAAGTAAAAATAAAACAAACGTCATTGAAAAATTAAACAATTAAATGCCATTGACTTCAACTCAAATAAACTTGCATTGAATTTGCAGTCGTGCAGCCAGTGTACAAGAACTGGGGCACGGTCGACCTGTCGTCTGTTTATAATATTAGTAGTGTACTGGTAACGCACCGTAGCTGGTAATTAGTCTAAATTCTCTCAACATGTCGCCGACGACTTTTTGTTGTAGCAAAGGCCTCCACTAGCTGTGCAAAGTCGATTGTCTTCACGAGTTCATTTTCAATGTTCAGTATGGCTATGGATGACAGTCTATGATCTGTTAGATATTAATGCGCTATAATCCACGTGTTATGACGTATAAATTAATTTAATTAATTTAAGTGTTATTTGAACTTATTTCTTATGAATTTAATCATACACGAAGATGAGTTCCGGTACCTTTTTTCTAGAAAAAAACACTAAGTATAACTAAGATTTGTAATCGTTTGCCACAAAGGTCACCGTCACGGTGTTACGCATTTTACGGTAAGGCAAATGAGTGATGGCGTTAGTCTGTATGCAACTATGCATTGCCATTCCAAAGGTACAGAGGCATACAAATACACATACTCCTCCCATTTCCCGCGCTTCTTGACCGGTGGTGCCGTGGTAAGAATTGACCGTCGAGGCACACTGTACAGGCACTCAGGTTGAGTCATGCAGTACCCCTAATCTGATAACGATGCAAGAGGCCGGGCGTCTACGACTGCCGGTGTCCCGGTGCAACCGCCGGTCACTCGGTCAGAGTCCAGCCATTATGAGACATACCATTAATTGAGGTCAGCTAAACCAGGGTATATGAGATATAGGCTTTCTTAACAAAGACTCATGGAGCATGCATTAAATTGAATTTCAATACTAAATTGTTACTCATCCGTGTTCAAACACTACTAACGTCTAACGATACAACATTTTCATGTATATCTCCGAAAATAAATTACTTTAAAGAAACTAATAATTGAAAGTCTTTAAAATAATTATTATTAGAACAGGGAGGCCCCTAAATTTGTATTTTGAAGGGAGGCCCGGTACCGATGCACCACCTGGTACCGTGGTAAATCCGCCTCTGATTGATAGGTATGTAGTAGTAAGTATATAGGGTCTCAAAAGGGAAGCCACTGGGGCAGGCATTCAATAGGGAGCAGTCCCCATGTGGAGTCATCACTGATTTGATTGGAGATTTGATGGGTTGGGTTGGATTAAGTTCTAAAAAATGGATCCATGGACAATTGGACATCTCTGACTTAATCTTTCTTGAAATAGCCATGCATGGGCGCGGTGGATTGTCGCGTATACGTAGACTTCGGACGACGTATACATCTCCACTGAGACGGACTCCACACTTCGTTGTCCCGCGTGTTCCGTGTTGGGATTTAGGGACATTTGTTTTTTTCGGATCAACGTTCATTTTGCTGTCAAATTCTTTGCGATAAACGCCGCAGTCGGACGAAATGGAAATATTCCGGCGTTTTTATCGTCAGAAAAGGTAATGAAAAAGAATTGTGTAAAATGTCGCGATGAAATCATTCATTTTCGCCGACATTTGAGCAACAGCAGCAACAGCAACAGCAGCAACAACGCCCTGCAAAACAACATCAACAGCTCATGTTATTATTGAGATTTCGCATCGATGAGATGACTAATGCTGTCATCCGTTGCGAAAGGAACCCTGTGTACAGATACATCGGTATTTGCACTAACAGGACTCTCTGACTGCAGATCAAAGACTAATGATTATATATATATATATATATATATATATATATATATATAGGCCTATATATACAGTATACTGTATATATACATATATATACTGTAGAAACGTTATTTTAAATGGATGTATATGGCATTGAAAAGATCTTGTTTACCAGACTGTTTGAGGCTTCGTAGCAAAACACCGGATATGGTTTGTCATTTGCACAGTTCTCCTTCCGCTGGTCCGTTTCCGGTACGGCACTGGTCGCCCCGTTGGTACTGCATTACGCTTCCGACAAACGCTTCGACGAAGTATAGCAGCGAATCTGGTTCAGCAAACGCGCTGCTGCCCTTGCTGATGTCTTCCTGGTTTATGATTTGTTCCTTTGGTGGCGAAGAAGTTGCACTTCTCGAAGAATCATTATTATTATTATTCCGTGGACCCTGGATTCCGTGACTTAGAACGCCTCTGGGATAGAGGTCGTTCTTTTCGAATGAAACTATCCAAGAATTTTGCAAACAGTCCCAGTAAAAGATGATAGCTGTTGGATCGAATCGAAATTCACACGACATTTCAGGACGAAAAACGAGATTGTCATTAACCTTAAGGTTACACATAAAGAATCCATTGGAATCCGTGGAATCCGTTCTTTCTTGACTATTTCTCGCAGTCCAAAGAGCTTTTGCTTAGTCCTAAACGAAAGTCATCGCGACAACGTTTTCTCTCTCTCTCTCTCTCTCTCTCTCTCTCTCTCTCTCTCTCTCTCTCTCTCTCTCTCTTGACCTCTAGTGACTTAGGAACTTAATTATGAAAGATCGCCAGAAGGAATGTAAATAAAAAGTATTCAATTCTCCTTTAGCATGGGTTGGAGGACTACTCCCACCCAAACATCGTTGGCCTCCAGTGGGGCACCAGGCGGCTAAGAGCTAAATTTGTCGACCCCGCTGACCTCGGCCATTAGGGTGCAGGGTTGAACCCATGCGACCCGAAGATTCTTTCCTTTCTTATAAATGAAGTGTTTTTTTCAATGAGAAAATGTCAGTTTTTCCAATTTATTTTGTTTGTTTTGTAGAATTCGTCAATGGTGCGTTGAGCGTTATAATACGTGCGAATTAGTTTGTGGAAAAACTAGCGGTTTTTGCAGTATTTAACATCGTTTTGAGATCGTTTTTGACAAGCGAGTGTTTGGAGGATCAAGCGAAGCCAATAAAAGGGAAGTTGAAGTGTTTTTGTAAAAATTTCTAAGCAGATTTTAAAAAAAAAATCGCCAGTGAGCGATATAAGGATAATCACGTGTAATAAATAACATTTGGATCAATAAATAACATTTGGATTAATAAATTCAAAATAAAATTTAGTTTATTGGATATCTCAATACATACTTCTGGAAATAATAATGGCTCCTAAAAAAGATTTGGTTGTTTGCGATACTTGTAGCATGAGCGGCCTGGCGGAGTTCTTCACCGAGGAAGATATCTGCATGCAGTGCCGAAAGATCACGGCTCTGGAAAAGACGATGATGGACCAGCAGAAAAGACTCACGGAGCTGGAGCACATCGTGAAGTCTCTGAGCGAGCGTGTAGCAGCGGAACGGACGAAATCCTACGCGGAGATCGTCAAGGAAAGAGCACCGTCGGAGACGAGGAAGGAAGGAACCCGCGAGATTACTGTGAAATCTAAGGAGCAGAAGACATCGCCAGCTAAAAGAAGACCGAGGAACACCTTCGTCTACGTTGGAGAAGAGGCTGAGAGCGTCGGAGTCGAGAAAAGGGTAGTGCTCATTGGGGATTCCAATGTTCGACAAGTGGGACAAAATTTGGCGGAGCAGTCCAACAAATTTGTCACCATTTGTCAGCCGGGAGCAAAGCTCGAGGATGTCCAGGAGATACTGGACTCAACCCACAAGGATGGTGACACTTGTGTGATCGAAGTGGGAACCAATAATCTATTTTCTGATGAGAAGGCAGATCTAATAAAGAAGTTTCAATTTATTTTGCAGGAATTAAAGAAGAGAAGAAGACGAGTCGTGGTGATGGGAATCTTGCCACGCAGACTGTCACGGGAAATGGAGAGGAAGAGGACCAGCGTCAACGAGGAACTGTGGGAACTGTGCCAGAGCGAAGGAGCTGAATTTCTGAACGCCGACTTCGATGTTTGGGACAGGTATTTGGGAAAGGATGGGCTGCATCTCAACAGGTATGGTGCAGATAAAATAGCTAGGAAAATATTTGCATGTGTTAAATGCTGCTGTAAGGCTTTAAACTAAGTAGGTGGACAGTTAGAGACAAAGCCATATGTCTAAGTGGTAAAGGTGATAACAAACATAGAGATAATATGGACGTAATTAGGCATAAATCTAGGGGTGACATAGAATATGGTTTCTCTAGCTGTCACAATTATAATACAGATGAAATTATTAATAACGGTAATGTAGTTAGTATGTCAGGGTATGGAAAACCAATGAAATGTTTTTATGTAAATGCTAGGAGTTTGATTGGGGTTTTTAAAATGGCCGAGTTGGAGATGCAAGTAAAAGTTATGAGTCCAGACATTATCGGAATCACAGAATCGTGGGCCAAGTGTGACATTGATGATACCGAACTAAATTTACAGGGATATGCTATGTTTAGAAAAGATAGGAAAACCAGAGCAGCAAAGGTCATGGAGCAGGAGGGTACTACTTTACATTAAAGAAGGCTTGCATGCCATGGAGCGAACAGACATAGAAAATGATCACTTCAAGGAGCATATATGGTGTGAAATCAGAAGTCACCGAGAGAAAATATTGGTAGGGGTTTGTTACAGAACACCAAGTGCTATGGAAGAAGCAGATAATGGAATGTTTGCTTTATTGAACAGGGTATCAAGAGAAAATGTTGTTATAATGGGTGACTTTAATTATCATGTAGACTGGGAAACGCTGGATACAGAGAGATCATGTGATAGGAAATTTCTGGACTGTGTCAATGATAATTTTCTGTTTCAGCATGTGACAAGGCCAACAAGAGGCAACAACATATTAGACCTGGTTCTAACAAAGAGAGGAGAATATAGTTTCCAACGTGGAGGTTGGGCAGAATTTTGCAACAAGTGATCACCAAATGGTCAGTTTTACTATTAACTTTGGGATTGGTCAACAAAAGCAGTTTCTGGATAGGCGTAACTTTTTTAAGGGAGAATATGACCTGGCAAGGAAGATGATTACAGAAATGGATTTGGAGAGGGAGATAACAGGAAAAGACACCGAGGAAGGCTGGAGCATATTTACCAAATGTATGTCCAAAGTCATAGAATTGACCATTCCCAAACAGAAGAAAATTAATAACAAACTTCCTTGGATAACAAGGGAAGTGCAACGAAAAGAAGGGCGAAAAACAAAGCGTGGAGGAAACTAAGTAAACTCAGATTAGCAAGTAAAGGAAATGAGCAGAATCAGCACAGACTCAAGATCTTGGAGGAACAGTATACTCAGAAAAGAAAAGCATCAGCAGTTACTAACAAGATGGCTATTGCAAATTTTGAAGGTAGATTAGCAAAAAATATAAAACAGAACAGTAAAAGTTTCTACAAATATTGTAATAGAAAGTTGAGACGAAAGGACACAGTCGGTCCCCTCTTGGACAGCGCAGGATGTGCAATAACAGACGATGTAGAAACTGCACAGATTCTAAATAACTATTTTTGTTCAGTATTTACAGAGGAAAGTACAAATACTATGCCAGAAGCCAAAATTGTGTTTGATGGAAATGAAGAAGAAATGCTAACAGATATAGTGTGTACAAAAGAATGTGTTATCAAGGTTTTGACCAATTTAAAGATAGACAAGAGCCCAGGATTAGATGGCTTGCATCCAAAGTTTCTTTACGAGGTTCGAAATGAAATAGGACATGCAATTGCTTTGATAATCAATGAATCACTCAGAACTGGAGTAGTACCACAAGACTGGAGAGACGCATTAGTCAGCCCACTGTTCAAGAAGGGAAAACGAAGTGAACCAAGCAATTACAGACCAGTGAGCCTAACATCTGTAATCGGTAAAGTTATGGAAAAAATACTGAAAGAAAGCATTTTGGAGCATTTGACTAGGCATAAAATTGTTAAAGATAGTCAGCATGGATTTACAAAGGGGCGTTCATGCCTGACCAACCTGTTGGACTTTCTGGAGGAGGTTTTGATAAGCTAGACAAGGGCAAGGCAGTAGACATAATATATTTAGATTTTGCCAAAGCTTTTGATAAAGTACCCACATAAGGCTGGCTGCCAAACTGAAGTCCTGTGGAATAAGGGGCAATATTCTCAGATGGATCGAAAATTGGTTGAAGGAAGAAGACAGAAGGTTGGCATTAGGGGAGGCCATTCGCAATGGGCAAGAGTTATCAGTGGAGTGCCTCAGGGCTCAGTGCTTGGGCCATTGCTTTTCTAATATATATAAATGATATCGATGAAGGATTACTGTCCAAAATCTCAAAGTTTGCCGATGATACAAAGTTATGCAGAAATATAGATTCGGAGGATGATGCAAAAATTTTACAAGAAGATCTAAGGAAATTGTTTCAGTGGTCTGTGGACTGGCAGATGCTTTTCAATATTGATAAATGTTCTGTAATGCATGTTGGGAAGTCTAATAATGGTAATGAATATTCTTTAGGGGGGAAGGTTCTAACCACAACAGAAAAAGAAAGAGACTTGGGGATAATCACCCATAGAAGTATGAATCCATCTCACCAATGCATGGAGGCAGCAAAAAAGGGAAACCAAATGTTGGGAATGGTGAAAAGGACAATTGTGAGTCGTGACAAAGAGATAATCATTAAACTTTATAAGTCATTAGTAAGGCCTCATCTGGAATACTGTGTTCAGGCTTGGAATCCATTCTGAAAAAGATATAGAACTTTTAGAAAAAGTGCAAAGACGAGCAACGAAGATGGTCAATGGGTGCCATAATTTAAGCTACGAAAAAAGACTTCAATATTGTGGACTGACAACATTAGAAAGGAGAAGAGAGAGAGGGGATTTGATAGAAACATACAAAATAATGACTGGGAAAGTAGATGTGCCATATGATCGATTCTTTACATTGGCACACTATAGCAGCACAAGAGGCCACAAGTGCAAATTGTTTAAGCAGAGAGTTGGTCCAAGAAAGAAAAACTTTTTTAGTGCAAGGGTTGTGGACAAATGGAACAGTTTGGACGAGGTGGGAGTGACAGTTGAAACAGTGAACGGATTCAAAGGCTATCTAGATAAACTAGGTTATTGAATGCAGATGGTTACATCAGTGGTTTTCACACAGGCTTACTTAGCCTCCTAAACCACTTAAAATCACATTATTAAAAAATTAAATGTTTTTCTGAGGCGCAGTTACTCTTCCCTTTTCTCCTTATAATTATTGCAATAATTTTCTTTTTACCGAGGAACTCTAGGCAATGAAATACGCTTCTACTTTGCAGTGGCGGCTCTAAAATTTGGCAAGTGGGGGCCGTTGGGGGCAACTTCTAATCATGGGGGCCAACCATGTGTTGTTTAATGTATTTAGCATTAAGTATAGGGTCCCAACTGGGGGACACTGGGGGCCAGGCAGTCAATAGGGGGACACGGGCCCCCTGGTCCCCCGGTGGAGCCGCCACTGCTACTTTGACTTGATTAAAATGATTAAATGAGGCAATTTCCAGTTTCAATTTGTTAATAATAATAATAATAATAATAATAATAATAATAATAATAATAAATAATAGTAATACTAATAATAATAAAGCACCTTTATAGCAACATTTCTAATATACTCTAAATGTATTAATCGATGGTACTTCAAATCCTTTAGTAAAAAGTCCAGGTCAGTTCAGTTACCGCAGTAGCTACTACTTAATAATACTCAAACTGAACACTTATAGGATGAATTTTGTCGCAATTTTACACCAAGATACCGCACTTACACAGCTCTCTAGAACACTTCAAGAATTTAACTTATTTTTTCACTAACAGTTCACCATACTTAACGAGTATTAATTATTAATTATTAATTATCAACTGCATTAGCAAACTAAGTGGCAGTTCGGGCATAAATCTTATCTAGGCTATCTTCAAGATTGACGTGTTTACTGTTTTACGATGCATAACAGCCAATATATATATATATATATATATATATATATATATATATATATATATATATATATATATATATATATGCGAGCAATGTAACTATGGCGGGCTATGCAGCTAACATAGTGGCTGCTATTAATTATGGCCTGACGTTCATGCTAAATACTTTGAAACTTTTAGAACGACAACAACAACAGCAGAATCAAGCGCCTCATTTTCCCCCTCCATCAGCTAATAATTAATTCGTCAACGCGTTAGAAGCACTCGCAAGAACGAGCAACAAGAGCAAGATGGCGGAAACGAAGACCGACGTCTACACCGTCGTGTCCGGCTTAGCGGACAGCAACGCGTCGGACGTTGTTCGTAACGAGACCTTCGCCTACTATCCTTACGTCAAAGTCCCCGTGTACATGATAGCCGCCTATTCGCTCGCCTATTCTCTCGTCTTCGTCGTCGGATTGGTGGGCAATCTTCTGGTCGTGCTCGTCGTCTTCAGGAACCCGTGCATGCGCAGCGTCACCAACTACTTTCTGGTCAACCTGGCGATGGCCGACATACTCGTCTGTCTCTTCTGCGTTCCCATCAACCTCATGTCCAATCTGTTTTCAGGTACGTCAACTAATTATCGGCGACAGATTATAATTGACCACATCGATTTGAATGGCTTCTTGCCGTGATTAGCATTCGGCGTCTCTGTAATTCGTCCAGAGCTATATAACTGGCACTTTTCGCGGTTATAATTTCTGTTCGGAAACCCATCCTCTGCTAAGCCTGGCGTTGCAATAACAAAGGGGAAAGGCCTGGCAGTGGCGGCTGCACAGGGGTGGTCCGGGGGCCCAGGTCCCCTATTGAGTGCCTGGCCCTCCAGTGCCCCCTGTTGGGACCCTATTCTTAATACTACATACCAGGTCATACCTAACAACAAATGGTTGGCCCCCATGATTAGAAGTTGGCCACCCCAAAGGCCCCCACTTGCCAAATCCTGGAGCCGCCACTGAGGCCTGGTCGTTTTCCGCTCAATTACTTACATTCGCAAGTACACTGTGCAACAGCGGACAGAGACCGAGCGCCTACAAAGCGTTCTATTTCCAGAATTATGCTTATATGTTCGCTACCTGATTAATAGTAGTAGTTTTAGAAGTAATAGCAGCAGCAGTAATAGTAGTGATAGTGACACTAGTAAGAATAAGTAATAAGTAATAATAATAATAATAATGATAATGATAATGATAATGACGACAGCACTTGTATCATGAACAGGCCTAACTAATTTTCTCTAACGTCTTGCGATTCATGCGTTGAAAAAAGTTTTTTGATGAAAGGATCGTGGGGCCACCGAACTATTCCCTGGCTGCGCCCATGATGTTATCAAATCTATTCTATTCTATGTATTCTGTAGCGCTTTATAAATGCTTAAAGGTCAGTCAGTGTCTAGGGCTCGAGGCCATGCCAAAGGTAGTAGTAGTAGTACTGTAATAGTAGTAGTAATAGTAGTTGTTGTAGTAGTATAGTAGTTGTAGTAGTAGTAGTAGTAGCAGTAGTAGTAGTTGCTGTTGTTGTATAAGTAATAGCAGCAACAGTAGTAGTGATATTAGCACTAGTAGTATTAATAATAATATTAATAATGATAATTCTGATAACAATAATAACTTAGTGATATGAGATTGAAAAATAAAGCCAAAGGATCAGTAAAGGTAAAAATATAAACGAGCAATAAAAGACCAGTAATCGATTTTCAAAGATGTAGAAATTATATCGGACTGCGTATTCTCGTTTCAGAATTTTCGGTCTAAAAGGGAGGGGCAGAGTGCGAGGAGAAATCTGCATAGTGAGTTGCTGTTAAAAGTAAAAAGGTAAGGTAGGTCCCTACTCGAGTCCGAGCGTTGGGTTCCGGCGCTTATCTCCGGTCTGGGCAATCAGCGAAGTAGGTGGTATAATCCATTAATCTGGGTTAGGTTGCCATTACTTTCTCCAGACCCACGTTTTACCTCGCAGGCTCGCAACTTAACGCTGTTCCTCTTTTTGCCACCGCCTTCTAGCGAATAAGGCTGAGTCGACCTTAGGGCTCCTGCGGGAATTGAACCCGCGACCTTCTGCTCCATCGTCCAGCGTTGTTACCACTCTTCTAACTTCTCGCCCCTTGCTGTTAACCCCTTAACCGGGCGCGACGGCTCAGAGCCGTCCAGTTTACATTGAGTTACAGATTTATTCCCCAGTTAAGGGGTTAAGTACTCCATCGATAAAACAGGACTCCTCGCTTTGCATTAAACCAGAGCTGTCGACTCTGTATCGATGGAAGTTTTTCTTTCTCTGCATTGGACAGTTGTTGTCGTAGTTGTCGTTGTCGTCGTCGTTGTTGTTGTTGTTGTCGTTGTTGTTGTCGTTGTCGTTGTCGTCGTTGTTGTTGGCCAAGTCGCAGTATTTGATGATAGATTCAATGTCGTTGAATTTTTCGATTTCGGCGTCAGGTGTCTATAATCCCCATGTTGAGAATCACTGTCTTCGACGCTAGGCGGCGCCGTGTCGCAAGGCAAATTGATGGGCGAATGAGGAGGAGCAAGAGGTCATGGAGAGGAGAAGGAGGAGGAGAAGGAGGAGGGTGAAAGGAGGAGAGGAGGAGGAGGAGGAGGAGGAGGGTGAAAGGGGAGGAGAAGGAGGAGCAAGAAGTGAATGAAGAGAAAGAGGAAAAGGAGATGGAAGAGAAGGAGGAAGAGGAGGAGGAGGAGGAGGAAGAGGAGGAAGAGGAGGAAGAGAAGAAGAAGGAGGAGGAGGAGGAGGAAGAGGAGGAAGAGGAGAAGGAAGAGGAAGAGGAGGAGGAGGAGTAGGAGGAAAAGGTGAATGAGGAGGAAGATGAGAATGAGATTTCGCCTGTTTGGTTTTGGAAGAACATTTTGTATTTTTTACTTTCCGTGATAAAGAAACAGTGAAGAGAACGTTTTTACGGTTTTATGCGCCGACAATTTCCGCGGTTGCAAGTAAACAAGGTCGCGCGATCACGTGACGGCGACACCACCGCGGTTAAAAGAGACGACGTTGTGCGCGGGCGACGCAACGGGGGGAGGGGGAGGGCGTGCGCCATATAATGACGTCATGTCGTCGAATGGATCCGACCAATCGAATTCTTCGAAACATCCGCCGCCGTGAACGATCGCTTTGTGTTCTAGCGGTCGAAGCAATCCTGACACGTCAGCACACTTTATACTGCGCTGATTTATGTGGCGCACTACGGAGAATTGAGTTTTTTCTTTGGTTGCAACAATCTGATAAACAAACACGTAAAAGAGTGAGATTTCTCTAAAGCCTTTTTGTGCCGTTAACTCCCAATTAGTGGGCGATAAATCAGATTCTATTTTCGGTCACACGCCCAAAATAACGGCGCCTAACATCATGTTATTTTTGCAATCTTATACACTGTATCATGTCTACTGTTTTTCTGTTGTTTTTGTGAAGCTGTTCTTGTTGTTGGCTACTGCTTTTCTGTTGTTGCTGCTGTTGCTGCAGCAACAGAGACGTCAATGGGCTGGGTTAACCCATGGGTTGGGTTGGGTTGATTGGGTTGAGCTGCATGGGTCAGACTTTTCCATATTAACGATGGGTTGGGTTGGGTCAGAAAATAAGTCGCGGTTTACGAAATTGTAATGTATCATATGGTTGGTCGGGTTGAGATGAGGCCAACGAAGCCCTATTACCGGCACGAAATGCGGCGCTATAAAAATCCGTGGAAATCTTGTTAACTTTAGGCTGGGTCTTTGGACCTCTGATGTGCAAAATGGTTCCGTTCCTACAAGGCATTTCAGTCAGTGCATCAGTCAACACTCTTATGGCGATCGCCATAGACAGGTTAGACTTTGAAATATAATGGCGCTGCATTAAATAATTTGCTGTGTTTCGTTCCATTGGAATTTTATCATCACGGACTAAAACATTCGTTTGATTAGGACTACTTGCTCAGGCGGAAGGATTTACTTTATGCGCACCAGAACTACTTGTTTCACCTTCCGTTTAACATCGTAGGTCTACAATATTTGTCCTTTGCATACAATGAAATTTCTGCAGACTATTTTATGTGATGACAATTATTTCGATCGAGGGATGCAGTGTTTTATACAGGCCTGTTAGGAAGGGAGATTAACCCCCGCCCCGCCCCGCCACACAAAAAAATCTCAAAATTCCCCCTCCTCTCAAAAATTCGCAGCACAAAATTTTTGCACTGAACTATGTCTCTTCCCCTCCAGCCAAGTCAATTCACCCCGCAGGCCTGGAGTCTGGATAAAACACTGGAGGGATGAGCCGTGACTTAAGATAACTGGTTCGATGCATCACATTTTTATAGACGACAATAAATAATTATAGAATCGATTCGCTGTGTGACAGAACCCAATGGAAGGAGCATTGAACAGCCGGTGTTTAGATATGCAAAAATTTCATCCAGTTGAACAAATTCTCTGACGAAAACCACATTTTCGTTTATCCCCATCTTGATTGCATCAAATCCTCCTGGAATAATCAACACAGACTGTCTCGAATTTGCTCGACAGCGTTCGAAATGCGACATTCTCTCACTTTTATTGCCAGTTATTCACGATGTGAATAAATTGCAAATAAACAGGGTGGCGCAAAAACCGAACTAGTCACATTTAGGTTTGTATTTAATATAGTCTGGGTTTTTTGCGCCACCCTGTATATAGGCCTATAGTACGCAGTGAGCGAAAGGTTAACCTGTGTTAGCAACCATATAATAATAATAATAATAATAATAATAATAATAATAATAATAATGATGATGATGATGATGATGATGATGATGATGATGATGATGATGATGATGATGATGATGATGATGATGATGATGATGATGATGATGATGATGATGATGATGATGATGATGATGATGATGATGATGATGATGATGATGATGATGATGATGATGATGATGATGATGATGATGATACGCCCGAAAGCGATATATAAATCCACGAGATTTTGAATGCCTGCTTATCTAATTGAATGTTGTGGCATTGATCAGTTCCTGTTTTGTTCGCCAGGTACATCGCCATTTGTCGACCTCTGCAGAACCACGTCACTCGCAAGGTGGCGCGCTGTACAATTGCCGTCATCTGGGCCATAGCGGCAGCGATCATGATGCCCTGGGCGGTCTACTACCGCCAGCTCGAATTCCCCACCCCGCTGCAGACGATCTACGTCTGCGGGCAGACGTGGCCGACAACGGAAATGGAAAAGAAGTACTTCCTGTTCGCCATCTTCCTCACCTGTTACACCATACCGCTCGTCCTCATATCCGTCTGTTACGGTCTCATCGGTTGCCGGGTGCTGCGGCGACGGTCGCCAGGCGTCGACAGCAGCGTCACGATTCGTTTGCGTCGTAGTCGCGTGAGGGCGCTCGAGATGCTCGTCGTCGTCGTCATCATGTTCGCCCTCAGCTGGTTGCCCACCTACGCCATCCAGGTGCGCAAGTACTACGGGGCCGAGATGCAGGAAAGCGAACCGGACTTCAACCTGATCAACATAGTCCTGACGCCGGTGGCACAGTGGCTCGGGTCGGCGAACAGCTGTTTCAATCCGTTCATCTACTGCTTCTTCAGCGCTCGGTTCAGGAACGGGTTCAAGGGCATCGTCTGCGACCGGCGTCAGAGCACCCTGTCCATCTCAAGGTCACGCTGGCCGACCTTGAAGAAGAGGGAAGGCAGGGTCATCGTATCGCTGTAGTAGTGGTCCAGGCGGTACGCCTGGGTTACACCTGTGAAAGCTGATCTGATGACTGACCTTTCCTGCTTGACCTGACCCCAATTGCATGTGGTGCGTCGTCGGCTGATGCTGCCTTAGACATTAAGATGGTGGCGCCATAGAAGTTGATTGATTGATTGATCGCAGTGGCGTAACCAAGGGGGGTTGGAAGTTAAACCCCATGGCTGCCGGAAAAAAATTTTAAAATGAGTTTCTATGCATTTTTTATTTTGGGACGCGACTTTGCGGGTGAAAACCCCCCTTGGCTACTCGGCTCTAGGATGTAACACGAAGTAAAAATGGTGACGACCTTTTTTGCTTGTCAGCACCTGGAAGGGAAAAAGTTAAATAGAAGAAAGAAAAATGAGGAGATGACCTTTTTTGCTTGTCAACATTTTTTGGAAATTGGTGACGGGCAAAACCAAAAACCAAACCCCCTTCCGAAAATCCTGGCTGCGCCACTGATCGATTGATTGATTGAAAGGTTCTTGTAAGGCTGTTCCATTGAAGATCTTTATTGAAATGCATTCAGGTCACATGACCTATTCACGATTTATTTGGATAAATATTTCTATTTTGACTGAACAAACGATTTAAGATGTTTTTCTCCATTTGATATTTGTTCGGTCGGCAACAGAATCAAAGAAATTTTTCAGAAGCTCAAAAATATTGTCTACGATTATAATAGGGAAAAACGGGTCTTTCCTCGAATGAAATGCGTAGATTGAAAATTTTTTCTTAATTTTTTCTCTGTTTTTACAAAACCAAATTGAAATGGAGCGAGGAGTGATAAAATATTCAAAAGATGAGCTATATAAGTAACTTGTTACGTTACCCTGTAATCTGGTTGCTTCTATTATTTGGAAAGCGACAATTTCTCGATTAAGACTGCGCTTCGAAATATATAAGTAAAAGTTCCAGAATTTAAGTTCTGCTTTAAACTTTACGGTGAAAAAGACTTGAATGTCCCTAGGACCGAGGGCGTATGCAGGACACAATGAACCGCGACTACCTCCTCGGAGTTCCTGGTATCACTGCCTCCGGTGATGGACTCCCTCAAAATGACCTTTGACCTTAAGAAAGAGAACGCTGTCTCGGCGATGAACGACATTGAACGTCTTTTCTGAAATATAGGTTTTTTTCAGTAGAAACGAGAAATCTCCAAGATTTATTTCCAACGATGACTCGAAAAGAAGAAAAAACTTCGAGAAATTTATGAACGTAATCCGATACGATGAAAATGCGTGCTACGAGTTACGATGTTCAATGTCGCTAAAGTGGATGGGGGAGTCAGTGGGAGAGAGCCAATAGCTAGTTTTTATGCGGACTGGGGGGGGGTTAAACCCCTGGGTTCACCCACACCGTACCACGTCACTGGTCGAGTACTACTTCTATGTATTTGGGGCAAGACATTTTAATTTTTGGGGTGGAATAGCCAGTGGCGGCTCCAGGATTTGGCAAGTGGGGGGAGGGCGGCGTTGAGGTGGCAACTTCTAAACATGGGGACAACCATTTGTTGATAAATATGTAGTAGTAAGTATAGGTACCAACAGGGTGGCCACTGGGGCAGGCATTCAATAGAGGACACGGGCCCCCCTTGAGTCCCCATGTGTTGCCGCCATTGGGAATAACCGAATCTCCCGCTGATTTCATTAAAGATTCCGCCTCTCCACTGTTTAAGATATCTTTTGTCAATAATTAATAGAAGCGTTCCAGTCACAGTGCGGTATTTGCAGAGGAAAAGGAAAAAATCCTAATAATTGCTTACTGACTATCCACCCCTCAACTGGTCCACTCTGTAGAAATAATAATAATAATAATAATAATAATAATAATAATAGTAGTAGTAGTAGTAGTAGTAGTAGTAGTAGTAGTAGTAGTAGTAGTAGTAGTAGTAGTAGTAGTAGTAGTAGTAGTAGTAGTAGGCCTAATAATAAACAACTGATTTTGGTTACATGTCGTATAAAGTACTGATAGGACACCTAACATTACTAAAGACAAAGCAATAGGAAAGCTCCATGTCGTCAACAAATCATTTGGCATAATGGGAACATATTCTTTTCCCCACTCGTCTGAGTCATCTGCATCCCCACCCCACTCCACCCCACCCCACCCCACCCCACTCCACCCCATCAGGTCTTACTCTTAATAGCACCCTGGTGGCGTCTTTGACTGAGCCCCACCGAAGTTATTAATTCTCATTTTCAAATCAGAGACATTCGGCGAATTCGTGATCTTGTGCCGAAACCTGCTCTGATTCCTCTTGCTAATGTCCTTGTCAGTAGTAGGCTTGATTATTACAATTCCCTTTACAATGGTTTGGCCAAATCTAATATACAAAAACTTCAAAGGATTCAGAATTCTGTGGTCCCAGGGCCAATACAAAAACTCGTAAACATGATCACATTAGACCTGTCCTTCAAAAGTTTCACTGGCTGCCAGTAGAACAGAGAATTGTATTTAAGACTGGTATCCTTGTTTTTTAAATACTGCAGTCTGCAAATTGGTAAGAGAGCTTTTTCTATTTCTGGGCCAAAAATCTGGAACTCTTTCCCTCTGGTTGTCAGATCTTCCAAAAAACTGAGCATTTTCAGATCTAGGCTTAAAACACATCTCTTCCAATTAGCATTTCCTCCATAGTCTGTCTTGCTGTTTCCCTCTGACTGATCTCTGGAATGACCTGGTCTTTTGCGGATGGATTTGGAGTACCATCGATTAATACCCTTAAGTATTAGAAATGGTGCTATAGAAGTGCATAATAATATAATAATAATAATAATAATAATAATAATAATAATAATATTATTATTATTATTATTATTATTATTATTATTATTATTATTCTCTTTGTAAAATGTAATCGTTGAACTATGTCGACTGTATTTCAATGCATTTAAACCCAAATCACATTTAGTATTCTACCAATGGGGAAGACGTGCTAATGCTCTGTAGCTGCCGAAAAGCCTTTCTCGTGTAAAATGCTTAATGAAGGGAAGAAGTTCAGAGATAAATGACGCATAGAAGCGAACTCTCTAATTCAATTATATATAGGCGGCGTTCATGCTGCGCCCTTACAGCTTACGTACTGACCTTCTTACTTGCGCACATAGATCTAAATCAAGAGACGAGACAGCATGACTTCCGGTTAGAGGACTTTTTCAGTCAGTCTGATATATATATATATATATATATATATATATATATATACATATATACATATACACATACATATATATATATATATGCGGCATGTTTTTTTTGCTTACATGCCTTTCGTCACACATCTGTTTCCTTTCGCTCGTCAGCGCAGTGCAAATATTGGATGACGTATTCTAATCGGAGCCTCGTTTTCGTCGTTATATTTGAATATTCGAAGTCTTCTGTGGGCCCGAAATCGGTAAAACTGTCAGCGCAAGCTGATTATGCTTGCGTGTCCATAGAATATATATATATATATATATATATATATACTAGGGTGGTTATTTGAGTTCTTTTTAGTTTTTTATGCTTTTAGATTTTAACGTTTAGCATGCCAGCACCCACAAACCATTCTCTAAATTCCATCTGTCTACTACTCTACCCATAATGCGCAAAGGGAACATTCTTTATACCTCTAAAATTCTTCATCGAACAGTTTCCTTCCAAGTGATTTCTAAGATGAACCGTTTATAAGCGTACGAGATCGACATTATTCTGTGGCGATCATGATCATAGGTGCACTGATTAATAATCGGCCGATTGTTCGGAGCCGATAATCGGCAGGCCGATAATCGGCAGGAGGCATAATTATCGGTGAATCTCTAACGATGATCATGGTCAGGCAACTTCGAAAAGTAACAGTGACAGTGCAGGCGATGTACACTGCTATAGCGCCTGCTATTCAAAGGGTCGTTCACATTTCGCCGATGCAACAAAATCATGATTTTGCGTCATTTACGCTTTTAATGTTAAAAAAGCGGTAGACCAGGAAAAAAGTGGGAAGACAACATCTACGACTGGACAGGACTCGCTATAGAGCAGGCGACAAGAACAGCAGAAGACCGTAACACTTGGAGGGAAGGCAGTCCACAATGCAGCCAATCTTAGGAGCGAAGACGGCTAAAGACAAGACATTGACGTTTTTAATAATAATTGTCACTTCTTCAAGCTCTTTCTCTTTCTCTGTCTGTCTGTCTGTCTTTCTATTTGTCTGTCTGTCTGCCTGTCTGTCTGTCTGTCTATTAGTATTTTCTTTACCAGTCTGCTGCCACGTCTGTCTGGTTGATTGTGTGTATGTGTAGCTGCCTATACGTCTGCCTATCTGTCTTTGCATCTGTTTATGTGCGTCTATGTGTCGCTGGTTTCTTGACCTATCTGCCTATCTGCCTGTGTATCTGCCTGTCTATGCGTCTGCGTGCCTCTATGTCTCGCTGTCTCTCTCTATCTCTGTCTGCAACTCTCTGTTTCTCTATTTGTAACTGTGTTTCTCTCCCTCTATCTTCCTGTCTGTCTCCCTCTCCCTCTCTCTCTCTATATCTCTCTCTCTCTCTCTCTCTCTCTCTCTCTCTCTCTCTGTCTGTCGGTCTCTCTCCTCTCTCTCTCTCTCTCTCTCTCTGTCGGTCTCTCTCCCCTCTCTCTCTCTCTCTCTCTCTCTCTCTCTCTCTCTCTCTCTGTCCGCCTCTGTATGTCTGATGCGTAGGAAGTTCCGAGCGTCACGACACATCCCTTACAACACCAATTCGCCGTCTCATCGTTCACGAAGCCGAATACTTCGAGCACTTTGGTTGGGCGGATTGAGGGTGGGGGGAGATGGGGCCGGAGAAGAATTCAAGAACACGACGGAGAAGAGGACGAATATAAGAGGAGGAGGAGGATGAGGAGGAGGAGAAAGACGAAGAGGAGAAAGAGGAAGAGGAGAAAGAGGCGGAGGAGGAGGCGGAGGAGGAGGCAGGACCTTGTCTCCGCATCATTCACAGATGCTGCCGTCTGAGCAGCAGCAGCAGCAGCAGCAGCAGCAGCAGCAGCCGCTGTCTTCTGCTGCGCTGGACACGAAAGGCGCAAGGAGCTTCGTCGGGAGCGTATAGCGGGGTCCCCCCTCCAGCCAAAAGCGACGGAGGCGCCGACAATGGGCGCCCTCCCCGGCCGACGACGACGACGACGATACGCCATATTCGATAATAAGTTTAACTGTCCGTAAGAGCGGCGAAGCGATAAGCCTTATCTCTGTCGCCGCCGCATATCGAACCCGTTATCTCTGCGTTGTTGTCCGCGCTCACGAAGAAGAAGATGTGAAGACGCGAATCTTGTGAAGGGAAGTTCGTGACGTCATTCAATGTCACACCGGAAGCAGCGTCGAACTTTTCCGGAAATGACGAAGCCAAGATTCTCGCCGTGGGGATGCATCGTTGCCCTTTGGCACGCCTCGAAAGGTAAGAGGAACAGTGGCGTAGCCAGGGAGGGTTGGGGGTTAACCCCCTGGCTGCCGAAAACAAACTATTTTTAATGAGTTTACATGCATTTCTAATTTTTTGACGCTACTTTGAGGTGAAAACCCCATAGAATGTAGAATGCAACGGTGCTTAAGAGGTGAGGACCTTTTTTGCTTGTCAAGATTTTTCAAAAGTTGATGTTGACCACGATCAAAAACCAAAATTCAAACCCCCTCTTTCGGAAATCCTGGCTACGCCACTGAAGAGGAACCCTGGATTTTTGTGGTCCGCTAGTGGTACTTTTCTATCTTTTATGGTGACAGCATCGAGCCTTTTAGAACTGCGTACGAAAAGCCACCCAAAATCAACCTGTATAAAGGTAAACTACACGCGGAGAAATACGATGATGGGGAACATCGTGGCTTCGCTGTCGACCGATAGATGGCAAACTTAGACTTTGTACAGGGTGGCGCAAAAAACCGGACTATATTAAATGCGCACCTAAATGTGATGTGACTAGTCTGGTCTTTTGCGCCACCCTGTACTTATTATACAGGAAGAGAGATTCGTGTACGGCTGTGCACTCTTTCTCTCTGTCTGCCTCTGCCTGTCTGTCTCTGCTGTCTCTGTCTGTTTGTTTGTCTCTCTTTCTATCTGTCTGTCTGTCTGTCTCTGTCTGTCTCTCTGTCTGTCTCTCTCTGTCTCTGTCTGTCTCTGTCTCTGTCTCTGTCTCTGTCTCTGTCTCTGTCTCTGTCTCTGTCTCTGTCTCTCTCTCTCTCTCTCTCTCTGATCTGTGCCCTTTGACCTTGAGAATATCTTTTCAGAGTACTCTGTCTATGAAGTCTCTATTTGTCAGTCGATCGATGACAGATGGCAGACATAATGAAAAAGTTGCGCTGTAGAAATAGAAAACTAGACTGACATATATATATTATATATTATATATATATATATATATATATATATATTGGTTTACTGAAATCTAAAGTAACGGTTTTATATAAATTCAGCATGCATCATCTTTTCTCCGGAATGAAGAAAATCAAAAATATATTCTTTGTAATGAGCTAAAGATTCGAATTTAATACGCAATCGTAAAAACTGCGCTATAAAAATCGCCCTAATTGAAGTTGGTTCTTGTAATTTAAAAAAATCGCGAACCACATATTTGTTACGTTAGAACGGGCTTGTATAGGTTTGATCTACAGGGTGTAAAAGTGAAAAGGGCACCCTTTATGATGTTTAATATCTCGGCTGCGTGTATAGCGATTTCAATGAAATTTATAGGCCATATATCTGGTAATGGTTCTGATGTAATTGCCAAATTTCATGCTGATATCTTTAGTCTTTGCTGAAATATGGCCAAAAACTAAAGAGACCCACATTTTAAAATTGACATTGGAATATAACGTCATAATAAAGTGATAACAAAATTATTTATTTACTAGGTGTTTACCCGTCAAAAATGACGGGGAGATTGGCTGTTTTACCACCCAATTTTGTGCAAATGCAATCAGGGCGGCGCTGGGTTTTGTTGACTGGGTGGGTCTAATGCAATCTACACAGCCAGGACCCGCCGGCTCAGACTACCACTCACCCCAATCAACATTTTCCTGCGTATTTGAACGATGCCCGAGGCTAGGTGGGTGTCAGCGCCGACCCTGAATGCAATAGGATTTTGCGCAATTAATTTCATAAATCGCCGCCTTTTCCTTCAACCGAGTTAACGCCCATTCGCAGGAATTTTCTGAAACTTGATAAAGTACTGATTTGGCAGTGTCGAAACATGCAGTGCTTGATTTCTCTTGTTTGTTGTGCTGATTTTTCACGCCAAGCAACAGCCTGCTACTCATTCTCACTTGATTGTCGGAAAGCTCGTGAACGCTGGACATTTTTGTTTTGCACGGACGGTTAGAAAGAGGAATAAAAAAGCTAAAACAATGGTGCAGACCTAATCTTCTTAGCTCTTATATAGCCTGAGATATAGCAAATTCAAAAAAAATTTGAAACTTTCTCACAATTCAAAACTTTCGCGAAATTCACCGATAATACTTATGTTCAAACATTGGGGTCATCGGGTTAGAATTGATAGATCTTTGCCAAATGTCAACCGATTTTCAAACTTTTTGGTTTATTTGTTCCTCTGACATCCCTTTACAACTTTGCCGCTGACCAAAGTGGGGTTACTGCTGAAAATATTTTGCTAGGGGCTTTAAAAAAGTTTTGGAGAGAAAGGGTGATATTTTATAAAGTGGACTCTACCTCAAATTTGTTTGTTTTGCACGGACGGTTAGAAAGTGAAATAAACAGTCTAAACAATGGTGCAAACCTCATCTTTTTAGCTCCTATATAGCCTGAGATATAGCAAATTTAAAACGTTACAGCAATCATTTCTGAAGAACGCTTTTCCAAAAATTAAATCCCCAGTATGGTGACAGCGTCTGAAAATTTAATCCCCACTTGAGGTGTTAAATTTAAAAAAATAGGTATTGAGGCTAGGAAGGAATAAATATATATAATAACGGGGGCAGGGCATTGGGAGAGGGAAGGGAGGTTTGGGAAGAGGAAAGTGGGTTGTACAGGTTTTCGGAGCAGCGTTGTAGGTTTGGGAATGGGGTTTGGGGCCGGGGGTAGGGCGGAGTGGTGATGGGTTGGGGCTGGCCGGGGGATTGGGAGAGGGATGGAGAGAGGTACGGGGTTTTGAGAGGGGTGAGAGAGGATGGAACGGGGTTTGGGGCCTGTCGGGCAGGGCGGGTATGGGTTGGGGCCTGGTAGATTGGGAGAGGGATGGGTAGAGGAAGGGGATGGAAAAGGGAAGAGGAACGGGGTTTGAGACCGGGGCGGAAATGGGTTGGGGCCGGGGCGATTGGGAGAGGGATGGGGAGAGGGAAGGGGACGGGGGTTTGGGGCCGAGGCCGAAATGGGTTGGGGTCGGGGCGATTGGAAAAGGGGTTGGGGAAAGGGAAGGAAAGGGGGTTTAGGGGCCGGGGGCGGAATAGGCTGGGCCCTGGGCGATTGGGGAGGGATGGGGGAGAGGGAAGGGGAACGGGGGTTTTGCCGCAATTAAGACGCTTCGTTAAACGCTCCGTTGATTATATTATACAGTTTTGATTAAACAATTTCGTTGCTATGGCGACAGCGTCTTGCAAAATCTGCCGTGTATCGTGACCGACAGACAGATTCGCCGGATTCGCCGGACATCGAGAATTATATAATAAGATTTATTTGGCCCTGAAAAGGGCCGTTTTAAAGGGGATTTCAGATGATTTGCTACGGGAGTAGGTGCTCAAAATGCCCCCCTCAGCCTTCACACATGCCGACAAGCGCTTCTTCACTGACAGTATCGACTTCTTGATCTGGTTCTCAGGCAAACTCTCCCAGATATTCTTCAGCACCGTCTTCAACTCCGTGATGTTTTGTGGCTTTGGCTGATAATTTTGATATCTGTCGAGCATGATTCCCCAGACGTGGAAGTCAAGTGGATTGATATCTGGGGAGTTGGGTGGCCAGTCATCTTTCTTGATGAAATCTGGACAATTCTGCTACAGAAAATCCTGGGTCCTGAGAGCAGAGTGGGCAGGTGTTCCGTCTTGCTGGAATATGAAATCTTCTCCAAGCACATCATGACAGTCCTGCAGCCAATCATAATGCTGCTGTGTTTATCTGTTGGCCGTAAGTAACCCTTGACCTTGTCTGGCGCAATGACAACGACGCAATTTTAGACTTAAAACACGATACAAATTACTATGACGTTATCTTCTGTTTGTCAATTTTAAAATTTGGGTCTCTTTAGTTTTTTGGCCATATTTTAGCAAGCTCTAAAGCTATCAGCATGAAATTTGGCAATTACATCAGAAAGATTTTCAGGTATATTGCCTATAAATTTCATTGAAATCGCTTTACACGCAGCCGAGATATTAAATATCATAAAGGGGTGCCCTTTTCACTTTTACACCCTGTACGTATTTAAAAAATATTTGGTAAACTGTCGCATTGCAGCGTACCGTATTTATTCACCGGTTGCCTAATTTTCTCGATCTTCCGTACTTTCACACAAAGTACGGTTCGCACTCGTTTAGCATTATAGACCCTACTCGCTGAACTGTCCTCTAAGGTCTTCCGTAATTTTCAACGGCTTAGACGAAATGTCCTCTTCTGTCTTCCGTCGTCTTCTCCTTCTGCTTCTTCTTGTCCCTTAATCCACTCGGTGAATTTTCTAAGACTTTTTACTGAAGAGGACTTGAAGAGAGCGCTTTTCTCCCTAAGATCACTCTCATCACCCGAAGTGCCACTTATTAGGACCATTGTCACTCCGTTTGTCTCGCCGTGTGTATGCGTGCGTGCGTCTTCTGGTATTCGTGGATATCCTTGGTGTTGCCACTTTACCATCTGATTGCTTCGAAATGAACGGATCCAAATATAAAACAGCGACTGCGTCTATGTCTGTGTGCGTGCGCGTGTCTGTGCGTGTGTATGCTTCTGTGTATGTGTGTTTGTGTGTGTGTGTGTGGTGGGGAGCGTATTTTGAATCCATTGAGTCCAAAACGGATCTTTTATTGGAAATAAAATAAGATATTTGGAGCATAAAAATGTCGACTGATTCGAGATTTTGGGTCTTTTAATTTGATTGGATTTTTCCAGGCGATGACGCAAATCATGACGTCACGACCTGCCTTTAAATGTCATGCATACATGTATGCGCAGATACCCATACACGCACGCATACTTACACCCATACATGTACACACGCACATTGGCTGCACACCTACCTACATACATACAGTACATGCACGCAGCATACATACTGTACATACATGCAAACAGACAGACAGAGACAGGTACACATTCATGTAGATGCATGTATATCTACATGCTTACCTACCTACATACATACAGAACATGCATACATACATGCATACATACATACATACATATATACCTACAGACACGCATACATGCACACATACATAGGCCTATACATACACTGTAGACGCTGATGCCTTGTTGTACTATGTATAAATTGAAGTACTGATGTTCAAATTATCAAATGGAGTGACTTTGAGTGTTGTGTTGACTCAAATTGAGTTCTCTTCTCTATTTAAATTCAATTAAATCTACACTTTACAGTTTACATCGACAGAAAAGGAGCTAGAAAAGCTATCGAGAAAATTCGATTGAATCTTCGCCGAGAACGTTGTTCGCCATGTCCGCCATTTGCAGAGATGGGTTGGTGGGTTATGGGTCGGATTGGGTCACCGATATTCGATGGGTCGAATGACCGGCCGTCGGTCATTTTGAGTGACCAGTAGCCATTTCATTTCTTTCTCTTAAGAATCAAATCCACAACTGGTCAGCGGAATGTCTAAATTGTTGACGTAATTAATGGACAGCCCCTTATCGCGTTTACGTTTAACTACTTTGCCACGTGCTGAATAAAAACTTCCGGAATGTCGATATTTCCGTACAAATCTCTCTTTCTTTTACTCTCTCTTTCTCTTTCTCTTTCTCTCTCTCTCTCTCTCTCTCTCTCCTCTCTCTCTCTCTCTCTCTCTCTCTCCCTCTCTCGTCCTCTGTCTGTCTGTGTCCACGTTTCTATCAGCGAAGTGGTACTTGAGAGTCGGGTGGCGGGGGGGGGGGGGTAATCGGACCATTTGGGTAATGGCGGATAGTTTTTAATTGCTTCATTTCGATAAATAAGCTTTATAAATGTTAATGACAGCGTGAGACTAACCCTTTGTTATGTTTAGAGTGGGCTAGTGGATGGGGGGAGGGGTAGATGGGGCGGGGAGTCAGCAGTGAGTATGTAGACAGGAATTTCCTTCTTTCCTTTCTCACCAATAAATGTACAAACGTATATATCAACTTAGCTATCTCATACACACACACACACACACACACACACAGATGCCTTGCAGACCATAATGTATAAAAGGAGAGATGATGTAGAAAAACGAGAAACTTTTGTGAACAGAAGCAAGAATCTGCCTTTACTTTTTCAGTCGAGGTCATCTGCATGGTGCTTGTTTAATCGCTGCCTGCCCAGGTTGAGGCTCTGACCTTCCCTGACCCTGAGTGACCAGAATATGTTGACCCCGTGTTTGACCTCTTCGTCGCAGACGTGGCCTTGGTCATCTGATTGACAGCAGTGACAGTAAAAAGTCCTCTCTAGTCAAAGCCAAGGTCTCAATGACCAGGTGTATATATATATATACACATATACAGTATATATATATATATAAAGTCATATATATACACATATACTGTATATATATATATATATCAAGTCATATATAATTATATCAAGTCATATATCTATATATGACTTGATGCTAGATTTAAGAAATGTATAATCTCGATAAAAGTTAACGTAGATTCTGTCATATTATGAAGATTGATCGCAGGGGAGAGAGAGAAAAAATAGAGAGAAAGGGGAGAGGAGAAAGATAGAAAGAGAGGGGAAGAGAAAGAGAAAGAGAGGAGTGAGAGGGATAGACAGAGATATTGTAGAGTGATGGAAAGAGAGAAGAGATGCATGGATAGATAGATAAGTAAAATCTCGTAAATTTATATAGCGCTTTGGTTTAGTACAGTAGTAGCTGCTTATTTTTATGCGCTTAGATAGATAGAGAGAGACTTCAGAGAGAGGAATGAGTGAGAGACAAAGATAGAGAGAGAATGGAGAGAAAGGGAGAGAGCAGGGGAGTAGCGATGGGGGGGGGTATATCGGTATATATACACCCCAAAATCAGTCTACCGTAAAGTTCTTATATGATTTATATGTGGTTATATGCGCTTTATATGGTTTATGTGGTTTATAGTTAAGATTCCTACCCCCAAAAAATATTATACCCCCCCAATCGAATTCCTGGCTACGCCCCTGGAAGAGAGACTGCTCGAAGACTGATAGATTTCGTATGCCCTGTACTGGCTTCCGTGAGAGTTGCTGCTGCTGCTGCTGCCTCTGCCCCTTCTCTTCCGACTTCTTTGACTTTTTCCTCCTCCAAATGACATCTTGGTCGGCAAATACAACTGAAATCAAGTTAGCGGGGCAACTGCCGAAGGCCTCCGGTAATTATCACCCACACAACGGACAGATTCAGACGGAGACAGAGAAACGCACAGAGACACGTAGACGGACAGGAGAAGAAAGAAAGACGGAGAGAGAGGGGGACAAGAGAGAAGCACTTCGAATGAAAACGGAAGAAGTTAAAACGGTTTGAGAGAAATAAGCAAAAGAAAGATTGAAAAACGAAAGAAAATCGAACTAAAGGAAGAAATACCAGATGAACATAACAGAAGGGAAGGTCAAGATTTAAGCAGATATTAAAGAATTGCCTAAATATTTTTTTAGAATATTAGACCTGAA